>OX388323.1:4288707-4752132 GCA_947579605.1 Athripsodes cinereus
GATTTCTCCCAAAAAGACAACCGATCTTTCAAATGCAAGAGTTTCGAAGACTCGGAGTTCCCTCTTTCACAATACACTGTTCTCATGACAATGACATTATAGCGTTAGAAATACCGTGGAAAGAGGTTACGCAATTTACGAAGAGATGCTCTGAATGGAGGAAGCTGGTTTTCGGCGCTGTTATCTTGGGAAAAACGTTGAAAAAAAAAAAAAAAAAAGACCCACCGGTGGGTCGCGAGCGAATATTGAGTGAGCTCTGAGCATTAAGGGCCCCGTTTAGCAAAAACAGTAAAATATTCAATTTTCAACAAATTTGATAGAAAAACTGCCAAAACTTGTTGACCCTAGCGAACATATTGATTTGATAAAATAAAAAATCAAATATTTATTACCAATATTAGTTTTTTACTAAAAAATAAATAAATCGCAGACTGACGAGATTTATTTAGGTACTCTTTGTTATATCAAGCATATAAATACCATATATTTTAGCAAACTTTTTTTAGTTTCCAAAAAATCGAGTTCATGTGGGGATTTTTGGTTGCAAAATATGAGAAATTTTATCAAAAAAAATATTTTTCAAATCAATCAATATCCATGAAAGAAACAAAAAAAATAGATTTTTTTGTTCTATAATTGTAATAACTATCTAAGTTCTTGTAATATTAAAAAAAATATATGAAAATTTGTAGGATTCTCGTGCATTTATGTACCAAACACACCCCCGAATTCGATTTTTAGAAATATGCTTTTTTATAAACGAATATTATGAAGCTAAAATCAAGTATTTTTTTTTAAATTAAAGTTTGATATTGGTAATTAATATTTGTTTTCATATTTTATCAAATCAAAATGTTCGTAATTGTGGGTCCCAAGATTGAAATTTTCTGTTGGATAGGTTGGAGCCCAGTCAACTTTGGGAACCACTGGTATTCTTCTTCTTCTTCTAAGTCGGTCCCTCAATGATGAGGATCGTGACCACCATGACCCCAAACAAGCGACAAGCTCCTTCACCGTGCCCTGTCCTCCGCCTGCCTAAACGCCTCACACATTGTACCCCCTGCAGCATAGAGAGATTAATATTTTATTAAGTAATTTAAGGATAATTTTACTTTTTGTGATGTATTTTTTAAAGACATAGGTACTTTTCTTATCATATTATAAAGCTCATTATTTTTTTATCCGAAATAAAAAAATGTTTTCTTAAGCTTGGTAGTATGGTGTTAATAAATCTTTTGGATTAATGCGTACTGAATAAAGTAAGGCTGAATCATTTTGCCTACCCTGCAAAAAGCTTAAATTTACATAAAAAAAAGAATATTTTGGGACTTGATTATATATCAGTTTCACTATTTTTCCTATGTCATGTACCGAATATTTTATACAATAGAATAGGTACATAATCCTCCTTTCTTTCATTGTACCTATTCAATCTTTTCTTTTTATTTGACTTCCAAATTGTTTGAAATATGCCGAATCGTGTTGGCTCGACCATAATTTTTATTTTATTATGTACATAATTATCAAATATTTCTTGTTTCAATTTTATAGGAAAACCTTTCTCAATATTTTGATATTCATATTTTTCTGATTACCGTTTTTAGAAAAGAAAAAAAACAAACATATTATTTAATGTAGGTAAGTACTTTTATACAAAGTTAAATAAAGATAATGTTATTGTATGAAGAAAAGCAACAACAATCATAACATAGAAACGTAAGTAGGTTCTACATTATTACATACTGAATCGTTAATTCCATCATGTTTGGCTTAGTAAATAATGTGGGGCCCTTAATTCACGTTTACCCCGGGGCGATTGATCTCATTCACTCTCATCGTTACACCACTGGCGTGCTGAAGATGTTTTTATTGGTATTCACGACTTTGGCACACAGGTTTCGAAATGAAAATTTACTATTTTCCAACAACATATAAAATACAGTAATATGTTTCATATTCTTTTATATGTTGCTGGAAAATTAATGTTTCGTATTCTTTTATATGTTGTTGGAAAATACCAACATAATATAAAATACAGTAAGTAATATGTTTCATATTCTTTTATATGTTGTTGGAAAATTAATGTTTCGTATTCTTTTATATGTTGTTGGAAAATACCAACATAATATAAAATACAGTTAGTAATATGTTTCATATTCTTTTATATGTTGTTGGAAAATTAATGTTTCGTATTCTTTTATATGTTGCTGGAAAATTAATGTTTCGTATTCTTTTATATGTTGTTGGAAAATACCAACATAATATAAAATACAGTAAGTAATATGTTTCATATTCTTTTATATGTTGTTGGAAAATTAATGTTTCGTATTCTTTTATATGTTGTTGGAAAATACCAACAACATATAAAATACAGTAAGTAATATGTTTCATATTCTTTCGCCCTTCAACTTTCCTCTCAGAAGTACAGAGTAGAAACGAACCATTTATATGCAGTATAGTGAGGAAAATTCAGTAATCTCATATTATGATAGTATTGTCGTTGTTGAGGAACGGTGTGTTGTGAAAGTAAGTCGTCCTGGTTAATTAGAACCTTGTGAACGAAGAGAAATTCTTTTTTGACCAATTATCGTTGAATTTGCTCTAGATATGACCCAGTTTTCGAACATTAAACGTATGTAGTGAATGCAGAGAAAGAAGATATACACAACAAAATTCCAACCCTGGATCGTCCAACTGAGAATTCCTTACACTTTCAACAAAGCGAAGTATTACAAACCCTTCCTGCGCCATTTTTTTAGAGAAAATAGCGGAGGCCTATTCTATTCTACCGTCGACTCTGATTGACTATAGACATCCACTTACATAATTTTACAAGAATCTAAGAATTTTGATAAATAATATTCATAAAATTTTTATATTATCTAAAAGTAAATTTATACATTCCTAATTCTATTTATCAAAACGGATGTGGATACTGAACCAAGAGCCTTTCCAGAAAGGGATTTTACAAATACATACAGCATTAGGTCAAAGGCTATATTTACACAGGGCTGAAAATAAATAATACTCTAAGTACTCTTTGCTTACCCTGAACAAATAAACGTAGGTACCTACGTAAAGTAAACAATACGTTATCTTGGGTAGGTACTTACATAACTATTTTACGATTAAGCGAATACGCTAGTGTGGTAACGAGGGTAGAACTACTACTGCATGAAACAAACATGCAAATCATCCCCTCCGTGCCGATAAAATTTAAGACTTTCAGGACGGGTGGCATCTGACATACCTAGTGATGTGAGAAGAGAAAATTCTCCAGAGAAATTTCTCGAGATCGAGAAATTTCTCCTCTGATGGAAGAGAAATTTCTCTCCATAATTTTTCTTAGTGGTATTATGACCTTTCGCCCAGTACACTTTGCAGCCAAACTCATTGATCCAAAAATTTGTGGGGCTGATTAAGGCCCAAATCAGAGGTTATTAACACTTTTTTCCATGTACGTACCTGCAATCTTTTTTTTAACTTAAATATGGGCATGTGGGGTGTCAAACATCAAGATTTTTCATCAGTTATTAGCACTTTTTTCTATGTAGGTACCTAACATTTTTTTGTTTCCGTAATTAATTGTAGACATATTGGTGATAAATTGTCTCAACATTTGTACATTGTTATTGATTGATTGAATAAAATATTTATTATTATTAAACTGTTAAATAAAAAAAATAAAAAATTCTCCGAAAATTCTCTACTTCGAGAAATTTACCGAGAAATTTCTCGGTAAATTTCTCGGTAAATTTCTCCAAAAATTATTTCTTGAGAATTCCACAACACTAGACATACCCCATCGTTGATCTGAAGATGACTGGAAAACTTCAGGGATAAGTTGGGGAGACCTATTCTCTTTTCTGTTCCAAGGGCTACACATTATTAGATAGTATCTCCATACATTATTTGAACGCATAGGTACCTACCATTATATTAAACAAAACTTGTTATGGGCTGGTACTATTAGTTTTATTTTACAAAACTCACGGAATAAGCGTATTAGATACATGTTGAAATATAATTATACTATACTTACATATAATGAGTTACAATCCATTGGATTGGTCTGCAACGAGTTTGGATTTTCTTCTCCACTCCTCCCTATTCTCAGCCAGTCTCTTCAACTCCACGTATGAGCCACAGCTCATGTCCCTCTTCAGTTGATCCATATACGCATCTCTCGGTCGGCCTCTGCCATTTGTACCTTCGGTCCTACCCTCTGCGATTGCGATGAGCAGTCCTGGGTGCTTGATGTTATGGACAATCCAGTTAGCTCGTTGTTGGCTGATTCTTTTGAGGAGTTGCCTTTTTTCACCAACCCTGGTTAACACTTCTTCGTTTTCAACGTGATCCGACCAATGAATCTTTAGCATGCGTCTATATTTATTTATTTATTATTTGGATGATTTGTAAAGCGCCGTTTTGTGAAAAAAATCCACCTCAAGGGCGCTCTTTACTAACTAAGGTTGTGCTTGGATTATTCCTATAGCACCACATTTCAAAGGCCGCTAACCGTCCGCTTTCACTCTTGCTGATGGTCCACATCTCGCAACCATATAGCAAAATGCTCCATATAAATGCTTTAGTGAGATTCTTCCTCACGCTTAAATCAATTAGAGGATTCCAATATTTTTTATAGTTTTTCATGTCCATAATATATATTACGTAAGCATATTTCAGATAAGGCATTTTTATTCACTTCGGTGGAACAAATCTAAATTGCACAGTACCTATGCAAAAAATTTCAAAAGGATAAGGATACGATTCCTCATGCATGCTCTCCTGTTCAATGTTCTCAACACGTGACCGTCCTGTAGGTTTTTATTTAAATGATCTTGCCATTTGATCCTCGCAGACGTCCACGCCTCTGAGTACCATTCCTCTCAGCCAAATATAATATCTTCTTGGTTATTCTGTCTTCATTCATACTTTCCACATGCCCAAACCATCGTAACTTATTTAGGTACATTCATCATTGTTATTACACCAACTTTCATTCCAAATTCCTCTCGTAGTTATATCACTATTGAAAATATATATTATCTCATCGATTTCCCCGGGAACATTAGTATTCTCCAAAACTATGGACATTTTTTACTCTTCAAACTTCTATCTTTATCCGAGACTTTATATTTACATCCAGATGTAGGTGAGTATCTTACTATTCGATCGATATTTTTCAACAAACTTTCGTAACGATTGTAATACACCTAAACGATGGGATATTTTCATGAAATTGGCGTAATTATGAGTAGGTAGGTACCTACTAAATATGTGTAGTTTGGTAACGAAACAGCACAAATACATTTGTAGTGAAATGTCAGTAGGTAGAGCACAAAAAATAATTAGATTTTTACTAATTTCCATACTACATATTGATTTTCTTCGATATTTTTTACACAAATTCAATAAGATTAAATAAATAATAGGTATCTACAACTGTATAATAATAAACTTTATTGGGCAAAATAATTGGATAAAAATAATAAAAATACAAGATGGTATAAACGAACAATTTTGTGCAATGGGCGAGTTTATCGCAGTCTTCCAACTAACCCAAATAGCCATGGCATATCCCGCAAGTGGGGTAGCCAGCCGACTAACTGTGCCGATAAAAATATAAGAGGACATTCAGAATGGGTGATATGCTTCATCGTTGAACTCAAGATGTCTTTTATTTGAGGTTTTACGATCACCTACCATTTACAGAACATTGGGAAATAAGATTGAATTATTTTATCGAAGAATATTTTTGTATATCGATGCATTAAAGCACAGAAGACACATGTCCACATTTGACAGTTTAGAGAAAACAAGGTTTGAAAGTTTGAGATTCAAAATTAATTCACTAATTTTAAATGAATTCAGATGTCCTTGGTGGACATGTGATTTTTAAGAATCAATCAATAAAAAAACAATCAATTAATACATTCTCAAATATCTTATGTGATATGCTACATCTGTGCACAAAAAAATGATAATTTAAGAATGATTGGCATCTGGTTTTTGTTAAATATTTCGATAACGATATAAGTATTATTGGTAATTATGTAATCAGGACATAGACGACGTTGCAAACGATCTTGTACAAATATTAACTCATTTTACCTAAATAGTGGACACGTGTCTTTTGTGCTTTAAACCATCGATATTGTCTTCTCAGTTAAAAAAAAATAAAACATTGGATTTTTCCATTCACCCCATCCCGACATTCTCCATGAGTGGGATAGCCAGCGCACCAACTGCCTGTAATAAACATGCAAGTCGATGCATGCTTCCTAATTCCTGCCTTTTTGAGGACATAAAAAAACTTACAGAAAAGGGTGGGATGTTTTTTTTTTTGTTTTTTTAAATTCAAACTTGTTGAATATAAAACAATAAGAACAGTACCTACACCTAACCTTATTACAATAATATTAAGTAATCCAGTATTCTACTGTTTTACCCTCAGAAAGAGATTATACCTAATAGCTGAAAAAAGAGAGGAATGGAGAACAAAATCCAAACTCGTTGCAGACCAATACAATGGTTCGTAACTCATTATAATTATAATATAAACACAAATTCAATAAATCCATTTTTTTGGATTTGTCCAATTTTCATACCAAACCTCTCACATGTTACCTAAGTTTTAATTTGGAGGGTCAATTTCAATATTAGGAAACTGTTTACTGCATACATGTACACAACAGAACAATCTATTTTATTATGTATGCATATCATAAATTATATTGTGTTATGCAACATTGTTTCAAACCACACCAACAACAAATTTTGATAATTATGATAACGGCCGATGTGGCTAGTGCTAGTCTATAAATCACGAGGTACCGGGTTCGACAATTGGTTTAGGCAAAAATAAAAATATCCTAAAACATCACGTTTAGGACTAATATCTTCAGTTCAGGGATGAAATATGCCATCCATCCCAAATGTCTTAACTTTTATAGGCACCAAGTGGAGGACTTGCATATTTGTTACTAGCAGTTGCTTCGCTGGCTACCCCGCTTATGGAAAATGCCTTGATGGTATGTATTTATGCAAAAATGAAAAAAAAAATTTTTTCAAATTGTTCTGGGTCTTTGTATTACATGTAGGTATACCTAATATACATTTATTTGTACCACACTATTTTACAACTTTGCAATAATTATGTATGCTCTTTATCGTGCAATAAAGTTTATTATTATTATTATGTACCTGTGTATCATCGGGCAAATAGGACTTTCAGAATAAGTGGCAGTTTACCTCGTCACTACCGAATTGAAAATGACAAGTAACTTATTTTATAATGTTTTACAAATACATGCCTTTTTTAGGACACTTGAAAACTTACAGGAAAGAGCGGGAGATATACTATTTGTCGGCTGTTCAACGAAACAATAAACTATTTGTCGGCTACTCAACGAAACAATATACTATTTGTCGGCTACTCAACGAAACAATATACTATTTGTCGGCTACTCAACGAAACAATATACTATTTGTCGGCTACTCAACGAAACAATATATTATTTGTCGGCTAGGTACTCAACGAAACAATATACTATTTGTCGGCTACTCAACGAAACAATATATACTATTTGTCGGCTACTCAACGAAACAATATACTATGTATTTGTCGGCTACTCAACGAAACAGTATACTATTTGTCAGCTAATCAACGAAACAATATATACTATTTGTCGGCTACTCAACGAAACAATATATACTATTTGTCGGCTACTCAACGAAACAATATATACTATTTGTCGGCTACTCAACGAAACAATATACTATTTGTCGGCTACTCAACGAAACAAAAGAATTGATTCACTTTTCAAATTCAATTTTGCAGCTTCGCACATTTTGCATCAATACATTTCAGTTAATAAGTAAGTAGGTAAGTCTGTATGTATGAAAGTTTGTATGAAGTAATATAATAATAATAATAATAATATGTGTATCGTATTATGAACATACATAGGTAGGTATTAAACAGCAGAGATTGTTTGAGGGCGTGGGAATCTGATTGGTCGTGTCGTGTCTTATTGGAGTCTTACTACAGGTTGCCTGGGTACTGCACTGCACTGCATTCGCACTGACCAAGGTAGCAAATACACAATATTAATATAATGTTGCCATGCTTTATTACAAATTATATACGAGTATGTATGTTTGAAGTGTTTAAATGTAGGCTCAACTAAGCATTGTAGATACTATCACAGCATGTGTAGCCAACAGAACAACTTTATTTTATAAACATTTAAACTGTCGTCTCCGTATCAGCAAAAAAATCATACATTAAGAATGGTTGGCAAATGTCTTTATTTTTTCGAACATCTGCTTTTCGGATGACACTCGAATATTCACGGAAAAGAGTGGGAGACTAAACTTAATTGTTTTTCGGGTGCTCCACTTATAGTAGGTATTTAACGAGTGACAAAAAATTAAAGTTATGAGTTGGTGCACACAGAATTACTGACTGGGCAACTTAATGAGAGCGACCACTTATTACAGTTGGTGCGACCGTAACTATTTAGGTGACAACTTTCAGGTGAATAAATAATTCCAAAATTGACAGGGAATATTATTTAAAATGAACTGCATTTTATTAGAAATGACATACTTACAAAGACAAAAATATTATGAAAATAAAGATGATCAGAAGCTGGATAGGTCGAATGCAAATTAATAAAATAGGTTCAAATAACGCATACACAATCATACGAAGATAGCAATAACTAGCATATATAGCAATAAGTAAGTCTCTACAGAGCAAAAAAATACTTGTCAAATCTAACAACATTGAACAGGTGTTTGTATCTGTCAAACTTCCTCATGAAACAATTATATTTGGGTGTACATACATACCTCCTAATGCGGACGTTGCTCTTTACAAAAGCTATCACAACGAGATAGAGTTCATTAGATCTAAACACGCAGGAGATAAACTAATATTAGTGGGGGATTTTAACTTACCAGACTGTAAATGGGAAACTGTGGAAGGAAGTAATGAAGATCGTTCCAAATTCAATTTGCAAATAGCAAACAATCTCAACAACGTAAAAGCTGCAGAACTAGTGGACATGGCAAATTTTTTTGGCCTTCTACAAATGAATAACATTGTTAACAACCAGAACAGAACTCTGGATCTGGTATTCTCTTCTGATCCTGGCAATACATTTGTGCAAATGTCCTCCTGTATTGCTTCCAGTAGATATTTTCCACCCTCCTCTCGATATTACCATAAAATCTCAATTGTGTAATATGAAAACGGAACCAATTGCCAAGCTTGATTTCCATGGTACTGATTATGTTATTGTAAATGATTTCTTAAAAAACATGGATTTTTCATTCTTACAATGTAATGAAGATTTTAACAATTTGGTTGAAAAATATTACATCAATCTGAATACATGTATTGACACACACATTCCTAAGAAAAGTATAAAGCCCTCAAATTATCCTAAATGGTTCAATTCTGATCTGAAACATCTGATATTAAAAAAAAAACTCGCACATAAGAGATATAAAGAAACTTTAAATATTAATGACTATAACTTTTTTTCCAATTTAAGAAGAGAATGTTCATCTCTATCCAAAAGATGTTATGCGCAGCATATGGCTACCGTGGAAAACAGTTTGCCCAGGGATTCTCAGGGTCTCTGGAAATATGTCAATTCATTGAGGGAAGATCGAGTCGAGATACCTTCTAATCTTTTTTACAATGACCAATATTCAAATTCAGTCCAGAGTGCTGTTGATCTATTCGCTACATTTTTCCAGTGCGTTTATGATTTGCCACTCCCACATGCCGACATCGATTTTTCCTCCGATACGACCATTGACTTGCCCAAGTTAACTATCACCACTGACGAGGTCAAACGTGCGATTCTTGATTTGGATATCTCAAAAACAGCCGGTCCGGATGGCATCCCAAACGTGTTCATAAGGAACTGCATTGATGTGATGGCAGATCATTTTCAGATTCTGTTTAATTTGTCATTGGGATCAGGTATCTTTCCTGGTGCTTGGAAGACAGGATACATTTGTCCAATTTTTAAAAAAGGCGAAAAAAACCAAATCACAAATTACAGACCAATATGTATCTTGTCGGCTATCCCCAAACTTCTAGAATCAATTATAGTAAAAAAAATAAGTCATAGTATCAACAAAGTTATTACTACGTCACAACATGGCTTTATTCCTAAAAAATCAACGCTCACAAACCTACTGACTTATCAAAATCACATAGTCAACGCTCTCTCCGAGAGAAGTCAAGTCGATTCCATATACACGGACTTTTCGAAAGCTTTTGACAAAGTGTCACACGACCTGCTACTTAGGAAGTTACGTGGGTATGGAGTCGACGGAGCTTTTCATAGCTGGCTGGAGAGCTATCTTAAAGACAGAATTCTAAAAGTTAAGATTGGGAATTGTACCTCAAATCCGATTTATGCACACAGTGGAGTGCCTCAAGGATCGCACTTAGGACCAATATTATTTAACGTATTTGTAAATGACATAGTAAAGGTTTTCAGTGATATAGAGGTCTTGTTGTTTGCAGACGATCTAAAGCTATATAAAACTATAAAAAGTGATAATGATTGCCTTACATTGCAAAATAATTTAGATCATTTGAATGATTGGTGTAAACAAAACAGACTTAATCTAAATATAGCAAAATGTCTGATCTTTCGTTTTTATAAAACCAAATCTCACATTACTTTCAAATATTCCATTGATGACGTCGAACTTCAAAATGCATCAAGCATACGAGACCTCGGAATTACATTCTCTGAGAATCTTACTTTTAACTTGCATATTGAGGAAACTGTTGGCAGAGCGATGAGAACCCTAGGTTTTGTTTTTAGACTAACTGTCGATTTGCAGTTGATCCAGTCTCTCAGGCTACTATATGTATCCATTGTGAGACCCCTGTTGGAATACAACTCGGTATTATGGTCCCCCAATTACGCCATTCACAACAACAGTATTGAAAGGGTGCAGAGAAAATTTTTGAGGCTGGTTAACTATAAAAAGGGTATACCTGTTGATAATATTAATTACCCAGCTCTTATGGAAGAGCTGAGATTGCCCAGCCTGAAGGATCGCAGAGAAATTATCGATCTTTGTTTCCTGCACAAATTAATGAATGGCGCAATTGATTCTCCTGACTTGCTTGCCCTCATTCATTTTAATGTCCCTACCAGATGCACAAGACAGTCGGTACTATTTCGTGAACAAAGCGTGAGAAACAATTATTTGTTTCACTCACCGATGGTTCGAATACATAGGCTGGGTAACTTGGTGGGTGACTGTACTGACATCACTGCCGACAGTTTTCAGAAATACAAAACTGACGTAATGAATTATTATTTTCAAAATATGTAATCTGACATTGGGCAATCATTGGTTCGTTGGATGAATGACAACAATTGGATTTCTGTTTTTATTGAATTGTTTATTGTTAATATTGATTTATGTCTGACTGTCTTGTTAATATATTTATTTATTTTTATCAATTGACATTTTAAATCCTTATTATCTATAATTATGTTGAATTATATTTTAGACTATAACTCATCTTATGAGATAGCTCATTATCGAATTGTATCTTACCCCATTTAATTTTAAATTTTCTTTCTTTGACCTGCTGTTATCAGTGGTTTATATACTTAATTACTATTTCATTCTGACACTCCATAACTAACTTATTATATAGACATTTTTTATTGAATATTATTATTTTGATCTTGACGTATGAATTTGTAATGTACTTGTGTGATTGTGTGCGAATGTTTTTTATTGTTGTTGTTGTTGTTGTTATCTGTCATAATTTATAAACATGTAAAAGGCTCACGCCGTATATAATTGAAATAAATAAATAAATAAATAAATAAATAAACTAAACTTACATTTTTAGCAAACTTTATTACGTACCTACGAATTATAGGGTTGCTACTAGTAAAAAAATATTAACAAAACTACCAGTAATCAGTTACAGTATGACACAGGTTGTTATTACGAGTATTTATGTAAAAATATCAAAACTACTGCAAGAAAAACGCATGTAAAGAAAATAGCTTTTTTGAGTGAGTAGGTACATCAATATGGCATTGTATATTTTCTCTGCACCACAATGTATTATGACGGAAGATAGGTATCATGATAGCACAATTAATAGTTCAATTAGATAAATTGAATCAGTACCCATACAACGTCGGGTGAATAAGTTTAAACGCTAATGTATTAAGGAAGAGTGATACACAATAATAGCATTGCATGCGTGTATGTAATATGTTTGAATATTGTTTCTTAAATGCGGTGTGCACAGTGAAACAGAACATTATAACAGATCAAATGTAATAATATAATATCTAGGTACAACACCTTCGTAAAATTCTTATCTCAAAAGGTATTGTGCAGATGATTTAGAGGAAGGTATGTGGTATCACTTTCACTTGTATGCCATACTTATGCAATAACTTGAAAGATAATATTTTTGTACAATATTTTGATAATTTTTAGTAGGTAGTCATCAGACAATTTGACTAATAAATTATTATTTATCTGTTCTGTGGAGCACCTGGCAAAGCATTGGTCGCCCACTCTTTTCCGATAGTATTCGAATGTAATGATATCTTTACTGAAGAACGGTGCGAATGATCTCGTTTTTCGTCTCTCCATTGACATCGGAAAAATAAAAAAAAAGTAAGAGAAATCAGCGTGCGTGTATGAGAAATTGCATGAAGAATAGTGTAGAAGAAGGGAGAGAAGAATGTAAGGATATATATATCTGTAAGGCGTTCCGTTCTCTTTGTTTACCCCACTTGGGACAAGGTGTGAGGGTAGGTATAGTATACCTAGTAGTTGTATAGTACCTATAGTAAAAATAAGAATTTTCTTTTTCATTTTTTCTACGTACCTATGTAGATGAATAGAAAAAAGACAGAACATTTATTCGCATTGTTCGATATTTCAAGAAATATCCAGGGAAAAGTGATACTGTAACATCCTTAATGTTTCGTTAGTATTTTGGTAGTAATAGGGTGCAATAGAGCCAATAGACAGCAATATTTTTATAGTTCCTATATCTACCTTCAATATTATTTAGAATGTAGGACAGTACTTACTAGGGCTGTTTGAATAGTCTCTTTGATAGAAAATCATATATTTTAAAGCAGTTTTAAATTTATTTCTCATCCTAGCTTTCCTGCAACTCGATACATTTGGTCCAAAATTTCTCCTATCCCTTCAAATCGTCAAAAAAAAATATTGATTGTCTAGTAAATGTATAATTTACTAGATTGAAAATGTCTTATTGTATGACATTTTGGCTGAAACGGCAACAATTTTCAGATTATTTATTCATATTCAAATGTTCATATAAAATCTTGTGTACCCGTTCAGATGATATTCTACAAGACTCAGCAATATCCTCAACAGTCAATCGACGACCCTACTTCATGGTTTGATGCGCATCGACCATTTCGTCAACTGTGACGATTTTCGAGCACCTGGAACGTTCTCCTCCAAAATTTTCATACGACCATGTTTATATTCGGCCAATCAACGTTTGACTTGCAAAAAAACTTCACTGTATAGTACCTACCTAGGTACACTGAGAAAAATACTCAAAACGAATCATTGGTACGGTACTATCAGATTAGGACCAGAGATCGTACAAACGATTCATTGGTATAAATCTATAATATTAACTCTTCGCAAACAAATCATTGGTAAATTTACCAACAACTTATTTGCGAAGAGTTAATATTATAGATTCGTACTAATGAATCGTTTGTATACGATCTCTGGTCCTAATCTGATAGTACTTACCAATGATTCGTTGTGAAATTTCGTTAGTATTTTTCTCAGTGTATATACAGAGCCTGACAAGTTTTTTGTTTTCTGAGTCTTCTGCATGCCCTTTCGAATGATGGAATTTTACTTGCTCAATTTTCACCGTTGTTCACTGACAAATTCAGCTGACAGCTTTCGAAAAATGTTACAGACAAAGTAATGGTCAGAATGATTTGACATTTGTATGGTGTTTTCATTATGTCCAACAGTCATAATACAATTAGGTACCTGAAGTCAATGAGGATAGAATTTTTTTAAATAACCCTATTATAACATGGACCTAAATCTACCTACATACATCCATGTATTATAATAATGTTTATATGCCAACTTTACCCATAACTACTAGGATGTTAATGATGTAGGTATTTAATTAGACAAGTGTCTAATGCTATTGGCAATTTAGTTATTTTATAATACCTAGGTATAGTGAGTGACTACATTTGTGTCGAGGACTGATGGGAGACCATTAGATTGATTGACCACACCTGAAATCTACATCAACTACCTATTTACTTTTAACCCTTTGATATCGATAGGTACCTACCTATATAAAGATTTCCATCTTGTTTTTCCTGTTTTTACGTATTATTATTGGAAAGAGATATTTCAGTTACCTTCATAATTACGTGAATATCGCTAAAGTAAACGAGATTGTATTGTAAATCAGATTTTCAAGTATTTTGAAAAAAAAATGGTATCGACATCTATGAAATATTGAAGAAAGTATTTCGATCTTTAAATTTGTCGAATTCATATTGTAGGCTTTTCACGCCATGAAACATTGCCATAAATAAACATGAATTTTGCTTTGAGTTTTCACAAAAACTTGAAAGAAAAATATGAAATTAAGATAGTTATAAATAGAATATTACTTGATTTTATTTCATTATTGAACTTGTATAATGATTAAATAATCTTAATGTTCTACATAGTTTTATTTTAAGGTCATTTAATTTTTTCTGGAATTTAATTTTTTTGATAATATTTTTTACTAGCAACATTTGAGCTAAATGTCAATTTGGACGTAAACAATCGTCCCGCTTTGTCAGTTTAAAAATAATAAAATTATTTTATAATGTGTAACTTAATAATTATTACATACATTTGTAAACTTTACTTAGTCTTATAAATAATTGAATGTGTAACTAACGTATTATCTGCTTTTTAATTCAGATTTATGGTATATTTGAAAATGTCAAAAATTTTGAGGTTATAAAATGGAATCTTCACGTAAACATAAAAAGCGGCGAAGATCGTCAAGTGAAGAAGATAGGAAGCGAAGAAAATCAAAACACAGACATAGATCAAAGTCAAGAAGTAAATCTAGAGAAAGAAAATATAGCAAGGAGTATAATAGAAGAGATGAAAAACCTTCAACTTCATCAAGGGACTTTTACAAAGAACCTTTTGAACAGCGCGCGAAAGAAAAACATGAAAATGAGCAAAGTGAAGAATTTAGTTTTGTATTATTTAGAAATGAATTGAATAGATTGATATTTTCAAATAATAGAGAACGTTTAGTTCAAGATGTAAATGATTTTTGGCAGTTTGTTAGTAAATACGAAGCAGTTTTAAAGAAAAAAGGGAAACCTATACTACAAAAAAGTGATCATTTTAAATCTTCAGATAATAGCATACAAATTGATTGTATTAACTTTAAATTAAAAACTAAGTTAGAAGAGTTGTATTCTAAACTAATGCCGTATGATGATAGTAGTGCTTATGATAGCGGAAAAAAGAGATTAACTGAAGATATTATAAAACAGTTTGTTGATATTGTGTTAATTTATATTGACTTTAAGAATAAAGAAAAGTTTTTGAAATTAAAAACGTTGAGAAAATTTCAAAAGGAATTGCCCGTTTATGAATATAAGTAAGATATATTTATCTATTTATATGCTTACCATTACGCCATCTTTTATAAATGATACTCAAAAACTTACAGAAAAAGAGTCGGAGACCTATTTTTTATCGGGTACTTCACAGGGTTAGAACATCTGCCTTAGAAAATATACATAATGTAGATAAGTAAATGATTATTTCTATTATATTTTCAGGGACAAGATAGTGGAATCTGTGAAACAAGAGCAAGTTGTGATTATAGCGGGAGACACAGGATGCGGAAAGTCTACACAAGTACCTCAATATTTATCTGAAGCTGGATTTATCAGTATAGGTAATTAAATCAACTTATTCATCTGTCTGTACCATCACAGCGCTCCCACAGGGGTAATAGATACTGAAAAACTTGCTCAAAAGAATGAGACAGCTATTCCAAACACTACTATTTTATAAATGTCTAATTCATGTAATTTTGGCTCCTCTTTCTTGTACGATGTTATATTAGTTCTCACTGTACATGAAATAGATATGCTTGGAAGTAAATGTAAACACTTCATAAAACTTTTCAATAAAAAACAAACAAATAGGAGTTACATTCAATTTTTAATTTATAAAAAAGGCATGTTTCATCACAAGCATTATTACAAAAGAAAAAGTAGGAAGTTCAATATATCACACTCTTTTTACAAAGTTCACTTTTTATTCTTTTTACAAACTTTTTGTTTTTACAATGTTGATCTCATGGGTTAGTTGGATTATATCGCACTGCTGCAATGAACTCGCCCATTGCACAAAATTTATTTGTGTAGTTTAAATTGTTTATTTTCTTATGTTAGTGTTTTGTGCAATAAAGTTTTTTTTTATTATTATTCATATCTCATTTATTTAACAAAACAATATTATATTCTACATTTTGAACACAATATATGATTAACAATAAAATTTATATAGGTATAACATTAAATAACAAAAACCATAAAATATTAAAATAAATTTATATTCAAAATGTAGAACCCCAACATTATTTGAGTTGCGTCTTCCATAATGTCCTATGAAAATAGTACAATCATGGGAGATCACTTACAGAGCTACAGGAACAAAAACCTTCTTACTATCCTGGTGGACGATAGAAATACGGCCTTCTACATGCTGTATTTGAGCCTGTCATCTACTCCCAGTTTTCTGAGATTGCTTGACAGACTCTTATGGGGTGTTCACATTTGGCGAATATCGCCAGCCGAATTTCAAAATATAACGCCAGGCGAAAAAACAAAATTCGCCGTACGCCCATTGATCGTCACACCTGTTCACACAAGTCCACCGATATAGAAACTATCTGTCAGATGCGCTTTGATTTTGACACTGTTTTCAAAATGGCGTCGAGATGGAGATCGCGAAGTGTTTATTTTTAGTCGAAAATGTTATAGTAGAGGTTATAAGGCGCCTTTTAATTAAGGAAACAAACGCCACAAACCAACAAAAAAGATAACAGCTGTCACGAAGCGGGAAACATTATAAAATTTATAGGTTATAAAGCTTTTACCATAGACACAAACGCCGCGCATATCTGCGCATGTGCAAATCGTTTGATCGCCCGAGAAAGTTGGAAGGTGGTCAACTCGAGACGATATCGTTTCTACTGGTTTTTATCGTTTCAGACTAGCTGTCATTTTGTTCACACGGTTCAAATGGCTGGCGATATTTTGGTGCCCTAGCGATATTCGCCAAAGTGAGAACACCACATTAGGTATTAAACTATTCACAGACAACACTATAGGCACGATGATTGTGGTAGGCGTTCTCCACATATCTTTGATTTCGTGAGCAAGATCAAGATATTTTATTATCTTATCTTGCTCAGCTTTATTTAAATTTTCATCGTGTGGTATAGTGATGTCTATGATGTATGTTTTATGGCATCTGCGATCAACCAACACAATATCTGGTCGATTAGCTAGAATAGTTCGATCAGTTTGAATTGGTCGATCCCAGTAAAGTTCAGTGTCATTGTTTTCAAGTACCGATACTGGACAATTATTATTATTATTATCTCAATTTTTTGTTGTTGTTATTTTTATGATTTCAGCTTGTACGCAGCCAAGAAGAATAGCTTGCATTTCTCTGGCTAAGAGAGTTGCATATGAAACATTGACACAGTTTGGCAGTCAAGTTGGATATCAAATTAGATTTGAGAGAAGTAGAAATCAGGGGACTAAAATATGTTTCATCACAGAAGGATTACTTTTAAGACAAGTAAGTATGTACCGTTTTAATAATCACAATGGTGTCGGAGAATAAAATGTAATTCCTATTGTCTTATGAGAAAGCGTTCAGTGTCCATCACAACGTCTCCCACAAGTGAAGTAGCCAGTAGACTAGCTGCATGTAATAAACATGCTGATTGTTCTCTCCTTGCCAATTCAAATAAAGATATTCAGGATGGATAATAACAAAAATTGACACAATCAAAAAAAGAAAAAAGGCTTTACATCGGAATGCTACACAGCAGGCTCTCAGATTTGTCCAGTCCCAAGTTGAGGAGAAAAGAGTATATCATAGTCTTCATCATAACACTCGACCTTCTGTACCCAGAATCCTCTATAGTACGGTATTATAAAGTCTTGGCTCGAGAAATATGTGGAATCGTCTTACAAATGAGGTCGACACTTGTGGCACCGCAAGATTTCCAATTTTTCTAGTATACCTATTTTGTGGAATCATGTCCATAGATTTTACATTTTTATGACACGCCTCATCAAAGTTAAGATGTAAAATGTCTTAATTTTCGAACACCTCTCTATTTCAGGACACTCCAAAATTTACAGAAAAAATGGGAGATATATTCTTTATCAAGGAGTTCACGGTTCAAGAAATAGGAAGATATTTTGAATTTATATAGCTATCGATAGAAATGTACCATAATAAAATATTTTGTAAAACATCCTTCTTGTATTTTTACACTAATTTAAGGTTGCATCCGAATCATCTTTATCCAATTATGACGTGATAATATTGGATGAGATCCACGAAAGACATCTACATGGTGACTTCTTGCTGGGCATCCTGAAGTGTCTGGTGCAGTCCAGGAAAGATCTGAAGTTGGTCCTCATGTCAGCTACAATAAACATTCAACTGTTTGCCAATTACTTTGCTGATGAAAAAGCTGTTGTCATTGAAGTAAGATATTCATTGGTACAATAAGGAATTTTAAAAAATGGTTCACTTTCATAGTACACATTTTCTATAACAAAAATATTAAATCGTAGCATTAAAAGAGAAAATAATAGCTTTATGTTCAGATTTTCATGCACTAATTTAACCAGTAAGAACATTATTTTGACTTGTTTTAATATAGTTTTGAATATGCAATTACGTTAGGTATAGGTATATTGTATGTAATTGTGTTAAATATTATTTCAATAAAGAATTAATATTATTATATTATTATTATTACAGTTAATTTAAAGTGGGGTAGCCAGCAGACTAGTCGCATATAATAAACATGTGAGCTGCCCTTTATGCGCTGAATAAAAATTAGAACACTCAGGATGGGTGGTAAACCTCATCGATGAATTTAAGATGCAAATTGTCTTTATTTTTTATAACACCCGCCTGTTACAGGACAATCGAAAACTTGGAAAAGGGTGGGAGACCTATTCTTTGCTGGGTGCTCCACAGAAAGCCGGCCAATTATATCCAACACAATTTAATCTTCCCTTGATATTCTTCATGAGAGTACAGCATAGAAACTAGCCTCTTCAGAGCATCTTTGTGCCAATCAAATCATCTCTTCCCACAACATTTCTGACATTGTGATGTGTTTGTAATTTTATGAGTAGATATGATTGAATAGTTTTTAATTTTAATTGTTTTCTATTTAAATTTTTTCCAGGTTCCAGGGCGGTTGTTTCCGATCCAGCTACACTATCGTCCCATTTTCGTAGAAGGCAGACAGACTAAAGCAGAACGTCTTGATCCACAACCGTACATACAAATCATGCAGATGATCGATAACAAATATCCAAGTTAGTGTTGCATATATTTTCTAAGTTATGTTCAAGTAATCGAAATGAAAATTAAAAAAAAAATTATATCATTTTGATGTTTGAGTCTAGTAATATTCATAGTAAAAGTTAACAGTGTTTTTATTTATTTTTTATCTTCAAATCATAGCTAATTTTTATTTTATCATTTAGTGAGATCCCCATATGTGATTAGGCAAAATAATAGACTTTGTTAATATATTTTTTAATAATAAATATGTCAAATTCCAATTATTCACAATAATTTTTAAAGGTAGTTTTGTGTTAACTAACATGTGAGAAGCACATATAATTTTGTTGAAAATACTTTGAACGGCTTTTAAAAATGACATTTATTGAGATAGGTAGTGTAGTTTTGCTCAGGCGTACAGATATGTATAATAAGGGTTTTTCGTTTGCCTATTTTAAGATCATATTTGCTTTAATTATTTTTATACTGCGTTTTGCAGAAGACGAAAAGGGAGACCTCCTCATATTCCTGTCAGGGATGCAAGAGATCACCACCATAGTAGATGCAGCCAAACAATATGCAGAGAAGTCCAAAAACTGGATCGTCCTGCCTCTACATAGCACCATGTCTATTGCTGATCAGGATAAAGTAACGAATGAACCATCCTCATATAAATATTTTACTAGATTAACTTATTCTGTTCACTACCAGCTGTACTCACAGACACAGAATAACTATTGCGACTGTTATGCCTTAAAAGTGACAACTTATTCACAAACTTATTCTTTTTCTCGTTCTTTTCTAACACACGGTTGTATTATATATACCTACAAGAGTCGGTCGGGGTAGGAATGGGATCGGTTAGTCTTGAGTACTTAAGTGTGTGAGGTCTGTTCAACCCAATTAATTAAGACCTGTTAGTTGATCGCCCCAAGACGCAAAGTAAAACCTAATGCACTTTTCTAAGGGGTCGGAGAAAAGTCCGAGGAGCTTTCTGTCACACGCACTCTATCTGTGAAAGTAACCGCCCTTTAAATCGTAAGGCAGCTCAGACTCCATGGTAACAGTAGCTGGACCATGGAAGTGTACCGTCTCCACATGGCCTTTTGTGGAAATATTTTATTGTGTACTGGCAATATCTTAGAAAAGGACAACACCCTACCAACTGCAATCTCATGCTTTATTTTTTATAGGAACATATTATAGGGTTCGTCGGTAGTCTGGAGGTAGAGTCTCGGCCTCATGAACAAGGGGTCGGTGGTTCAATCCCAGGTGCCGGCAAACTCCCCTTTCACGACACAAGCTTTTAGTATAAGGTTGTATTTTGGTTTATAACAAAACCCAGATATATCTTTTTAAAAAAAAATATATCTTATTGCCACAGAAGAAAGCATATTTTTATATTGCTTAGGAACTACAATGAAATGTTCACTTATTTCGTTATTTATATTCTTCTAGGTGTTCGATTACCCACCAGATGGAGTTAGGAAGTGCATTGTCTCTACCAACATTGCTGAGACTTCTGTCACTATAGATGGAATTAGATTTGTCGTAGACTCTGGAAAAGTGAGATAATCTTTTTTTGTACAGTAATAAAATATAAAAAAAATAAGTTTTATATGAGATTTTTACTATCCACAAAAATTCAAAAAAGATGAGATCTCTGGTGAGAGAGAAAGAGTTAGTAAATTTACTATTTATTTAATGTAAATTTATGTCTGAAAGAAAGGGTGTGAGGAAACGCGGGCGTCCGAGAACCACATGGCTTGATGCCGGCCACGTGTTGAGTAAGAGGAACCGACGTGCGTGTATGAGAAACTGTATGAATGTCGAGGTTGCGAAGGAAGTGTGTGAGGATAGATCTGTTTGGCGTTCCGTTCTCTCTGCCTACCCCACTTGGGACACGGCGTGAGGGTATAATATTATTTATTTATTCAATGCAGGTTTTTTTTCAACAGCTAGCATTGAAGATACAAGAGAACCTCAAATAGAACCATTTTTAAAGTAAAATTTGAAACAAATCCGATTTATTTTTAATTTTGAATCTACTTTGAATTGAAATCAAAGTGTGTAACACTCTTTAAATCTACCACCATGCACATGACATAATCAAGCTAAATTGTATGTTTAATTTCAGGTTAAAGAAATGAGTTATGATCCATCATGCAAAATGCAGAGACTGAAAGAGTTCTGGATATCCAAATCAAGCGCTGAGCAGAGGAAAGGGCGTGCTGGAAGAACAGGTAAATATCTACAGTGCTATTTACACTGCTTCACTATGTAAATGATACTTCAATGAACAACAATATACACTATCAACTTTTAGTGATTCATTGTAGATGATCTTTATCACAATTTAAATTATAGTTAAGTCTTCTTTTCTGGTATCATGTCAGATCCTCTTAATATTGGCTATCTTTTTTATATATGCACGATATTCCTCCTTTTGTTATCCATAATGTGGTGTTCTCACTTTGGCGAATATCGCCAGACACCAAAATATCGCCAGCCATTTGAACCGTGTGAACAAAATGACAGCTAGTCTGAAACAATAAAAACCAGTAGAAACGATATCGTCTCGAGTAGACCACCTTCCGACATTTTCGGCCGATTGAACGATTCGCGCATGCGCAGATGTGCGCGGCGTGCGTATCTATGGTAAAAACTTTATAACCTATAAATTTTATAATGTTTCCCGCTTCGCGACAGCTGTTATCTTTGTTGGTTTGTGGCGTTTGTTTCCTTAATTAAAAGGCGCCTTATAACCTCTACTATAATATTTTCGACTAAAAATAAACACTTCGCGATCTCCATCTCGACGCCATTTTGAAAACAGTGTCAAAATCAAAGCGCATCTGACAGATCTTTTCTATATCGGTGGACTGTGTGAACAGGTGTAACGATCAATGGATGTCCGGCGAATTTTGTTTTTTCGCCTGGCGATATATTTTGAAATTCGCCTGGCGATATTCGCCAAATGTGAACACCGCATAATGTGCCTACTTTCTGGGAACGATCCTGAACGTAGACAACATTAGACAGTGGATAATGAAAATTGTAATTGAAACAAGATGAGATGAACTGATTAACTAGTATGTGCTATTAAAAACAAGACATTTAGGTGGGTGGCTCACCTCATCACTGTTGATTATAAGTTGTTACAAATACAAGCCTTTTACGAGACACTCGATAACTTTGAAAAAATGAGTGTGAGATGTACAGATATTGGGAGAGTCTTTATTACTATATGGCTTTTTTCTAGGTCCTGGTGTTTGCTACAGAATTTACTCGGAGAAAGAGTATTCCGCTCTAGAAGCCTTCAGCACTCCCGAGTTGCTCAGAGTCCCTCTGGATAGTCTTCTACTCCTGATGGTGTCACTGGGGCTTAATGACGTCAGGAAGTTTCCATTTGTAGACCCACCTCCCGAGGAGAGTGTAGAAAATGCTTTATTGGAACTAAAACAACATGTAAGTTCATTTTCAAATTAAACATTCTTCATTTTTTTGTCCCTGACAACGACAAGATCTCCTCTCTTTTCTGTAAATTTTTCAGTAACCTGCTGTAAAAGGTGTTTATTTATGTAACAACAAGATAAGACTAACGATTTTGCAAGTTACGGTTAAGTTTGGGTGCCAAAAAATCACCACATTCTGGAGCATGTTGATAGCGTTTATGTTAGGGAGAAGTCCTTGAGATGGTCATGTATGATGAAACGGCGCCGTATTATTATCATTATTAGAGTTCTGCCTCTTATTAATATGTTGCAAGTATATTATTATTTCACAAATATCACCCTGCACTGAGACCATTACAGCTTTTGTCCAAGGCGATCTCAGCAGGAAAAAGTAATAACAATATTTTTAGAATAATAGTAGGTAGGTTTATAAAGGGACATAACACTCTAATACAATACATACTTCTGAGGTGGCGTATTTTTTCAAAGAAGTGGACAATTATAATGTCTTTGTTTGGATTAAAAGAATCTTATTTTTTTCAGTACGCCCTTACATCTAACGAACGTCTCACACCTCTGGGAAAAGCTTTATCCCGACTTCCTGTGGAGATAGTCCTGGGAAAAATGTTAATCCTGGGTTCCGTGTTGTTGCAGTCTGAAGCGGTCCTGTCTCTTGCAGCTGCTCTATCAGTACAATCTCCGTACACTAACAGGGCGCATAGGGATATTGATTGCGAGGTATGTGTTACTGCCATTGAATCACTGTTCACCTTACAAACAATAGATAAATGGTCGGTTTCAATAATCTGTATATCCATTACTATCAATCAAAATCTAATGTATAATATAAAGTATTCTAGCAAATACAAAAATAATGAGCTTACAATTTTTTTTTAAGTTGTCAATATTTTTTCAGTTTTACTTTGTGTTTAAAGTTACTAATCATGTTTGTAAAATCATCCCTAGAAGCACTGCCGATGGTTTATAAACAAAAAGTGTGACTTTGATAATTTTGTTGTTACAGACAGCTCGTAAGCCTCTAGAATCAGACCACGGAGATCCTCTAACACTGCTTAATATATACGCAGCCTGGCTGCAGATAAAACAGGAGTCTTCTTACAACCGTTCCAGACAGGACAGAGACGAGAGACCTACTAACTCCAAATATTGGTGTAAGAAGAGAGGATTAGAAGAGCAGAGATTCTATGAAATAACCAAGCTCAGAAGTCAGTTCAATGATTTGCTGCAGGTAAACTATACGTATTTTGAAATTTTTCATTTCATACTAATGGGAAAGCTTGAAGAACTACATGGTCCCAGCAGAAAGCAAGCATTATGGCTCGATTTACATTCGTTACTGGATTCATAATTAATTGATTCTTGAGTAATCCCTCTACCAATTAAGAGTGACAATGGACCACCGCCCACCAAATCGAGAAAGAACCGATAATCTGTCAATATATCCAGTATCCGGGTCTGGTAAGTTTTCCCATGTTGTGTTGAATTTAACCGCATTTTATCCAATATAAAAGACTGAATAAAGTGAGGCGTGAGACGGAACTCTTCCGACTGGTGCATGACAGGAATGCTTTTTGCAGTGATCGCCAACATTGAATGGACCTGATAAATAGGAAAAATAAGAAAAAGAAGCTATGTTTGAATTGATATATTGAATATATTTATTTACTCTGATACTTAACAACCCTTGTAGGACCTCGACCTCCAAAACAAAAGATCCTCAAACCTTCTAATGTTGAGCATTGGATTGCTAGTTATCTTTAGCATTTAGCTCCTATAGATGTCTGTTAAGTTTAACAATTATTATTATGTTGGTCAATATAACGCGGCGGGAGAATTGCCATCCACACTTCTCAGCATTATACAACTAGATATGTCTTCATATGATCAGTCATGGTCACACAAAAACTTAATAGTCTAATGCCGGGAAAAATTCACCTATCCAGATATACAGGATATCAAAGGATTAGGCACAAAACGGGGTTTCAACATACCAGCATTATTATTATTAAATTGTTGAATATAATTATTATATAATCTAATAGCGAGGTACCCAGTGAACTAATGTATGTAATGAACACACAGGAACCTTACTGCCATAAACAATAAGACATTTCAAGTTGAGGAGCATATGTGTCGCTGAGTTTCGAAATCTGCTATAACACATACATTTGAATGTGTTATAGCGGATTTCGAAACTCAGCGACACATATTATGTTTCATGACTTTGAACAAAGTATTGTGGAATTGAAATTATTACATTGTTGTGAATGCTAAAAATATTGGAATTTTTTTACATGACTTTTCTCATTTTATTTCTAGGATTGTGGTTTGCTAGAAGTTGTGGAGCCAGAGACAATGTCCTCAGCAGAGAGAGCACTTAGGCATGGACAACTGAAACAACTCAAGGATCTAAAAAGGTCGCTTATCCTTATTCAAAAATCAGAAAATGTTTCGTAGTAAATTTTTGTAATATTCAAAACAAATATTTTGAGAACAATTTCAAACATTCAAGTTGTCCTGTCCACACCAATAATAAAAAATAAGACATTCACACAGAATGGGTGGCATACATCATCGCTAGAATTAAAGATGTTTAATGTCTTAACTGTGGTGTTTTACAATTACCTGTCTTTAACATAACACACAAAACTAACATAAAAAGAATGGGAGATATATTATTTGCCTGGGAGTCCGCAGAACATATTTATTTATTTATAATAATACATACCGCTTACGCCTTTAATACATAGTTACAAACAACAATTGCACAACACCGTCATCGTATCAAATCAAAACTCAAAACAAAAATAAAATATACTGCATCACTTCAAATTATAAAATTAAAATAAAACACATTGTGTCACATAAACCACAGAATAAAATTACAACACATTGCATCATGTCAAATCATAAAATAAAATTACAATACACTGCATCACATCGAATTTTAAAATAAAACACTCTGTCATGTCAAATTATAGAATAAAATTACAACACATTCATCATGTCAAATCATAAAATATAAATAAAATATATTGAATCAAATCAAACCATAAAATAGAATTACAGCACACCGCACACCACACAAAATTACAAAATAAAAATACAAAACACACTGTATCATATCAAATTATAAGATAAAATTATAACATACTGTACTACTACTACTATACTATACCATCACGGCATATCCCACAAGTGGGGTAGCCAGCAGATCAGCTACATGTAAGAAACATGCAAACTGTCCTCTTCGTGCCAATATAAAATCAAGACATTCAGGATTGGTGGCAAGCCTCTTAAAAAGTAAAATGTCTATATTTTTCGAACACCTGCCTTTTACAGGACACTCGAAAACTTACGCAGAAGAGTGGGAGACCAATTCTTTACCGGGTGCTCCACGGGATATAACATACTGCATTATATCAAATCATAAAACAAAAACAAAACACATTGCATCATATAAAATTACAAATTAAAACAGATATAATATCTATTATAGTAATTTTTGTAATACTGTTATAAAAATTTGAATACAAATATCTCATGAACAATGCTAGTATTTAAAGCCCACATTTGGTGCATAGGCCTTTGACATTGTGCTTGGTCTTTGCTGATTAGGTATTTTTTCCTATCATTCTGTTAAGCTTTTGTACAATCATGATCAATTATTCATGTCGGTATCGTATTTCACATAATTTAATCCAGAAAAATTAAACTTGTACCTCACCATCTCAGATTTTGATGAAAATATTTACGTTTGTTGTATTTATGGATGTAAGAAAAAAAAAATACAATTCTGGTCAGTAGATTAAAAATTATGGACTTTTTAACTAACGAGTTTACAATTTTTTGATTGAAATCAAATGGAGTTACTCAGCTGCATAAAAAATTAAAAACTTTATCTTCTTCTTCTTCTTAAAGTGCCACGTCAGGTCCCCCGATGTCAGCTATCACCCTGGTGTAGGCTTTTCTGTACTGTGCTAGCTGAAACAGCATACACAGCTTTTTTTGTGACATTCTGAATTCTTTCTTTCAATTTCAATGTTTAATTTCATGTTTTCTTTATAAAATTCAGGCAGCACAAAAACCAGTCAGTTGAAGAGAGTAGAAAGCGCAGGAGGCTAAAAATGGAAATGTGGGAATTGGAAGGTGAAGGTATAGAGGGAATACATGATAGAAATGACAGTCAATTGGATATTAAGGATGTGGAGTTCCAGTTGGCCAATGATATGAAGAAAGTACAGGTAATTTCATTATTATTTTTAAAACGGAACCTGAAATTTATAATTTTTTAATATGCAAGTTTCATTGAAAACCTCTTCTTCGGTATTCTCATGCTCAGACTTGTCTTTCAAGAAAACCTCTGGTACAAATTTCTGCTGCCAGAACCTCGACATGTGAATATTGAAGTCAGCTTCACATTTCTGGCGGAAGAGGTTGATTGTCTTTGAGACTAAGAGATAAATAAAATAAATAAATAGACACAAAGGTTGTTCTCGCCGTGCAATAAAATAATTAAAATTTAGGATGATTGTTATTGTGATTGTTCAAAATTTTCATTAATTTTATTAATTCTGTCTCCCACAATGTACTACACTTAGAAATCGAGGTGGGCAAGATCGTTGATGGAAGAAAGAAAGAAATTATGATTTTGACACTTCTTTGCCATTAATGAGCATTTAGCAATGTTTAATATTGCATGTTCTATGTACTCCTCGTCTGTTCTTCCAAGTTTTTGAATGTCCTGAAATAGGCAAATCCATTAAACATCACATCATAATTATAAGGTGTTTAACATGTTAATTTCAGCATTAATAACAAATTGTACTTGTTAAAAATCTATTTTTATAGGAAAAAGAAAATAGATAGTCCAAATAGTTTTCTCTAAACTTCTTAGTTTATGCATTGTTTTCTGTTCTAGAATTTGATATCGGGCAGCAGTGCTACAAGTCACAGAGATCTCTCTACCTTGAAGTTGATATTATGCCGAGCACTCTATCCACAAGTAGCCGTGGCAGATGAATTTAACCATTGCAAGGTACACTGACCTATGTAAAATACATAGTGATGTTAGAAATGTCTGAACTATGGACACTTGTGAACATTATATTTCAAAATATTTTATTCAGATTATGTTGTTCTTTTGTCTGCATATTTTTTTTAATATTTTTATAATGCAAAGCACCAGAAGTGTCATGTGGAAGACTGACTTAATTGGTGCAGTTGATCATAACAGAAGGGGCTGGTCTCTGTTCTGTACTCTCGAGGGTAAAAGGAAAAATGAAATGTCTGTCTTTTACAGTAAAATACTGGAAAATTTACTGAAATGAATGAGACCTATTCCGAGAATTCCACAAACAAAAAAAACGACTTGAGCAAAATGAAAAGTAGATTTTTTCAAGTTGTGCTGGGTCTGGGTGTTACATGTATACGTGTTTGGTGCATTATTTATGTGTATTGTCGCTTTAGTACCCATAATACGAGATTTGTATCTTAATTTGGGACTTACTCGATATATCTGAATTGTCTCTATATTATGTTATGTTATTATTGTATATCTTAACTTTCTGTGTTTTTTTTAAGTCAGTTTCCGAGCAACTATTCCACACTTCCAGTAAAGCCTTTGTCTCTCTTCATCCAATGAGCTACTTTGGTAGCCATCCACAGATCTTACAATTAAATGAGGGTGATATAGAAATGGATGTCCCAGGATATAAATCCAAGCTGCCTCTCAGTTCTAAACATCAGATTCTATGTTATTTGTGAGTATAAACACAATTATATCTTTATATCGGATGGAAATTACTACTTAATGTTACGAAATTACTACTTAAGAAATTTTTCTTCTCACTTTAGCCATTGAAAGTTTTTATAACATTATTTTATGTGTGTTGAGAGTTTTTCTAGGAAGATCGTAGTCTAGCGGTCATTTCGTGACAGTTGAATTAGCCAGTTAAACGCCAGCGTCTAAGCGGTTAGTTAAACGCCAGCATTCAATGAAATGGTTAACGTAAGTCTAGCCAGATTGTTTAACCCAACGTTTAACTATCCAAGCACCACAGTGCCAAATAGACAAATTAAATTTCAACTATCGGACTAGTTAAGACCAGGTATAACTTTGAATGTTTGGCGCGTCATTGTGATTCAACGCAATAGTTAGATATTCAATAGAAAAACTTACTGCCTAGCCATTCAGTTAATTGGCTTAAAAGTTTATTGGTTTTGAACATTGGTTAATATACCACCAGAAAAAGCAAAATAGAACTACACTCTATTCAAATTTTGGGCAAATATCCACATAGTATTTAATTTCACTTCAATATACATTTATGCAAATTTATAACAAGAGAGTATCTTATAAAGCTCAGGAAGGACACCATTGCCTTATTTATTACTTCAGAAGATGTTTAATATGTAATGTTTTGGAAATACCTGCCTTTTAACCTGTCAAAATTTTCCAGATCATTGTTGGAAACCACTAAGCCGTACTTGATGAACTCCATGAGAATGCCAGCTGCACAAACATTACTGCTCTTTGCACATTGTATAGATACCAACTTATCATTTTCAAGGTATGTATCGTCAGATTTGTTTGTATAATTAATTTTAAACATAAATTACATAAATATTGAGAAGCCTTTCTTCACTTCTATCAATTGGATTGTGTTATTATTAATATTATCTAAGAAACTTATTTGCAATGTTTTGTTTTCAGATTAGTCTGCGACTCCTGGCTGCAATTAGAGTTTCCCACTCCAGAATCTGGCCTAAATCTTCTTCTAAAAGCCTCCCAACTGAGAAAACAATGGGACTACCTTATCAATGAGAGATTAGAAGGTATAGCACAGAATGTACCATAACCTTCAATTCTTTTAAATCTGTATATTTTTCCTGTTATTTGCATATTTCAGAGTGACCATAAAGTTTATTCCTTTGACATATACCATTCTGTACCTTAAAGGATAAACCACGGGAGTCACATTACAATAAATGTGCAGGAGAGGCAATTATATGAATTTTCAAGTTTCAAAACATCATAACTGTCATAATATTTGGAATATTTTCAGTCTGTAAAAAAAATCATCATTTGATAGGCTATATTTTAATATTTGATAATGAAAATAATTATTTTATTGATAATTATAGATAAAATGGACTTCTGTGTTTTATCCTCTAACGATATCTGCACATACATTAATTTGTGGCACCGACTTGAAGTAATTGTTTTAAATAGTTAGTATAAACAACGCATGTTGGACTCCCGTGATTTCGACACTAACAAAATTTTCTATGATTTTTTCTCCCTGATGGAATATTATAACATATGTGGGACTTCCGTTGATTTTCCATTAACATTAAATGGACTTCATATATTTATTACAAATGAAAAATCATATAATCCAACAACTTTGGACTACAGTATTTTACCCACTAACATAACGTTTTGTCACCAATATATATGCATTGTTAACTCAAAAGTGGTAAAAAGTGGACTCCCGTGGTTTATCCTCTAAGGTACAGATTTAATTCAAATTATTTCATCAATTTCGTTATCTTCCATAATGTAATATTTAAATTATCTATTGTCAAAATCAGTTGTTCTATGGTCAAAATGCGCTCATAACAATTGACAGCTGGAAATAATTTTAACCAGACATAAAGTAGGAATAAAGCTAACCTCTGTTTGTAAATGAGATACCACTTATTCAGATATGTAATTTTCTTATATTTTTGTTGTGTATCTACTAAAAAAAACCTTTCTATTTGTTTCAGGAGTAGACACAAGTGTTGAAGCATCTCTTGAAAAAACAAAACCAAAACTAACAAAAAGTTCTAATCAAAAGTTTCAATACGAATTGTCGGTTGGTCTCAGTGGTTACATGGCAACGGAAGTCTTTTACACCATCAAAAGACTCCTCCCAGCAGATCTCAAGATTCTGTTTAACGATATAGAGGACGTGGGGACTTTACCTGACGTAGATCCCAATCCTTTTGACAAAGACTTTAAGTGTTTTCCTCACGAGAAAAAAGCCGGGGTTTGGATGAATGATCATGTGGTTTTTGGAAGGTAGACTTTTATTTCTGCTTTTGAAATAATTACCACCTATGTATTTTATTACATGCTTTTACTAAAAATATCAATTTGTATTGCGTGGAGTTGCCGGTAAGAAGAGACCTCCCATTCTTCTCTGTAAATATTCAAATGTCCTGTTAAAAGCACCAGTTATTCGTAAAACGTCTTGTTTTAATACATTTAACATCTGCAGTTCAGGGATGAAGCATGCCACCATCCTAAATGTCTTAACTTTTATTAGCACGGAGCGGACGATTTGCAAGGTTTTTACCAACAGTTGGTTATATAATAAATAAATATATAACTCATACTGGACTTGTCTTGACACCTTCAATTTAACAATGAGACTATCTAACCCATGGGTGGCCAACCTTTTCAGCAGCCGGGCCAAATTTCAGAATTAGATTTCTTACCGGGCCGCACAACAATTTACTCCATATATGGAACATTTAGATAATTTTACTTTACCTTAAAATTTCTACCCCCCCCCCCTGTCGCCGAATTTTCAAAATGGTATAGGAATTTGAAATGTTTCAAAACTCCTCGGTTTTCTTTGATAATATTTTCTCAAAATACCTCTTTCAAAAAAGTAACGGGTACTTGTACCGACTATAATTCTATTATTAAAAAAAGTGTTCATATGCTTCGCGGGCCACACGTAGACACCCAACGGGCCGCATGTTGGCCACCCTTGATCTAACCTATTATATTTTTTTATTGCATGTAGAAAATTATCTCTATATTCATTATATACTGTAGTTGTGTAGATACAAACATTAAGGATAACTTGGACCAAACAAGCGAGAATTAACACTAGGTGGACCATGAAAAAAATCAGTATTCATAGAAACATAAGTTTATTCTGAACAATACTTTATAATTAATAATATATAAGGATTGGCTGGAAGTCATTGCATTTACATATTACAAGCCAACCTTTTGTCTTTTTTTTTGTTTCATGTTTATTTTTCATCAGCAGATTTTATTTTTATTGAAATATTTCATTTGATTTGTTTTATTTTTCAGCCTTGTGGAAACAGATTGGAGTCTGAATCATTACAGTGAAATATTGCAGACATCTTGGAAGTGTCCGCAGTGTGAACTCACCGTTTGTCTATCTCCGCTGGAAAAACTTCAACACACTATGTTCACGTGCACAGAAGCTAAATCCAAAGATACGAAGACAACAGAAGATGAAGAAATGGAATCGCTCAATTCTAAAAAAGCTAATGCGCATAAGTTTACATGTGATAATTGTAAACTATCCAAGTATTTCACTCCTATAGAAATATTAAGACACAAGAAATCCTGTGGCAATAAATCCGAAAATAAAGAATAATATTGTTGCTGATACTTGGTGGAAGTCTATGTTATGTAAATTAATATAAATAAAACACATATTTATTTACATAGTGATTTTATTATTAAATTTAAAGTCGGTGCGTTAACGTTGTTAAAATTCATTTTAATATGAATTTTAAAAATGTTAAATTAAACACTGTTTAATTTTCATATATGATTATTTAGAAACAGTGCTCAATAATATATTTTTATATTTTATTTAATAAAATTAAAAATGGATTTCCACAGTGTAAACACAAAAACTCTTGAATTATTAATCAAGTAATAATGACTAAATGCTAATTGCCAAGCACTTTCGCCTTGCGGCATCTTCAGGGCAAGAGTTACTTAAAACTAAAGAATAGAACAAACTTACTAATATCGACTGTGCTCAGGACAAAGGCTTCAAACCACATTGGTCAAATTTTATAGGAGAAGCAAAAAACTGTAGGATAAAGAAAATTTCAAATTTTTGTCATTATTATTTTACCATTTTTTTGTAATGTAGTTTTTTAATCATGTCATAAAAATTTAAGAAAAAATATTCAGGAATTATCAAGTTATAAGCAAAAAATAAAAAAAAATGTTGATTAAATCCTTTGTCCTGACAAACTTTAGCAACATGTTAATGAGATATGTATGTCGCATGTTTGGGGTTATGTGGTTTGATGCCTTTTTCCTCGCCGTAAAATTATGTCTGGATGAAATTTTTTGGTATTAATAATGAAACTCATGCTGTTTGAGTCCTTTGTCCTATGGGGTATTTGCAATTAAGTCCTTGCTAAAAAAAAATATTTTGCTTTTTCTATAAAAACTAGACTTTTGTGGATTGAATCCTTTTACCAGAATGTGTAAAAGACACAAATGATTGACTTCAAAACATAAAACAACTTTTGCCAAAATTGTGGTTTGATGCCTTTGTCCTGAGCACAGTCGATATTATATAGTCTAAGGGTTGGATGGAACAGAGGGAATTTTAAGAGGGGGTGTTCTTATATCTAATAGTGGCGAGAATAAAGGAATTTGGACATTAACAATGTCTACCTTATTAGATACATATATATATATATAATGAGTTACAATCCATTGGATTGGTCTGCAACGAGTTTTGACTTATTTCTCCACTCCTCCCTATTCTCAGCCAGTCTCTTCAACTCCATATATGAGCCACATATATGAACCACTCCATATTAGATATACATTTATTAATTTCCATTGTTTCCAAAGCATTTAATAAACTACCCTTACCTTCCGAGTGTTATTACATTGTCAGGATGGAATGAGTGATCCTGTTCAACGCAATGGTCAGCCATCTCAGAAAGACTAGATAATCCTCTAAATGCTCTATGGTGTTCCTTCCTATGGCTTTATGGTGTAATTTTATTAGTTGCGAGCCGGCTTTCAAGAGCTTCAGATCTCATCAGGCTGATGTAAAGTAAAGAAATTGTATTCAAAAACAAATTGTTAATGAGAAAAAATAATAGTCAGCATAATGTAGGTAGTGGTCAGGGCAATGGATAAATCAATATTAAATACCCTTAAAGAAAACAATTATAGCCAATAAAAAATAGCGCATTTAGGATGGCTGGCATGCCTCATCCCTGAATAATAGATGTTGTCTGAAGGAACACCTGGCTTTTACAGGACACTCAAAAACTTAGAGAAAAGAGTGAGAGACAAGTTCGCCAGGAACTGAAGACACCAAAAGCTGAAAACCAAAGATCATTTGTGTCGCCGAGTTTCGAAATCCACTATAATACATTCACAAAAATGTGTTATTGGCGACGTACAGACAGCTGGATGCGAACGTCAATCATCAAGCAAAAATCTTAAATCTTTCGGCGACAATTCAGAGCATTCTCCAAAGAAATATTTGAATGAATGTTTTCGTTACGTCTCATGGACCGGTAACGAAGGCATTCATTTGAAAGATTTAAGATTTTTGCTTGATGATTGACTTTCCCATCCAGTTGTCTGTACACCACAATTGCAGATTTTGAAACTTGGCGACACATTTAATGAAGTCTTAAATATAATCATAGAATAATTAACATACAGAAGTACGTGTAAATTTGAGAGATGTATCATTTTCTTACTCAGTAATTGAATTAAAACAAACATTTTTTGTACAATTTTTTTTTATCAATTTATTTCACATTTATATTATATAATAAGTAGGTAGACTTAACAACATGCCTCATAAGGTGTATACAAGAGAATAAAATAAATAAGTAATGTATAGACAATAGTATACTTAAATATAATACATATAATGTACACATTATCAAAATGAGACAGAGTGCTAGATTATCTATTTACATATATAATCACAGCGTCTCCCAGAATCGGGGTAGCCAGCAGACTAACTGAACATGCAAGTCGTCCCTTTTGTGACAATAAAAAAAGACATTGGGATGGGTGGCGTACCTCATGCTGAAATGAAATCTCATATTTTTTTAACAAATTTACTACTACTATACCATCATGGCATATGCCATAATTGAGGTAGCCAGCAGATTAACTGTAGGTAACAAACATATAGGTTGTCCTCTTCGTGCCGACATAATAAATCTCCGTTTTGTAAATGTAATTTATACGTTATTCTCTCAATTGTGCTCTTAAAAAATACATATTTCAAATAACAAATAATAATTCAAAGCTTTGTATTTTTTTTACAATTTATCTGATTAATTGCATTGCTAAAAGTCGTAACACAATTTCACCAAAAATGTGACTAAGACACTTATGCCCACAAATCACCCAGATGCATTATCGACTATTTTTTTATTAAATAGGTACTTATGTACCGCTCATTCTGAATGTCTCATTTTATGTCATGAAGAGGGCAATCTGCACGTTTATTATAATATACAGTAGTAAGTCCACTAGATTCTCCACTTTTAGAAAATACTGTGATGGTATAGATAAATAAAGTTATTCAAATTCAGCTTTGTGGCATGCCACCTGTCCTGAATGGCTAGTGTTTTTATGACACTTTCACCCTTTAACGCTCCTTCTGGGAGCACAGGGTAGAAACAAAACCAGCTTTATCTATTCAGAGTAGCGTTTTTGCGCAAACACTTCCCACTTTCCTAGACCTCTGATAATATCATTGTCATAAATAATAATATAGCACTCTACCTCCTAAATGGATTTTTTTATAGAAATAGAAAAGATAAATTATAAAATAGGTGTATAATAATATTTTTGATCGAAAAGCTCATGATCCCTTTAGTGGATATATCAGTCAGAATTATGAAAAGATTTATACAAAAAAAATGTAACGAGTGATTTGTTAACAAGCCCAAAGTTCCGTTTCCTTGATGAGATATTGATAAATAAATGAAAATTTATTAATAATATTAAAATTGATATGATGTGTTGTGAAAAAGTGCTTTTTTGGCTAATCTGATATTCTCAAAACATAACAATAAAACATAATAATATATTTTTATGTATCCGAAAATCTCATTTAGTGTATTCATTAATGTAATGCTCAAAAAGGCAGATTTGTAACACGTGTGATATCTTCCAATCCATCCTTAATAATTATGAATCATACATACCTCCCATCAAACTGGGGTAAGGAAAATGAATCAAGCACCATTTACAGCTCCTGTTCTTGCGTACACTTCAATTCCAACTCAAAAACAATTCCTCATGTGTACTGTTCTTTTTTTTTTTTATATATCCATCACACCATAGACCCCATTATAGGGAACTTGGGTTTGTCAGGTTTACAATATCAAATTAACAAGAATTATATGAAAAAAAAAACATTACATATATGTTACTGTTCTTTATTACATATATGTTACTGTTCTTTATTACATATATGTTACTGTTCTTTATTACATATATGTTACTGTTCTTTATTACATATATGTTACTGTTCTTTGTACATTACATGCATGAGAAACAAGTAACAAAAGTGAAAAATGTACGCAAGGGTAGGAAAGAGATGCACAATAATTTCTGCCTGCCCTGAAGGGTAATGGCGTGATGGTGGTGATGACAAAATAAATAAAATAACATCTTGCAAAACGGCCTCGGAACTTGTTTCAAATCACGTAAATTTTTACACAAATTTTGATCTTAATGAAAACAAAACTCAACGAACTGTAGGTACAGATATCAAAAATTAAACAGATTTTAAAAATAGACCTGCGGCCAGCGCATTTTTTTATATCTTATATTAATTTCTCCTTCTTAAGTAGATAGAAGACAAAAATTTATATTATTAAAACAAATCAACATGGTGTGAGCGGTCCTTCGTTTCGGAGATATTTGAGTGATAGATTTTAATAAAAAATTATTAAGACTTATATTTTTTCCTATTATTTTTAGATTATTTACTAGATATTTAAAAATAATATCAAAAATAAATAAGAAAAAAATAGGATAGTCTGTACCCACTTAACATAAATAAATTTGAGTTCGTCGGTAGCCTGGAGGTAGAGTCTCGGCCTCATGAACAAGGGGTCCGTGGTTCAATCCCAGGTCTCGGCAAACTCCCCTTTCACGACACAAGCTTTTAGCTTAGTGTGAAAGGTGTATAAGGTTGTATTTGGGTTTATAACAAAAACCCAGATATATCTTTTATAAAAAAAAAATTATTATTAATTGGAATTGTTCAGATATTATACACATACAATAGATAAATATACTCAAATCCACAATGATACAAATAAAACTTATTCATGTGTGCTTTATAAAGGAAATCTAAAATTCTCTGTTCCGTGGAGTGCTAAGCAAAGAATAAGTCACCTATTTTAATGTGTAAGTTCTCGAGTGTCCTGTAAAAAGTAGGAATTCATAAATCACGTAAAAGACATTACATGAAGAGGACTACTATTATGTTTTTACGTAAAGGTGGTTTGCTGGCTACCCCATTTGTAGGAAACGCCATGATGGTATAAATAATAAATAAATCAAGTTTTCACTTTAAAAAGCACACATAAACATAGTTTGTTACATGTCGTCGGTGTTTTGTAAAAAAAAAAAGGAAAATATGCCATTATTGAAAAATCAATTATTTAAAAAAACGATCTAGTTGCACTAAGAATATTGTGTAAAACAGAAAAATATAATAATAATAATAAAACTTTTTATTGTTGTAATAAAAAACATACAAACAAAAGACATGCTTATTGCTTGAAGGCAATCTCTTCCAGCTAACCCGTAACACATGCTTTTATTATATGGTTTCATCTTTCAACAGAGATGTATATTATTTTATTCTTTGTACACAATATTCTTATATATATCACCAATGTTTTAACTAGCAAAATGATTTTCAATAAATGATGTATTCGCCCTTTTTAAATAAAAATACCAAAGATTGGTATAGATAGAGTTACGCAACAATGTTTCAAGTGACAACAACCTCAAACTGAGATAATCAATGTTTAGAGTTGAGTTAACACTGTTAACAGTTGTACGGGTTGTGATACATAACAAAATATTGACTAGTTTAGCTGCTCAATCATTTTAGCAAATCAAGAATATAAACTTCACTAAATCTCCCACAAGGTAGACAGTGGACTAACTACATGCAATGAACACACAGATCAACCTTTTCGTGAAATAAAAAATCTGTGGTGACAAGGTAAAGGGGCGTGAGTCAGTTTTGCAGTTTTGAGTTATTCCCTCCACAGAAATGTAGGTGTATGTCATACCTCACAAATAATGGCATCAAGGGTTACCTAGCACTATAGGCTATCCTTGATGCCATTTCTTTGTGAGGTATGACATATACCTACATTTCTGTGGAGGGAATAACTCAACACTGCAAAACTGACTTATGCCCCTTTACCTAGTCGCCACAGAAATAAGACGGTCAGAATGGGAGGCTACCTCATCACTTCTGAATAGTTTAATATTTTTAACATGGGTAACATTTTAGGGTTTACATTTAGATCTTAAATCTGTTTTTTTTCTAGATTTTGTGGCTTGATACATTGTTGAATAACACTACACAAATAAAATAAAAATATATCATATATGTGTTCTGTACCTTTTAATATTATAATTTTTTTGTATAATATTGCACAGTTTATTTATTCAACTTAATTAATTATTTATTTAGGTATATACTTAACCCATGATAACACAAAATACAACAAATGGGTAACACTAACTTCTATACATTAATGTTCCACAACACTAAATATAGTAAATGATACAAGCAAAGTATTTTTTGTGAACAATTTATTGAAATTTACATTTGTACGAAAATAAGTGATGTAATGGGATAGAAGAGGTATTGAGGAGTCTCGGTTTCCTCTTCACAGAATGAAGGTTCTTAATCGTTCCTTCCTTTTTTAAATCAATGGAAAACAAGAGAAAGAGATTTTTATTTACGGCAACACCAAATAATTTGAATTCAGAAAAAATCTTGTATCATTTACTATACAGTATTACTGAAATCACTAATGGGGCAAATGAACATAAAACTACTTAACACTTTGTATATTCCACTACATGATTAACTCAAGGAACACATTAATGATATTTTGAAACGGAATACATTTTTAAATTGCTTCTTGTGTTTTTTGTATATTGCATAATTTGCTAACAGATTCAAAAGTAGGGAGAAAAAATATATGCAATTGAGGCTGCAGTAGAACAAGGACCTATGGGCTCTTTTTTAGGAGAATGCAGAAATGAATTCTGCCGAGTCTTACCTATGTCCATGCAAAATGTCATTACGATATCTTCTTGATTTATTACATTAATATATTTTTTTTGTTTGACGAGATGATTTGAACTTTGTTAATATTTCAGCTTCAATGTTTTGACTTTTAAAATTTATATTTTTTTAAATAAAGAATATTAATGTTCTATTAACCGGTAAAGTTAAACTATTTTTCCTATTATAGAGCTGTCTGATTGTCATATTTGTAGGTAAGAATTATTTGAATGATATGGAGTTACACAAACCTATACAATACTATATTATTTTATTTGTATGTTGAAAAAATTTATACATTAACAAGCAATATTTTTTTAGTGTAGATGTTCAAAGATTTTTGAACATAATTACATACACTACTTCACGCATACTGGTTTGTAAACACAAAATCACTGTCAAAAATGATTCTTTCTTTTGCAAATATAAAATTTTAAGAAATGCAAATGTTGCCAAATTGAAACATTAATGTTGTTGACCGAAGGTACTTGTTGGAAGTCCATTTCAAGATAATTGAAAAAAAAAACACAATATGTAGTTAACTTCCAAATGACTTTATTAACTTCGCGTACTAGTATTCGGAGACTCTCTTCTCCATCATCAGGCGATTAGTAAAAAGTGATTGTGTGAAAATTAGTTTTTACTAATCGCCTGATGATGGAGACGAGAGTCTCCGAATACTAGTACGCGAAGTTAATAAAGTCATTTGGGAGTTAACTACATATTGTGTTTTTTTTTTTCAATTATCTTGTCAAATTGAATTAATGATGTTTTATTTTGACAAAAATTTGACATAACTTTTTTTCTACAGATATCACAAAGTATAATGTGCATTCAAAATAGCATCACGAAGATTGCGAAAAATTATTATGTTCAAATATGTCAACTAAGACAAAAATCAAAAAGGTGTAGTTTGATGAAAACTGACAACCGATCAACAAAGATGGATTAACAAAACAACCAATCAACAAAGATGGAAAAAAAAAATTCAACCACAGTTTGGTATAACTATACATCAATTACGTCTTATTTTTATCATAATCCACATATAATTACTGTTAAATTGAATAACATATATATCTTACATACATTTAATAGTTTCACCGGAGTTGGGCACCATAATCAGATGATTAACTTTGTTAATCAATAATAATTAACCCTGTTAATCGTTAAAAATTATACTATTAGTCATATTAATGCATTATTTTTTTTTAATTAACTCATGTCACAGTCAATTTCAGAAGTTTAGGAAGCTGAAGCAAATTCCCTTTATTAAAAAAAAGTTAAAATATCCCGATCAACATCCCATGTGATATAGTCCCATACCTCCCAACACAAGTGATGGTAAGAATTATTTAAAATTACATTTGATTTTTTTTGTGAAAGATAATAAGTTTTGTTTTTTGAACATGGTTAATTACTAACAATCTTTTTGAACTTTGTTAATTATTAACGATTAGCGGTTTAACAGGCTGATACCCAGCTCTTAGTTTCACAATAATCATAATACGATATATCACAAATATACAACACTCGTAGGGTATATTGCTTTATATTATAATACATCAATTATATAAAGGTGATACATACATAATATGGTGAATACATGTAAAACAAAAACAAATTTATGCATTTGTCGGGAGTGAGCTAAGTCCAAGATGCTACCACATGACTACTAACAAACTCAATTCCACAGAAATTTCATCAAATGGATAAAGCTATGCAGCAGTGTATCAATCAAATCACACCAACCTCTAACTGAGATAATGAATATTTTGAAAGATTTCCTCTTATGCCCAAATATCTTAAAAATTAGGGGACTATCCACAACTTTTGTCTTCAGAAATGGATTACAGTAGGGAACCTAAAGGGCTGAATAACTAATGTTTTGTTAAGGATCAACACTAAAAGTGTGTTAAAACTTAGTTTTGGCTGCTCAGTTGTCATTATTATTATAGTGTTGTTATGCGGTGTTCACATTTGGCGAATATCGCCAGCCGAATTTCAAAATATAACGCCAGGCGAAAAAACAAAATTCGCCGTACGCCCATTGATCGTCACACCCGTTCACACAAGTCCACCGATATAGAAACGATCTGTCAGATGCGCTTTGATTTTGACACTGTTTTCAAAATGGCGTCGAAGTGGAGATCGCGAAGTGTTTATTTTTAGTCGAAAATGTTATAGTAGAGGTTATAAGGCGCTTTTTAATTAAGGAAACAAAGGCCACAAACCAACAAAAAAGATAACAGCTGTCACGAAGCGGGAAACATTATAAAATTTATAGGTTATAAAGCTTTTACCATAGATACAAACGCCGCGCATATCTGCGCATGTGCAAATCGTTCAATCGGCCGAGAAAGTTGGAAGGTGGTCAACTCGAGACGATATCGTTTCTACTGGTTTTTATCGTTTCAGACTAGCTGTCATTTTGTTCACACGGTTCAAATGGCTGGCGATATTTTGGTGCCCTAGCGATATTCGCCAAAGTGAGAACACCACATTATCAGACAGGCAGCTAAGCTGATATGTCTGATCTCAACACTACTGTCACAATAACAACCATTAGGCCCAATAAAATTATCACAACTTCAATAAAACATACAAATTCTTGAAGCTATTCAAATCTGAAGACTCAACCAGCTCAGGTGGCAAACTATTCCAATGATTAACCACCCTGTTAAATAAACAGTGCTACAACGGATATCGCTTGAACCTGTAGCCATCCAACTTAAATCCATGACAACTCAGGTGAACATTCTGGTTGTAATGGAACATTGCATTGAGCTCTGGACAGTTATAGTGGCCATAAGGTATCATGGAGTTATTTACATAAAGTAAGCCAGCAAACTCCCCTTTCACGACACAAGCTTTTAGCTTACTGTGAAAGGTGTATAAGGTTGTATTTGGGTTTATAACAAAACCCAGATATATCTTTTTAAAAAAAAAAAAAGAATATCATTAGAATTGTGACACTAGCTCCCATCCTGAATTTCTTATTTTAATTGGCATGGAGAGGACAATTTGCATTTTTATTACATGTTGCATTGAGTCTACTGGGTACCAGATGAGAGATACACTGCAACATAGCACTGTTTGAATATGAAGATTTTCACTAACAAGTTAAAAAAGTCATTTTATGATTGACGATATTACATTCAAATATTATGGAAGCCTAAGAGTTCCTAAGACACATCTAATATGCACAAGTCTTATACACTTTATTGTAGATCTTAATACTAATATTATAATACATATGACACAGCTCGAGAGCTGAATTAAACAGCTAACTAACTGGCTTGACATTTTGTTAAATTCCGACATTCAACCAAATGGCTAAAAGTGCATCAGCCAAATTGTGTAACGCAGTGTTTAACAAAGCGGCTAGACAACAATTTTATTGTTTCCAATGCTGTTATTATTTGTTTCTCATTTCATTCTCACAACATCAGCATATTCACTTTCATATTAGTATATTTACTGCAAAATCACATCATGCCAATATTGAAAATAATACTGTTAGCGCCAAAATGGCAAAAAAACGAACTAAATTCAAATGATCAGGCAGCTTTTCACTTTACCATTTTGAAAGTTGATATTACCAAATTGCTAGACATTTAATTAAATAGCTAGACATTTAATTAAATGGCTAGATATTTAATAAAATGGCTAGATATTTAATTAAATGGCTAGACATTTAATTAAATGGCTAGATATTTAATTAAATGGCTAAATGTTTAATTAAACAGCTAGACATGTAATTGGATGCCTGCATTTAGATAACCGGCTAGTTAGCAGGGTAATTCTAAATCGAGCAGCGACATATATACATACATCCATCAACACATATAGGGGTACATAAATATTATTTATATTTTAATTACTATGGGTCCACAACTACGTAATTACATTCATTTTTTTTTCAATATAAACTAACCGCATCAAAGTAATACATCCATCCATAATTTTATAAATGGTCAGATACGTGGATGGAGGGGAGGGGTAAAAGTAAAATAAACACAATTTTATTATGAATCGCTCAGTTCTACAGACCAATAATGCAAAATTTCTCATATTTCTACTTGCTATAATGATTGTTCAGTCCCAAAAAATTTTCTTAATCACGTGTAGATAATTATATTATCTCTGTTACCCGAACAAATAAATTTATAAATGGCAACTTTTTCATACTATTTTCCTTACGCCTTGTCAAATTCGAATTATTTAAATATGAGGAGTTCAAATGCAAAGGTACATCGATCCTAGAACATTGAATCTAAGGAAACAGCACCTCTCTATTTCTACTTGAAGTGATTTTGATAATAAATAAGTTTTTTTTTATTCATTTATTTGAGGATTGTTGTTAAAAAGAAATCACATCACATCTCTCCAATATTACTACATCAATGTTCACATCTCTCCTATGTTATTACATCTATGTTCATTATGCTTTTGTCTATGCTCTCTCACTTCTGTGTGTGCATGTCTGCTCTGTATCTGTTTGCTTGCTTGTTCACAATAAAACATCTCACAATATCTAAGTAATCAAGTTGTGTTTTTATTTGATTCAACCACAACAAGGATGAAAGTAGATTTTCATTGTTCGATTAAACGGGACCGAAGGAGAGCCGACCCTAAATAAATGGGATAAAGAAGAAGATTAAACTAGTGTAGCCAGTGAAAATACAAATATTTCGGTATCCATAGTAAAATATTTGTGAAAAATGCATCAATGTGCTTTTGCATGTGAGCCCCTAATTTGTTAGTACGTCAAACTGGGCGATATGCGGGGATAACAATTCAGTAAAATTTAAAATAAATGAAAATGTATTGTGTGCGGTACAACTACATTTAACATAATTGGTGGGGGAATGACGCGTTTCATATTTTGGACACAGCACCTTTGTAAACAAATAAAAAAAATGGCAAACAATTAGTTTTTAAAATCACACGAACAGGAACAGTCAGTAAAAAAAGAATATCAAAAGATATTGTAAATGATAACCACTGATGCAGTCAACTGGCTGACCTGGAAATTTACAGATGCATCTTTAGGGCCAGAATGCCAAATGCATTTAAAAAACAAAGCTAACAAACACTCATTAAAATTAAATAATGAATCATATGGTTTAAAGTACAAAAGACACATGTCCACTATTTAGGTAAAAAGAGTTAATATATGTACAAAATCGGTTACAATGTTATCTATGTCCTGAGTACATTATTACCAATAATACCTATATCATAATTAAAATATTTAACAAAAACCAAATGCCATACGTTCTTAAATTAACATATTTTTGTGCACAGATGTAACATCTCACGTAAGATATTTTTAAATGCATTTATATCGACATTCTTGATTCTTAAAAAGCACATGTCCATCAAGGACATCTTCTGAATTAATTTAAAATTAGTCAATTAATTGTAAATCTAAAACTTTGAAAACCAGTTTCCTCTAAACTGTCAAATGTGGGCATGTGTCTTCTGTGCTTTAAACCATCGATATATATAATATTGGTGCAATCATGTTTTGAAAGCAAGAACGCATAAATTGTAAATCAATCTTAAATTTTTTTCTCACATTTATAGATTTAGGAATATTTTTTTACACGATACATGTGTTAGCATTTTAAATTACCCTGAATTATAAAATAACAAATAATTATTTAAAAATAAACAACCATTTTACCTTCCCAGAAGGTTTTTGGGAACTATTAATTACAACCAACAAAATTATACACAATAAACCCTCAAAAATTTTATTTGCTGGAAAAAATGGCGGCAATATTATCTAAGACATTGTAAATTACAAGACTACACTTTTAGACCAAATTCAAACAAACGTACCTAATGTATTTTAAAAATATAACACGTATCACATAAGTGAAATAAAAGTGTTAAGGTGGCATCCTTTCTAAAGTGTTGCCAGTTCACAAAAATATATAATATATAAATCATAGTATGTTTATATATTACTTTGCATTAGAAAAAGACAATAGCTCCGAAACACATGCTATCTCAAGTGACACGTTTTCTTAAAGAAGTGCAGTCTTATTTTGTATAATGTCTTTGGATATTACGGCTAAAAGAGGATTTACTGCGTTTTCATGATATGAACAATTTTGTGCACTTTGTACAAATTTAACCATAAAAATAGGAAGCAAATATTTTTGTGCAACTTCAAAAAATAAATACCATAAGATTCAATCTTCATCGAATGATCTTAATAAAATAATCTTAAAATATAAAATAATAAATGCTTAGTTATTAGATTGATTTGTAATAAATTAATAAAAAAAATAAACAGATCTCCATGTTGAGAAAATAATATAAACAACAAAATAAATAAATTATATATTTCTGAGTTTTTTTATTTATTTTTTATAGAAAACATATATGATAAACTTGCCCACCGTACATTGATTATATTTAAAGTAGTAAATGTATTTTATGTTTTTTTATTTCTTGATATCAATGTTCATTAAAGAATAAATAAATCATAAACTTTTTAAAGTTTTCAATCAGCTCGTGAATGGCAATAGCATATCTAACGGTTGAAGGACCTAATAAATTTTATGTGATAATTTTATACAATGTGAAAAATCTCTATAAAAATTATGTCACGTAATTATCACACCGTGAACGCTAATGAAATTGAAAATATTAATAAATCATAATATGTTCAAGAAAAATGCACGAATATGCTCGGAGACTCATATATTTCTAAGTACGGCACAAAATATGAGAAAAATTATATTTATCTGCTTTACTGATTTATAATGCATTACCAGAGGAGATACAATAGGTGAAGAACTTTCCAATATTTGTTAAAAATCTGAAGAAATGTGTTTTACAAAACAGGGAGTGACTAACTATACATCAAACAAGTGTTTAAAAAATATAGGTATATATAGTACAACTCAACCCCTAATACCAGCACCTGCAGGGTTACTCTTGACAAAATCTAAACATGATCTTAATCTTAATCATACGACGCGCGAAGTGACTATTGACATACCGATCGTGCGATAGCGCGTTTTGTTTACCATAGTCCCTTCGCGCGTCGTATGATTAAGATTAAGACTAGATTATTTATTTATTTTATTTTATTAGTTGGGGTAAAATATGCATCGCGACCTATAAGATCTATTGTACTCCCCCTACTCAGCTTTCCCGGTGTTGCCAGTCAAAGTGCACCCTCAAGTCCCAGACATCTTATGAAATCTAGGATTTTGAGGGGATCCAAGGTGTGGAGAGACTCCACTTCTACCCAGTGTCTACCTAGGGCTTTGATTCTTGCGAATACCACGGCATTGCATTCCGATAGGAGATGTCGAGGAGTCTCGGCCTCTTCCTCACAAAATCTGCAAGTACCGTCTTCTTCAAGTGCCAGTTTGCGTAAGTGTTCCTTGAGCCTGCAGTGAAAGACTAGATTAAGATCGTATTTAGATTGTGTCAAGAGTAGCCCTGCAGATGCTGTCTGGGGTTAAAATTAACCATCAAATATTTAATTTTATGTATGGCTCTTGCTATTTTTATATTATTCTGCAGTAAAGTTTATTTATTCTTTAAATAGATATAAATGGACAAAATGTGCGTATAAAATAAATATAGTACAAAAATAATATTTTGTATAAATGGAAAGGCATAGATAGGTACATAATTTTACAATATGTAAATAATAATAAAAAATATAATATCTTAGATTCAAAAAAATCTAAGCAAAAAAAGTTTAACACACGATATTACATATGAGATAACACTTAAAATGAAAGTACAGTAGAATCTCTACAATCTGACACTTAACAAGTCCGGCATGAAACATAAATAGAATTTTTTTAGATCCATCCATTTTAACTACATTTTAAGGTAGGTACATGGAAAAAACTCAGTCAGTTATTGAGTCAGTTTTTGGTAGTTTTAGGAAAAACAACATTTTACTTTAAGAACGCCATTACAGCAATCATATCGTACCTCTTGTGACTAACAGTCGTATCTGCCTAAATGCAAATTGTTCAGGAGAGCGTTTTTTGTGTTTTGCCGTGCAATATTTTCGTCTCTCCTAGTTATATGATACAGTGTAAATATATTACATTATTTTATTTGTACCTATTCTTATATATCTCAGAATCATTTTTGTGATGAAATTTTGAGGAATCAATATATACAACACATTTTATTTAGAATAATTCGTAAATACGACAACAAATCAGAAAGCTTTTCCAGGATAACGGTAACAGTTACATGTGTGATCTTCAGTGAGAACATGTAGGCCACATATAAGTACACATTGGTGATCATAACTCGATTTCGACAAAAATGTCAGATACGACAGTTAGTCAGAAGAGGGACGATATATCGTAAAATATTTTGATGATAATCGATACACTTCAATCAAATGTTGATGTATAAAATACTAAAACGGTGCATAGTGCATACAGGCAATACCTATAAATTTGCATATTCTGCTATAGTCATTTTTGCAAAAATACTGACTGCTTATATTTTCCTTGTATCCTCCATGTAAAATAATCCCGCTCCTTTTCAATATGTATAAGAATGATAAAAGGACATCAATATTTTTTTCAGACAAGTCCATTTTCTTAATTTTGAATTGTTAAAGAATTACTATGAATTCAGCGATATCGAGGAGCACTTGATGGTTGAAAATAAGATTAATTTCTTCATAATAATATCCATTCTTCAAAGATGCAAGAAGAATTGTGTTGGTCGATATCTGCTTTGAAAGACAATCACGTATACAATGAAAACTTGTATTTCTTTCTGAAGTTCTTTTTGTCAATGTATATTCTATAGTCCAACATTTCTTGTACAATCTTCGCTGCTATAGAAATTCTACTGCATTAGGAATACTTTTCGAAAAAAAATATATAAAGGATATCTCGGAGAATTTGATCTTCGCTTACGGAATTAATATTCATCCTAATTTCGAGGTTTCCACAGGCGAAAGCTGTAAAAAAATAAACAATTTGGATAATTTTAAGCATTTAAAACAAAAAATTATAACTATCAGTTTCTACAACACTTTAAGGTAAGTTTCTATTATAATGCATGCAGTTAGTGCACTAGTTACTCCACTTACGGAAGATGTTACGGTGATATTAATAAATTTATAGATGGGTAAATCCATACCAATTCAACCACAAAAAAATGATTTTGCCACCCAACATCTCAGATTTTGATGAAACTTGGCATGATTATTCTATTCATTGATGTTAGTAACCATATCAATTTGTTTTGCTCTATCTCTAACGGTTTAGATTTTATAGCCTCTTAAAGTTTTTGGATTTTTGCAAATTTTATCATTCGGCGGTAGAAAACTAGTTTTGTTTTCCGATGAAAAATAATTTATATCTTTCTTGGTTACCAACCAATGTTGATGATTTTTTTTTTAAGTATACATCAATATGTGAGGAATAATTAAAAAAATGAACAAAGCTACCAAGTGTTTATTTGGGGCCAGAAAAAAATCTTAAAATGTCATTTTTAGGATTTTTAAAACAAAATTTAGAGTTCTACGGTAAATGTAATATCTCGTAAAGGGAAAAGGATAATCGTGATTTTCTTTTTTTGGTTTTGTTCTAAGATATATGCTCTACCACATGAAACAATAAAAATAGTGGGTATTTCTACTCTTCTGTTATTTTTGCCACTTCAAAACAAAAAATGTGTTAATTTATTAATTGTACTAAAAATTATAAAAATAATAATTTATCTAATAGAAATAACATTTGATTGGTTTATTTCTATTGAATATAGTTTTAATAAGAAAAATAATCATGAATAATAAAACAATCTCTATGTTTAATAAAGCTATGCAATTGAACTATTCAAGTTGTAACAAGAACCTCAGACTGCACACTCTGCTGCTGGAAGCAAACTGTCACGTTGAGACATGAAACTCTCATGTTTCAACAATTGAGTCTGTCTAGCAAGCAAAGTCTGGCTTCTATTTGTCAGTCAGTCTTAGGCTATTGCCAGTGTAAGGTGCATGATTGGTGCTTATATGTAGCAATATTTTTAGTTAATAGATGTTATTAATAGTGTTGTTTTTTTATGTATTTTCAAACTAATTATAAAGTAACATAATAATTATTTTTTAAAAATAAGTTTATTGGTGGTATTTTTTGTTGAACAATGGAGGAAAAGTGCAGTGTGGGGGAAACTACTCAAAGTGATTGTCATCTGTTAAACTATGTCAAGAAAAAATCTATACAAAGTATTGATAAACTTTCTGAAAAAGATTTGAATCTTTTGAGATTAAGAATGGAATCTAACATATTGAAAACTGTTTGTCTTCACCATCAAAATGTGTTTTTAAACAAGTATGAATTTTTACAAAAGGTATGTTGTGATCCTTTTCAAAAACATAAAAATTCTATTAAAAAAACACTTCGTGTTGTAACTTCAGAACAGAGTAGAATCATCTTATCAAAAGGGTACAAGGTAAAACCGGGTCAAAAACTTTGCTCATTTTGCAGGAAAGAGCTTTTTAAAGTTAAACAAACTGATGAAGTTATTGATGAGAGTCAGAATGTAGAAACTGAAGATATAGGATTAAGTTTAGATGAAGTACACCAATTGCAAAAAAAAACTGCAATTGACGAACTAAATGCTTCCTTTCATGAAATTGGATGTTCACCAATAAAATTACATGCACTTCGTGAGCATAGCAAATCATCTTATGGTAAAGAAAAGCTACAGAGAGTTAATGAAAAAGTAAAAGCAAAAATTCTAACTGTTCTTGAAGTTGATTTGCCAGAAGATAAAAATGACTCGGAAAAAAGTGTGTTATTGCAAAAAAGTGAAGACATGGATAAACTAGTGGACATAATTAAAAATGGAATGATAGGTGCATCAAGAAGTAAACAGATCCAAATATTGACAATACCAGCTTCTCTGATGTGGTCAAGAAAAAAAATAAAAGAAACTTTTAAGACATCTGATTATTCTGTTCGTAAGGCTCAACAAGTGTTCAAAGACAAGGGGTTTTTAGGAGAACCAGATCCTGGGCTAGGGAAAAAGCTAAGCCTTGAAAATATTGAATTGGTGAAAAACTTTTATCAAAGTGATGAACACTGTAGAATTTTACCGGGGATGAAGGATGTAGTGAGTATAGGAAAAAAGTTTATGAGAGAAAGCGTTTGATTTTGTGTAATCTTCGTGAGCTATACTCAAGTTTTAAATGGGAGTATCCTCATTTGAAAATAGGTTTTTCAAAATTCTGCACTTTGAGACCTAAGTGGTGCATTTTGGCTAGTGCTAGCGGCACACACTTAGTATGTGTATGCACAATCCACCAGAATGTCAATTTATTGATTTATGGAGCCGGTATAGAGGAGGATTACAAAGAACTTATATTGCACATGGTTTGTGTAGGAGCAACGAGAGAATGTATGTTAAGGCATTGTGACAAATGTCCATCAAAAGATAACCTTGTCCACTTTTTACAGTTAAAGTTTCAGAACTATGATGATGAAGACGTTATTGAGTACAGCCAGTGGGTTTCCACAGATCGAACTGAAATGATACGGTGTTCAAGCTCTGTTGATGAATTTATTGAAACATTAGTTGAAAAACTAAACAAATTAATACCTCATTCTTACATTGCCAAATCACAAGCATCAACTTTTAAAAGTTTAAAGGAAACAGCTTCTTCTAACATTGCTGTCATCTCAATGGACTTCAGTGAAAATTATGCTTTCACAATACAAGAAGAAGCCCAAGGTTACCATTGGACTTCAGATTCATGCACTATTCATCCTGTAATCATTCACTGCAAGAATGCAACTGACCAAAAACTTGTTCTACCTCTTTGCATCATATCTGATGACCTCAAACATGATGTAAGTATGGTGTATGAAATACAAAAAACTGTGATGGCCTTTTTGAAAGAGAATCACCCACACATTAAAGAGATTCATTACTTTAGTGATGGGTGTGCTGCCCAGTATAAAAATAAATACAACTTCATAAACCTCTGTCTGCATGAGAAAGATTTTCAACTTAAAGCTCAGTGGTCATTTTTTGCAACCAGCCATGGCAAAACAGAATGTGATGGAATAGGGGGTACTGTGAAGCGCTTAGCTCGGAGGGAAAGTCTTCAACGACCCCTGGAAAAACAAATAATAACAGTGACTGAACTGGTTGACTTTTGCAAGACCAGAATTGAAAAAATCAGTTTCCACTTTATTTCTAAAGAAGCGGTTGAATTAACTCGTTCTGCTTTAGAAAGTCGCTTCAAAGATGTTCAAACTCTTCCAGGGACAAGATCATTTCACAATTTTCAGCCACTAAATGATTTGGGAACAATTGAGGCTAGAAGAATTAGCAGGGACGAAAAAGCAGCTATTATTTGTAATTTATTTAACAAGCAGCAAAATTTACTTGTGAAATTGGAAAATTTGAACCCTGGGTGCTTTATTGCTTGTGTTTATGACAGCTTATGGTACTTTGGCATGGTTAGTGAGGTAAATGCTAAAGAAAAAGATGTCACTATACAGTTTCTACATCCCCACGGACCATCAACATCATTTTTTTGGCCCAAGAAGGAAGATGCATGTGCTGTGCCCATTCCTCATATTATTGCTATGGTGGAACCCCCAAAAACAATGACTGGAAGAACCTATCAGTTTTCTCAAGAATTTATGATAAGTGTCCAATCAAAATTTAACAATATAGAAAAGTTTCAAAGTACAATGACCTAAACCTGTTTCAATGGTAAGAATTGTAAACCTTAATAATAAAGGAGTGAAAAACCCACAAATTTTTAAACTATATTATTAAACGTAGAGATTGTTTTATTATTCATCATTATTTTTTTTATTAAAACTATATTCAATAGAAATAAACCTATCAAATGTTATTTCTATTAGATAAATTATTATTTTTATAATTTTTAGTACAGTTAATAAATTAACACATTTTTTGTTTTGAAGTGGCAAAAATAACAGAAGAGTAGAAATACCCACTATTTTTATTGTTTCATGTGGTAGAGCATATATCTTAGAACAAAACCAAAAAAAGAACATCACGATTATCCTTTTCCCTTTACGAGATATTACATTTACCGTAGAACTCTAAATTTTGTTTTAAAAATCCTAAAAATGACATTTTAAGATTTTTTTCTGGCCCCAAATAAACACTTGGTAGCTTTGTTCATTTTTTTAATTATTCCTCACATATTGATGTATACTTAAAAAAAAAATCATCAACATTGGTTGGTAACCAAGAAAGATATAAATTATTTTTCATCGGAAAACAAAACTAGTTTTCTACCGCCGAATGATAAAATTTGCAAAAATCCAAAAACTTTAAGAGGCTGTAAAATCTAAACCGTTAGAGATATAGCAAAACAATTTGGTATGGTTACTAACATCAATGAATAGAATAATCATGCCAAGTTTCATCAAAATCTGAGATGTTGGGTGGCATGGTGTGGTTGAACTGACGCGGATTGACCCAGATGGATCAATAGATATATTTACAAGATTGATTATATTCAATTATATCCCGTGGAGCACCCGGTAAAGAATTGGTCGCCCACTCTTCTGCGTAAGTTTTCGAGTGTCCTGTAAAAGGCAGGTGTTCGAAAAAATTAAGACATTTTACATCTTAAATTCAGCGATGAGGTTTGCCACCCATCCTGAATGTCTTGATTTTATATTGGCACGAAGAGGACAGTTTGCATGTTTCTTACATGCAGCTGATCTGCTGGCTACCCCACTTGTGGGATATGCCATGATGGTATAGTAGTAGTAGTAGTAGTTATATTCAAAATAATTTATGTACCATTAGCAATATCTGAACAATTCGTTGTATACATTTTTCCGAAAAAAACTAGTCAAAGGTACATTCTAAGTTTTATCATAATCAATTTACTTTTAATTAAATAAAAATGGATTTCCACAGCATAAACACAAAAACTCTTGAATTAGAATCAATTTAAATACTTTTTTCATCAATAAAAAAAAAACACAGCTTTAATACAAGAAAGAAGCCTATTAAGTGTAATAAGTCGGCAGCAAGATTTGAGTATCAGAGTTGTTGGCTCAAATACAAGATATGAAGCGAGTATATTTAAAAATATCACCGTCACTATCAACTTCAATGTCACTTTCCTAATTTAAATTGCAAAGCTTCGTATTTACTTAATTCCCATTTATTTTGAATTTGATAATGTGATATTTCGAATACTTACCTATAAATTTTTAATATACTCTTTATTATTTATTACCATCTAGACCAGTGTTTCATCATGGCATGCATCACGCCTCAGAAATGGGGACCGCGCTTCCACATATTATTGAAAATTTACCAACTCTTCAATTAAAAAAGAGGCCGGTGGAGCATATGACTTTTGAAAAAACAACGGTGGGGCATTGTATAAAGAAGGTGGGAAACACTGATCTAGACATTCTAGACAACTTCACATATTGCACAAAAGTAATATTGACATAAAAAATTACAACATGCAACAAATTGTAATATCTACATTTTAACACAGCCATTCAATAAAACATAACAAATACACAAATCTGTTAAGTCAGAAAAAAAACTATTCTCTACATCAAGATTTGTCATATTTCAGTTTGGCGATTATTCAATGTAATTACATTATAAATGTTGTTTTCACATTTTAAGGGATTTTTATACACCTCGATCAGGGAAGATATTACGAGTATTACACAACAGACACCTCATTTGTGCGACTAACAGACTATGCAAATGTTAAAAATTTATAAACCGCTGCTCAAAGCAACACTGTGAATTGGAGAACAGTATCGTTCTCCGGAGCCATCTGATAATTCAGATTGACAATCAATAACAGATTATTAATTACCTCGAATAAGATGGTTCCTGTTAGTTGACATGTATGCTCAACAAATGTCAAACACATTGAATTGAAACAGGAATTGGTGAACAAACCATAGGTAAAATGCACTTAAACCAGCCTAAGCCGATTCATAAGCATTGAGATACCTTTCCTGTTTCCTGCTAAAGGGAGTTTGCACAATCTGATTTCAACATAGGTGAATATGCCATCAGTATGTTGATTTGGTAAAAATCAACTAAAGTAGTTTCCCTCTAACATATTTAGTGAACTACATACAGTATTACATACAACCAGATTTACAACATAGAAACAACAATTACATGCACTTAGTTCACTAACTAACCCATTTTGTTAGAGATGTTGTGATAGGACAAGCAGATAACGGAGTTGTTTGGTATCAAAACTACACAAATTATTTTGTAGTAAAATAATATTAAGTAACCTAATATGTTTTGAAATGTACCATTTTGTATCAGAAACAGTCAAATCCATCATATTTCACAAACAAAACTGGTCAACCCTTTTGTTCCCAGTCTGCCCTTATAGACACTTGAAGAGCTAAAGTTATTAAAATTCATCTGTTCAGAAAAAAAATTATAGTTTGTGCTGAAATTATTAAGAAAGGTTGTTTTTATAAGATGGAATAAGTATTTTTCCATTGGAGTCACTAATTGATTTCATTTATTTATTTATTTATTTATATCCATCACACCATAGACCCCATTATAGGGCACTTGGGTTTGTCAGGTTTACAATATCAAATCAACAAGACACAGAAGCATGAAAATACAAAATTATCGACACAAGAAAAATAAAAATCAAGACAATAAAATTATATGAAAAAAAAAACATACGTACACACAAGCATAAAACACTTGAGACAATATATAAATCAAGAAAAATTAAGAACATTATAGCGGCTCTGATTCGAATGTAAAGGGTTCAAATCAGAGTTTTGTCAGTCGCATAAATTTAAAGCTAAATAATATAAAATGCATGAAAAAAATTAAGAACATTATAGCGGCTCTGATTCGAATGTAAAGGGTTCAAATCAGAGTTTTGTCAGTCGCATAAATTTAAAGCTAAATAATATAAAATGCATGAAAAAAATTAAGAACATTATAGCGGCTCTGATTCGAATGTAAAGGGTTCAAATCAGAGTTTTGTCAGTCGCATAAATTTAAAGCTAAATAATATAAAATGCATGAAAAAAATTAAGAACATTATAGCGGCTCTGATTCGAATGTAAAGGGTTCAAATCAGAGTTTTGTCAGTCGCATAAATTTAAAGCTAAATAATATAAAATGCATGAAAAAAATTAAGAACATTATAGCGGCTCTGATTCGAATGTAAAGGGTTCAAATCAGAGTTTTGTCAGTCGCATAAATTTAAAGCTAAATAATATAAAATGCATGAAAAAAATTAAGAACATTATAGCGGCTCTGATTCGAATGTAAAGGGTTCAAATCAGAGTTTTGTCAATCGCATAAATTTAAAGCTAAATAAATGGTCCTAATACATTTAAAACTATTTTATAATTTATGCTAAATTGAGCACGAGGCTTCATTTAGCATTTTATCTTTCAATGGCAATCTTTACGCAAGTTTGCACATTTTGATAAAAAAAAAATCAAATATGCACCACCATTTAATGCATTCATATTTTCTATAATACTTATATTATTATTTATTTTTGCTATAATATTTATGAATAAAAAAATAGTAGTTACAACTTCATAGAGTTTGCAACATGTCTGTAAACTGCCGATATCCTTTTACAAAAACACATGGACATATTGTAAATTCAATTAATTTTTATCGTAAACTCGAGTTTTGAGTTTGCAGAGTACTGTACTATCTATTCATCCCATCACAGCATCTCCCACAAGCAGGGTAGCCAGCAGAAAAGAGTGGATGGCCTATTCCTATCCCTGGCAAAGCATTGTACTAGTACTAAAACAGTAATGTTATGTACTAGAGATGAGTAAACATACTTTGTCTAGTTATAAACATAAAATAAACATTACATAAACATATTATGTAAATTTAAACAAAGATAATATGTGCATACAATAATAGTACCATTTATCTTGTGAAATGTTTACGGAATCTGTTATCGTTTCATATCAATTTTGATGGTACATATTTTGTAATGTACGTTATATAAAAAATCACTATCGGCCTTAATTATAAAAACGTATATATAACAAACAATGTTTTATTCGTGTTCTATGGTGAAGAACCAAACTGTTCTACGGTATATCCACACAATATTTTATGTATATTTATAAACACAATCTATTTGTATTTTACTATATTTAATCTACTACTACTACTACTACTACACCATCGCGGCATATCCCACAAGTGGGGTAGCCAGCAGACCAGCTGCAGGTTATAAACATGGAAATCTATATTTAGTAATTATTATTAATACTAAGTGGAAGTAAGTATATAAATAAAAACACGGTATGTAGTAACATTAGTTTGACAATGAGTTTGTAAGTCGAAACCAGGTCACTGTACCTATTATTAAATATAGTAAAACTCAAACAGTTAGCGTTTATTGTTATTGTGACATTTATTTTGAAAGAGTCCATATTATTAAATTAATATGGACTCTTACAAAATAAATGTCAACTCAATCAACAATCAATTATATGTACACAAAAACTAAAAAACAAAAACTACTATAACACATCTAAACAATCACATAGAAGGACATATTATTATGCCGATGTAAATGATTCCATATCTCCATTCACATTCATAGTCCATTCACAATATGTCCCCATCATACATCTCCGATCTCTGTAGACAACAAGTTCCAAATCAAAGGCAAGCCACCCTTAGATCAGGCTCGGACGCAGGTGTCAGGCTGACGGAGGTCAGTGTAAGAGGAAGACCAAAATATTCATCCATGTGGAATGATCTTCCTGAACAAGTGCGTAAGACACAGTCTCTTGCTTTGTTTAAGAGTCGGTTGAAAACACACTTGTTTGGCGTATCATATAACTGACCTGTGCCTGCTTAGGTGAGATATCACTTAAGCGGGAAAGGGGAGATGACCCCAACCAGGCGCGTCCCCAGGTGGCGGATAGGGGAAAACCATGACTCAGGATCCGTTCCCTGTCATGGCAGCTTTTCAAAGCCGTGGACCAACATCCCTCAGGGGGCTCTACCAACCAAAGAGTCACGGGTTTAGCAAACCCGAGGTACCCTAGCCAGTTACTGCCTACTCATATCTCCCATCCAGACAGTAACTACCTATTCCCGTACCCTAATCCTTAATTAATCCCATCAACAACCAAACACCTACCCAACCTCCACTGCTCTAAGTTAAGGTGTGAAGCATCGTGCCAAGGACTGAATGACACTGGGAGCAGTCTAATAATCCAGTGCCACAAACGATCTCCTGGGGGCACCAGGCGACACCCTCTTGTAATTAGCCTTCCACCCGTAAAAGGCTCTGCGGGTGGTGACCTTTATTTCCTAAATACTCGTGGGAACAATATGGATCCAAATGACAAAATTTTTGAATTTTCAGATGAGGACATGGAGGAGGAAGTCAAGTCAGGATCCGAGGTTCACTCAGTGGACCTGGATCTTGAAAGTCTGTATCGGGAAGAGAATTCCCCTGCAGAAAGTGATGGAGAGGATACTCTTACGCCTCTTCATCAATCATTTGTGGTCTCAGCCGTAGATGAAACAGGACCACAGGACCGGAGATCAGACTCCCAGACTCCCCTCGCGGAATGCGTAAGCAGTCTTGCGTTGGGAGCGAGGGAGCCCTCTGGGCTAAAGGGCCAACACATCTACAGCGGGGCCACAAAAAAACGCATCAAAAAATTGAAGCGACAGGGGTTGGCACTAAGCGAAGCAATACGCTTCACAAAAGACCAATCCGCAACAAAGCGGCCCAGACAGGATGAGAGTCCTGACAGTGGACTAGCAAAACGGGGCAGGGCAGAAGTCAAGTCCTACCGCGACGCCGCAGCAGGTCTCAGGATCGGCATCTGCGGAAATCCAGAGAGGGAGCCGCTGACTGAAAAGCAGCTCGTCGTCGTGGAAAGTGCAGTCATCAAGGCCATGCACAAAGTAGTCTTTTCGGGAGAGGGTTTCGTCCCAATCTTCGAATCGACTGAAATCAAGAAAGGGCTCATTGCGATGACTTGCCATAACAAGGAGACCCTAGACTGGGTTAAATCCTTAGTGCCAGCTCTGAAAGTGTGGGAGGGAGCTGACCTAAGGGTTATCCCAGGTCATGGATTGCCAAGAATGAGTGTGGCAATTGGCAAGATCCCAGGCCTGATTAGGTGGAACCCTATTCATGTGCTGAGATATCTCCAGGTCATGAATAAAGGCCTGGACACAAAGGGCTGGAGAGTCCTTAATGTTAAGAACGCAGCGGACTGCCAAATGATGGCTTTCTCAGTAGATGAGGAAGCCGTAAAGGCACTAGCTGCTTGTAATAACAAGCCCTTTATGGGAATGGGCAGAATGTCGTTCAAGATAAGAACGACAAAGAGTGCCAACAAGACTCCCGAAGCGGAGGAAATGCCAAAACCATCTGGCTCCGTTGCGAGGGAAACTGCCCCTATCACTGGCGGTCGTGAACCGAATGTCTCCGAGCGTGATGCGGCTGCTACTGGACTTAAAGGACTGGTGCAGAATGCAGAACGCTCGGAGGCCAGGCATCCCATCTCTGAGGTCCCCAAAAGACAGGCCCCTGCTGCTCAACCTTCGGGACAGGCACCTGTGGCTAAACGGATGGGGGTCTCAGGGGAGGGTGGACCGCTTGTGGCGGGGGCCGTGGAACTCGCTAGCGGAGCCACTCAAATGGCAACAGCTGAAGGAGGTGAGTCTCAAGAGTGCTCTCCTTCAAGCAAAAGTTTGGCAACAAGGCCCAGAAGTGTTGCAGACTGGATGGTGGTCAAAGCCAAGAAGACCACCAAGGAGCAGAAAAAACAGTAGGCTGCTCGAGAATGGATAATAATCCAGTAAGGTCGAAGAACACGGGTAAGTTTCTTCAACTTAATTTACATTGTGCCAGGGCAGCTTCAGCCCTGGCTGGTAAAAAACTACTAAATGAAAATTTAATAGCTTTATTGTTGCAGGAACCCTGGACAATCGACAATAGGATATGTGGTTTAAGCTATGCAGGAAACGTAATAGCCTGCAATAGCAACTGTAGACCCAGAGCCTGTATTGTAATAAATAAGAATATAAAGTTTACAAATATTCCTGAATTCTGCACAAGAGATCTTGTTGCAGCAATAATTTATAATGAAATACATAATAAAAAACTCATCATTTGCTCAGCTTACTTTGCTGGAGATGAGATATTACCATTTACAATCCTTGAGGAACTCATAGGATTTGCAAAAAGGAATAAAGCACCACTAATTATAAGTTGTGATGCAAATGCTCACCATACAATTTGGGGAAGCACTGACTGTAACCAAAGAGGTGAGAATTTATTAGATTTTATAGTAACACATAATCTAAACATATTGAATAAAGGGAATAAACCCACATTCATTACCAGAGCTAGATCTGAAGTACTAGACTTAACGTTATGTACTGACAACATCAGTAAAGAAATAACAAATTGGCATGTACTGTCGGAGGAATCAGCCTCCGATCACAGACAAATAACATATTGCATAAAAAATATGGAAAAAACAACTGTAAAATACAGGAATAAAAGATCAACAAATTGGAGTAACTATAATCAGGACCTTCGGGAGGAGTTAACCCCAACCGGAGCAATCAGAGACCCAAAAAGCATTGATCTTAATAATGATTTTCTCACAGAGAATCTAAAAAAATCTTTTGAAAGAAATTGTCCTGTTAAAACCAAAACAGAGAATAAAGATGTCCCTTGGTGGAACAACCATCTTTCCACAATAAGGACTAAAACTAGAAAGCTTTTCAATAAAGCTAAAGCACATGGTACCTGGGATGAATATAGAATGTCCCTGACTGAATACCATAAGGCAATCAGGAAAGCAAAAACAAATTCCTGGAGAACATTCTGTGGTACATTAAAAACCACTACAGAAACAGCTAGAATCAATAAAATCCTAGCAAAACAAAAAGAGCCAGAAATAGGGTTCTTAAAGAATCAAGATGATTGTTATACTGAAACAGAAAAAGAGACTCTTATCCTGCTCGCGAAAACTCACTTTCCAGGGTGCGAGATAGTAGAGGAAATTGAAAAAACATATTCTGAAATCAGTAAACCGGGTATAGAAGATTGGAGAATTGCATCGAAAATCTTCAGACCCAACGAAGTCAAATGGGCAATCAACTCATTTGAACCTTACAAAAGTAGTGGAGAAGATGAAATATTTCCTGCTCTATTGCAGTATGGAATTGAAACAATAACTCCAACACTACTTAAAATATTCAGAGCAAGCCTAGCATGGGGTTATATACCACAAAGCTGGAAAACTGTCAAAGTAACATACATTCCAAAATCCAACAAGGAATGTTATGATACACCGAAAGCATACAGACCAATAAGTCTATCCTCGTTCATGCTTAAAACAATGGAGAAAGTAATCCATAGATATCTTGTAGACAACACCCTACAAAAATACCCTGTACACATAAAACAACATGCGTATCAAGAAGGCAAATCAACAGAGACTGCCCTCATAGAAATAGTGGATAACATACAGAAATCACTATCAAACGGTGAAATTGCTTTATGTGCCTTCCTAGACATAGAAGGGGCCTTTGATGGGGTCCCAACAGAAGTCTTAATAAATGGACTAAAGCAAAAACAGGTAGAACCCACCGTAATAAAATGGATCAATGACATGTTGTCAAACAGATACATTAAAATAAGCCTACAAAATGAAACATTAAAGGCTAAAACTGTCAAAGGATGCCCGCAGGGAGGTGTTCTTTCACCTCTACTGTGGACACTAGTTGCAGACAGTTTAATATGCAAGCTCAATGACAATGGTTATAATGCACAAAGCTATGCTGATGACATAGTTATAATAATCAGAGGTAAAGAATATGACATTATCTCTGAATTAATGCAGAATGCGCTAAAGATGGTAGAACACTGGTGCATTACGAATGGGTTAACAGTTAATACTAGTAAAACAACTCTAATCCCATTTACAAGGAAAAAAAAGCTAGAAAAGCTTACCAAACCAATCTTTTTTGGAAATACTATAAACTTTTCCAAAGAGACAAAATATCTAGGTATCACACTAGATAATAAACTCACTTGGACTGAACATGTTAATAAAGTAACACAAAAAGCTACGAAGGCCTTATGGACCTGCCGAAGATTGGTAGGAAATAATTGGGGAATAAAACCCAAACTAATGCTCTGGTTATATACTGCGGTAGTAAGACCAATTGTATCATATGCATCAATAGTTTGGAATAACAAACTAGAACAAAAGGGATGTATTGAAAAGCTAAACAGACTACAAAGAATGGCCTGTTTATTAGTAACAGGAGCACTACATACAACTCCTACAGCTTCATTAGAAGCAATGCTCAATCTACCGCCGCTACACCTTTACTTAGAAAAGGTGGTAAAAGAGGGAATAATAAGATTGACAATTGGAGAAGCACATAAAATAAGCATGCTCTCTGAATCAAAACTAAATATAGAAATAGAAAAAGATGATATAATTAGTTTACCAAAAGATAAAATGAAAAATATCTACCACTTTGCCAAACCATACAAAGTAGAAATCCAATCCAGATCAGATATCAAAGAAAATTGGTATCAGGAACCAAATGGTGCCTTGATTTGGTACACAGATGGATCTAAAAAGATAAACGGCACGGGCTCAGGTGTATATGGTATATCACCAAAAGCAAAAATATGCAAACACCTGGGCCAAAATGCAACTATCTTTCAAGCAGAAATAACTGCGATAACAATATGCGCCTATGAAAATATAAATAGGAAATACAGAAATAAAAAAATATACATTTACTCAGACAGTCAAGCTGCACTTAAAGCACTAGACTCCTGTAAAGTAAACTCTGTTACAGTTCAAAACTGTATCAATGCATTGAACAAATTATCAATAGAAAATAACAATAAAATTGTACTAAGATGGGTGCCAGGACACTCTAACTATGAGGGTAATGAAGAGGCGGATAAAATGGCCAACAAGGGGGCTGACATGCTGACCTATGGACCAGAGCCTCACTGCCCCATTACAAATAGCACTTTAAAAACGGCACTCTATGGGAGAATGCAAGAAAAAGCTATTAATAACTGGTCAACAATACCAGGACAGAAACATGCGAAAACCCTGATTAAAGGTTTCTCATCAAAGAAAAGTAGAGACTTTCTCGAACTTAATAAAGAGAACCTAAGAATTCTCACCAGAGTACTAACGGGACACTGTAGACTCAATAAACACTTATGTATAATGAAACTAACAGACATGTATCTGTGCAGATTCTGCATGAACGAACATGAAACTCCTTTGCATCTACTCACAGAATGTGAACCTATTATGCAAACAAGAGCCAAAATAATTGGCTCACACTTTCCTGATCAAGAACAGATCAAAGGAACTAACCCACACAAAATTTTGAATTTCTTTCAGGTTTTAGGTCTGTGGGAAGACATCTAAGGACTAAATCCCACAATGGACTACATCTAGAAGTCGAGGTGGGCAAGGTCTTTGGATGGAGAAAAAAAAAAAAAAAAAAAAAAAATCATATAACTGATATAAATTGTATAATTCGTTGTTATTATTTTATATGTGTAGTTTATAATATAAGTTGCTCATAAATACATATGTATTAGGATTAAGTTACAAGTATTAACACAATATTTTATGACGCGCCCTTGAAGTGGATTTATTCCACAAAATGGCGCATTATAAATTGTCTATTATTATTATTATTATTATCTCAAAAAATTGACTAAGTCACTTTCTCATGTATGGTAACAATATCATTTTGCATTTTTTAAGCAAGCAAAATTTAACAGTGGAAAAAAGACCATGACAAAATTATTACTGAACAAATAAATTTGTAGAATGAGTGAGTTTATCACAGAAGCGCAATATTTTCCAACTAATCCGTAAGATCTATTGTACTCCCACTACTACTTGGCTTTTTTAGTACTAAGCAAGCCCTCAATACCCAGATATCTAATGAAGTCATCCAGAAAAGATTGAAGGTGTGGAGATATTCCACTTCTAGTCAGTTCAACACTTTTTGAATTTCTCCACTTAATTTCATATAAGTACATTTACTAGAATTCAACTGTTTTGGAATATACAGTTTTATAGAACCCAACACAAAGAATATTTTTGGATACTTACATACTTAAAAGGAATCAATTCTGTATTTGTTCCATTTCAATACCAACCGATGCATATCGTCCCTCTTCTGACTAACTGTCAAATCTGTCATTTTTGGCGAAATCGAGTTATGATCACCAATGTGTACTTATATGTGGCCTGCATGTTCTCACTGAAGATCACATCTGTAACTGTTACCATTATCCTGGAACAGCTTTCTGATTTGTTGTCGTATTTACGAATTATTCTAAATAAAATGTGTTGTATATATTGATTCCTCAAAATTTTATCACAAAAATGATTCTGAGATATATAAGAATAGGTACAAATAAAATAATGTAATATATTTACACTGTATCATATAACTAGAAGAGATGAAAATATGCACAGCAAAACACAAATAACGCTCTCCTGAACAATTTACATTTAGGCAGATACAACTGTTAGTCAGAAGAGGGACAATATGTTTATTTGATTTGGATGCATTAATCAATCATTTAAATTGCATATTTTTACTAATAAATAATTAAAGCAAGACTATGTACATACATATAACACAGAGGAGCACAAAATAACATACATAGCATTTCCAAGATGCGACACCGATAGCCGACACCAACATACACGTATATATACAATCAATAAACGTCTATTTTACTTCTTAGTCGGAGTGGAAGCAGCCCTTGCAGCGATACCACTTGAATTTGTACAATTACAAATGGCTTCGAAGACTCGGACGATGAAACCGCGAGCTCTTGTGCCGATGCGACGTTTGAGACCTGAAAAAAAATATAATTGAATTGTTTTGATTAATTACTACTACTATACTATCACGGCATATTTCACAAGCGGGGTAGCCTGAGGACTAGTTGCAATAAAAAAAATGCAGATTGTCCTCTCCGTGTCAATAAAAAAAATTGACATTCAGGACGGATGGCGTGCCTAATCACTGAATTGTTAAATTTTTTATTATGTTTTGCATTATTTAGTTCCCTAGAGAATAGTTAATCCACTTTTTTTCGTAAGTTTTTCAGAGTGCTGTAAAAGGCAGCTATTTGCAAAATATCATTAAAACATTTAACATTTTAAATTCAGAGTAGGTAATCCAGAAATCAATTTATGTGATTTTTTTACAGTAATTTAGAGCTTAATTATTAGATGTTAATATTTATAAAAAATTGTAAATTATAAACAAAAATGTCTTAGCCGCTAGAGTTCTACGAAGAAAATTGCGCTTTGATGCACCTCTAAATGATGATGCCATCCACTCTTTTACGAGTGATCAGGGTTTTCTCATAATAATAAGTGGATTTGTAAATTCGTCTTTGCATATTCAAAAAGAGACATGTGCACACATTTTTATTTAGGCATACTCTTTTAAAATTGTTCATTAATGCATTAAAATTGTAGTTCTGACTTTTTATTGGCATGTGATATTATTCTTTAAGTATTGAATTTTAATATTTGATACTAAGAATCACTTTATAAAATGGTTATGATATCATTATAAGTAGTTTATTCTAGAAATGTCAAAACATTTGTGAATTCACATGTCCCTTTTTGAATATGCAACGACAATTTGATTTAATGAAAAAAAAATTAAACTTTGACATGGTGCTAAAGGGACCTTTTACATTCTTTTAGTACTGAAGAAAAAGAATTTATATGTCTATATTTATTGTGTCTTGACATTTCAATTTATTTTTTTGCATATAGTGTTTGTTACGCCCTTTCTGTTGTATTAGTGTTTTTCTTCTTGTTGTATTATTGTAATGTTGATGAACCCAAGTGTCCTGTAAAGGACCTACGGGAGATGTTGAAGAATTAAGTACTTTACACAAAATGTACTAGTAGATAATAAATATCTATATTTTTTACATACAGCATTTCTACGCTTGGGATAATATGGGTTAAATCAATTCCAATCAATCATTTACAATGTCTATATAGGTAAACTATTGTTAGGTGTACAACGTCCTAACTCGTGTCTACAAATTCTATGTGATATAACATTATACTGTGATCTAATAACATGTTGTTGGTTAACTGATTTGTTTGTTTTGTAATATAACTAGAAATACAGAATTCATAGAATCATATAATAATTTGTATCCTGTAGAAAATCAATCAAGGAATAATCCAAACATAAATTTTTATTTGTGTGTATTTAATTTGTTTTAATAATAACAAACAAATATTTAATTTGTGTGTATCTTTACTAGTTTGTCTATTTTGATTCTCCGTTCTGTAAGTCACGTCATACCACACCACCACAACATTTAGTATCATTTGGAAAGCCAACAGACTCAAGGAACATTTAAGCAAACTGGGACTTGAAGAAGATGATATTTGCAGATTTTGTGAAGAGGGTGAGGCTCCTCGGCATCTCATTGTGAACTGCAATGCCAAGGAAGTGGAATCTTTTCACACTTTGGATCCCCTCAAGATCCTAGACTTCATAAGATGTTTGGGATTTGACGGTTCACTTAGAATGGCAACACCAGGAAAGCTGAGTAACGAGAGAACAATAGATTGTATAGTCAGCGGTGTATACTATACCCCAAACAATAAAATAATGTCGTTGCATATTCAAAAAGAGACATGTGCGCACATTTTTATTGAGGCATACTCTTTTGAAACTGTTCATTAGGGCATTAAAATTGTAGTTTGGACTTTTTATTGGCATGTGATATTATTATTTAAGTATTGAATTTTAATATTTGATACTAAGAATCACTTTATAAAATGGTTATGATGTCATTATAAGCAGTTTATTCTAGAAATGTCAAAACATTTATGAATTCACATGTCCCTTTTTGAATATGCAATGACGATAAACTGCATGTGTTAAACATGCATTTTTATTTATTTTATTCTAATATTACTTATTTACATAACAAAATCAGCAAATCAATTAACATAAAAAAATGTGTTGTAATGCAGCGGCGAGGTTATTTAATTTCTTCCATCTAACCAAATCATATTAAAACAAAACATAGGTATATAACTAAATAAGCAAATAACAAAAAATAAGAGAAATCACTATGTAAACCAAAATGACAAAAACAACTCCACAGATCTCACACCCGATACTTCTAAGAAACTGGGAACTATAGAAAGGGGTAAGGGGACGGATGCTGATTTAGAAGACAATAAATATTTCATAATGGAGAGTCAAAATCAATTAAAAGATTGAGAAATTCTGAGGGAATAAGGGAGATTATTCCAGTAACTGGCACCACATACTGAGAATGATTGAGAATAGAAATAAGTTGTCTTCTACGTGCTTATAAAAATAGGACATTCAGGACGGGTGGCATACCTCATCGCTAAACTGAAAATATTAAATGTCTTATATGTTGTTTGTATGCCTGCCTTAAAGAGGGTTCTCGAAAACTAACAGAAAAGACCTATTCATTGTTGGAAAAACGATGGAACACGATAACACAGTTCTGTAAATAATTACAGAACAAATATTTTTTTTAAATAGGAGGTATGTCTTTCCCAATAGCTTGCCTAGTAAGAGAAAATATAAGCATATGTACAATAAACAGACTTACTCAAATATTTTTTAGATAATGCCTTTGAACCGATTAGTTTAAATATAAAAAAACCTGTTTTTATTTTATTTTATGTCCATAACAATAATATATTTTTATTTTGACAATACAAAATGTAATGCTTTGGATGATTTTATTATTAGAATTAACTGCGATCTTGACTAGAAGTTAGAGTTTAAGGAAATATCATCTACGATAAAGTCTCTAAAGGAATGGACCGATCACATAGCTGAAAAAGAGGTTGGTACGTAGAAACCATGGAGGGACTTGATCGGATCTTGATCTTGATTCGTAAGAAGATTTCAAAAAAGATGAGCTGATAAGATTGTCCATTTAAAGGGAAATAGTGTATACCACCCAGCATCGAAAATGTCTATAATAGTTTTTAAAGGCTTGGGGAAAATGACCTGTCTGTTCATGACACACAGTTAATCCATTAGTCACTACACTTGTGAGAGATGCTGCGATGTTATAGATAGATAAAGATGGCAAACATAAATTCATAGAAAAGACACATTTTACAAAAGACTTCCATGTTCCCAACAGAATTCTTTAAGTTTTCTATTTACTTCTTGTGGAGATGCGATCGTTGAGAAGAATGGTTGGTAAAACGCTGCGTGATAGAGTGAAGAATGAAGATATTAGAAGAATGAGCGGATGCAAGAAGAGTGTTGTGGACAGAATGTGCGTGAATAAACTACGGTGGATTGGACATGTTGAACGAATGAACGAAGTAAGAATGACAAAGAGGATATACTTGTCTGAAAGAAAAGGTGTGAGGAAGCGCGGACGTCCGAGAATCACGTGGCTTGATCACGTGGATCAAATTCTCAAGGACGGCCGCGTGTTGAGTAAGAGGAATCGACGTGCGTGTATGAGAAACTGTATGAATGTGGAGGAAGCGAAGGAAGTGTGTAAAGATAGATCTATTTGGCATTCCGTTCTCTCTGCCTATCCCACTTGGGATACGGCGTGAGTAGTGTTGTGGAATTCTCAAGAAATAATTTTTGGAGAAATTTACCGAGAAATTTCTCGGTAAATTTCTCGAAGTAGAGAATTTACCGAGAATTTTTTTTTTTATTTAACAGTAAAATAATAATAAATCAGTACTTTATTCAATCAATCAATAACAATGTACAAATGTTGAGACAATTTATCACCAATATTGCTACAATTAAAGTTAGTCAATACCGGATATTTTTTCATATATTTTGTAGGAGAATTCCGCCGCATTATCGCCAATAAATAATAGGGGAATCCCCATGGGAAAAAATCAGAGAAATTTCTCTTCAATCAGAGGAGAATTTTCTCTACTCACATCACTAGGCGTGAGGGTATAGTATAGTATCATTACATTTCCCACAAGAAGTGATCTAACTGCTACATGTAATAAACGCACAGATTGTGCCATAGACACGCAGAACAGGTGGCACACTTTATCAAAGATTTTAAGTTAAAAAAGGAAAATAAAATTTCACTGGTCAATTATAGATTTAATATATTTATTTGTAATATGCACTGAATGACTGTATGTTTTGCTTGGATAATCAATTAAAAAAAAAAACACAACTGTGTAAGCAAAGGTTCCCCCGATGATTTCCCAGCAATGATGAGATCTCTCAGTCTTTTCTTATTATTTGTAAAATATCACCTAGACATTTAACATTTTCAGTCCACTCATTCTGAATGTCTTAATGCTGATTGGCACGGAAAGGATGAGTTGCATGTTTATTACATGCAGTTGATTCACCGGCTACCCCACTTGCGGGAGATACTCGCATGTATAAACAAATAAAACCAAACGACTCTCATCTCTTTTTTACTTTTATTTTTAAATGCTCCGCAATGTTTTAATTAAATGCTATTTTCATGAATGTGAGATCTCTGGTGTGAATAAACAAAACATTAATCAACTGTTAGTACAACACAAGCTGTCAAAAGATGCGAAAATATATTTTTTATTACTATGCACAACAGCTGAATGTTCGAGTGCAAAAATATAATTGTATTTGAGGATTTATTCACTGTGTCGGTGTTTAGGTAGTAGAATTCCATATCGAAATAAATAAAACAAGTGTTTTATTCTACTATTGTTTTATTCAGAATCGATTTTGTGATTGCTAAAGAGGCGTTGACATTCGTTCACTTTCAGTGATCACTCTGGATGTTCCTCCAAAATGAAAAACTAGCGATGACAGATGAAAGCGATTACTACCCGACATAAAATTGATGAAAGGTCCTTAAACAAGTTTTATTGTATTATTTGTCTTATTCTCTATTAGTTTGTATTGAAATTCAGAATCGTGTACAAAATTATCATGCTGTCGAGAATTTTATTAATATGTGTAATTTTTAATTTATTGAATTATTTTTTATGAAAATACGTCGAACTACATACACTATGACCGTGAGTGTAACATGGCAGTGAAAACATAGGATGAATAAGTGTGAACAGACTTGTTCACTTTCGATGAACAGCTTTGACCCTGACACTCCGGATGATCATCCAAAGTGAAGTAATGTGAATGTTACTTAAGTGCCAGACATCTGAAATATTGAAAATTTAACGCCAAGTGTAAATAATGACAGACGATTATCACCGCACTAAATCATCAGATACACAGATCACTGTATGTTGTGTAAATATTTTGTGTAAATGTCTGTGTTCAACAAAAATGCATAACAAATATACACAAATATTTGAATCTTAAATTATGCAAAACATTCGCCACTGGTTAGGTAGCTAAGAGAATGAAATAATATATTCATCGCTGTTTGAAAAACACATTATAATGAGGTGTCCAGTATTGAGATGGCAACCCTAGATTTTAAGTAGAAAGATCCCGGTTTCGGTTCCTTTCGCTTCAGACATACCCAACTTTCTTTCCTGCAACTTTCATATCATCCATCTACCCCATCAGCTGCTTTTCTAGCGGAGTAGGCAGAAAGGATTCAACGCTACATCTTCCCATACTTCACTAACACCTCTGTTTCCATCACACTCATGTAGTTTCTCATGCATGCTCTCCTATTCATTGTACTCAACACGTTACCATCCTTTAGGTTCTAGTCTACAACAATTATTATTTAGCGGTTTGATCCTCGGGCAGTATGATTTTTCTCTCTGCCATATACATAATTACTATTTAGCCATTTGATCCTTGGGCAGTTACGTTTTTTCACCCAGCCATAAATAGTATGTATTGTCTTATCACTCAGTCCTCATTCACTCTTTCTACATGTCCGAACAATCTTTCATATCAACCTTACGTCAAAATAATTTTAACATTAAACACAACAACCGTAATGTCGTCATTCCATTTGTACGATGACAATAACATAACTAACATATAAATAATATATTGTAATGTTAAACAATATTGTTCTATGGTGCACAACAATAGGCATTATATCATTAAACAAATAATATCCATATAACAAACATTATACAGTTAGCTAGTATCTAGCCCGTGCCGTGGTTACAGTGTGGGATGGTATCATTAATAAACTAATAAATAATTGAATCCGTTCATATGTATTTCAAGAGGAGGAGTGAAGAAGTAACTTTGCAACAGTCACTTTCTGTCCCAATTACAATTTGGTGTAAAATAGTTGAGAAATATTCAAGTATATCGGAATTGAAATCAAATTCAAATCCAATAAACTTGGCTAACTCAACTCGGGTTAAGTGTAAGCCTTAAAAGACATTGATTTATTTTACTTATTGTTTTTATGATACATAGAGTTTTATGTGTTCCATAATTATCCAAATGTTTTTATTTGTAACAAGTTTGTATTATTTTTATTTGCACACATTCAGAATGTTTTATTTTTCAATTGCCACACAGAGGACAATCTGCGTGTTTATTACTGGCAGTTAGTCCGCTCGATACTCTACTTGTGGGGTATGCTGAGATGGTATATTGGTAAATTAAGTAAAAATAGAATTTTCGGCAACAAAAATAGTTTACATGATTTGTATTGTAAAAGTAATAGGAAAAAAATTTAAGTGACAAATGATATTGTTAATGCGGTCTTGAGGTGACTTAATTACAAAAACAGTGCAATATTGTTTTATTTTATCTCGTGTTTTAAATTTTTATGTTAATTTTCTCAATTGTATATTGTTGATTTTCATTTGAATTTATGAATATGTAAACGCAAAAAATATTTTGTCTAATTTCGACATTTGATTCAACTTGTAACATTTATGTATGTTTTTTTTTTTTGTAAAAACCCTGATTGTTATGAATCCCACATGCTTGACTTTATTGTTTATTGAAAATGATTGTAATTAGCATAGGGGACTTTGCTGGTCCACTTATGGTTTTGTATTATTCTGATTAACATTATTTATAATATGACTGTTTGTATCAGGGATGTTGCGAATGTCGATTTTTACACATCCGCGGATGTGAATGCAGATGCGGATTTTTGAAGGCTCACATCCGCGGATGCGGATTTTTGAAGGCTCACACAACACTCACGATTTTTCAAGGCTGCGAATGCGGATAATAATAATAATAATAATAATAATCGGACTATTTATATGTGGCGCCGTTTAATGATCCGTGACCATCTCAAGGGCGCCGTGACTTCTCCCGAACAGTAGTGTTTTCAACTTGGTTCTAAACGTGGTTGTGGACTGATTCACCCTCAGATCTGTGGGCAGTCTGTTCCAGACGGATGGCGCGGTGGCTCTGAAGCTCCTTTCTGCAAATTTGGAGGTGTTCGCCATATTGGGTTTCACGAGTTTGTTGACAGCAGAAGAGGCCGAGCGCAGCGGTCGTCTCGGAGTTTCGTCGGATGTTTAAGATGTTATAAAAAAAGTAGGAACTATCTTAGTTGGTAGGCCCCACTGTCAAATAAGTGACGAAATTGTTGCTACAATAATATTATGGATTTTTTGGCGGAACATTTTTTTTCTTTTTTGTTATTTGCAAATATAAAATAAAACCGGCAAAAATAAAAACGCGTCGGATCTTGTCACCATTTTTTTCGTTCCCATTGGTTAATGTCAAGTGCGAACGGCACGCGCCATTCGCCGGCGCCACCCCATTTCTTTCTTGTCGCAAATTGTCTTACATCCGCATCCGCATGAACATCCGCATCGATTATTGCGGATGCGGATGCAGATGTCCAAATACATGCGGAAGCTCCGCATTTGCGGATGCGGATGCGAATATTCGCAACATCCCTGGTTTGTATCACTGTTGAAGATGTAAATAAATAAATAAATAAATAAGTGATCCCTCTTCCTTAAATAGTCTATTTAATTATTGTTCCCCGAATGAGGCTGGGTATAAAACTAGTAGTAAAAATAAGAACAAAATAATATGTTACATGTATTATCATAACATCAACGGGGCAATGAATATCACTTTGATAAGAAATGTGACGAGATAAGGTAATAGTATGTTTATCATGATATGTGGCATAAGTGTTTTTATGAAAAATGAACATATTTTTTGGCAATCATTAATGTGCAACGATGTACATTCATAAAATATTTCAAATAAAACAGACCGCACTGCGGGAAAGACAGTGGTAAAATAAAACACTCCATACGAGGTCTGAACCTTTAGACATGTTTTGAGCTAAATATATCAAAAATATCTTAATATATTTTAGCGGAGATATAACAATATTACTGTTTGTATGATACCTTCTCTCTTTGCACATCGCATTGGCAAAAAGCTGTAATGATGTGCAAAGGAAATTTAAAGAGAATAAAAATAGTAATACCATATCATTAGATTTGTAAAGGAATTGAATATATTTGTCAGCAAGGTTTATCAAGATACAACTTCTTGTTTTATATATTTTAATATTATTTATTTATTTATTCATTCTTCACTGTACATTGATTACGAAGAATTACATAAAAGGTAAACATTTAAGTTAGATGCAATCAAAATACAGGGGGCTAGTTTATCATAAAGGCGAAATCTCTTCCAACTAACCCAAATTATGATGTGTAACACAATTCAAATAATCTAGGTTCTTTGGATAGAGATCTATTATCTAATTTAGACTGTGACATTATTCATACAAATGTTAACCTTCTAAGTTATTGTTTGAGAACATCAAGGTAAGTTTAATGGCAGAATATTTCTATTAATGTTGTCACAAACATTGATTTACAAACAAAAGGATAATATTATATATTGAACAAATAAAATTATTTATTATATAAACAATTATTATTATGTTCATATAACATTGTGAACAATTTGCTAAATGTCCAGATAAGGTGAACACCTCAAAATTAAATTTACAAATTTTCTAACTATACTACTACTACTATACCATCATGGCACATCCCACAAGCGGGGTAGCCATCAGACCAGCTGCATATAATAAACATGCAAGCTTTCCTCTCCATGTCAATATAAAATCAAGACACTCAGGATGGGTAGCAAACCTCATCGCTGAATTTAAGATGTAAAATGTCTTCATTTTTCGAACACCTGCCTTTTAAAAGTATATTCATGCAATTGTATTCACGTAATTATATAGTTTTTCACCCAAGAAATAATATGATAATGAAATGATTGTCAATAAATGTTTTATTGCATAAAATAACACCTGATTAACTTTAGCTTAACCTACAAATTAGTCAAAAATAAAAAATTTAAATACTTGTATCATGTATAAAAAATGCACATGATTCATTTGGGCTTAAAAACACAAATTTCCATCGGATTTTTATTCTTCAGGGAAAATACTACACATCTACATAAAAATGATTTCAAATAATTGACGTTGAAATTTGTTCACCTAATCTAGCAAAATTCCGAAAATTCAATTAAACAGTGGACGGGAGACGTAAGTCGTGGAGAAGGTGATGGATGGAGCTGCAAATTAATTAAATTAATTTAAGACCAATGATAGGGAAAAAGAATGTAGGAAAACAGGTGACAAGGTTTTGTTTTAATTGTATGGAAAAATAAGATCAAATTATTTATAACTACATACCTTGTTCTGCAAGAGCGGCCTCCTGAAAAGAAAAGCAAAGAAAAATTATTTTAATAAAAGGAATGGTAAAAATCCTGGAAAATGCAGTCACCTAACGTTCAAAGATTTTTTAACAAATTAAATGTTCTCTGTCCATGACATCCAAATGCTATGATATTGGTACAATGAGAACAGTAAAATATACTGCAAAAGAAAATCTTATAGAACATCAGGTGAGTGATTGAACAGTGATTGTTTTTTATAACTATCATTGGGCATTATCAAAACATAAAAATCACATTAGGTAATTAATTTTCTAGTTATGAAATCAAAAACTATTACAGATTATGACTGTCCAGGTAAAATACTACGTGAATTTGAATATATTTAAAATATTAACCAAAAGTAAAGCACAGTCATGGAAAATTAAATATTGACAATGAATTATAAGTTAGCATGTTTATAAGAAATTTATTCCAATACAATATGCATATTTACTGAAACACTTTATATTATTATGAGAATCACTTTCAATTAAAATAACAAATAATACAAAAGTGAATATGTTGAAAAATACACAAATAAAATATAGCACACCTGTTTAGCTTTTTCTCTTTCAACAAGTTTACTTTCTGCTTGTGTTTTTGCAGTTTTCAGTAAATCATCTACAAAACCTTCAGCTAACTGTAATTTCTCGGGATCTGCTTTAAAAGCAGCCACCTTGTCTTCGAGAGTGATATGTTCTGGATCAGCAAAATCCAAATTCAACTCGGACTTCATTTTAATTAGTTATTAGGAGGTATTTCCACACAACACTATACAAACAGTACTACAATGAATTACTATTCAACTCTAGGTTTTATTCACAGTATGTATAACGATCGTTTACTTGGTTTTAGGACCATAAACGCAATATAACTACTTGTAAACAACTATTATTAACTTATTGATTTATAAATTGATACAGGTATGTGCGATTGTAAATTTGCAGCACTTTTTTCGCAATTGCTAATTCTAATAATTAGTGGAATAATTATTTCACAACAAGCCCCGACTACTCTCTACAAATGAATTAATTTAAGACTATTTAATGGCAATATTTCATACACTAATATTCACTGATTCGGAGTAAATACATATTATTTCTAAAACAATAACTCGAAATAGTCGAAATCACCTCTCTCTCTCCCCCCAAAATTGAATCATAGACTGACATTTTCCTGTTCAAACATTTTCTTTGCATTTCATAAAATCGGTGTTGCTAGCGGTCACCGACATAACTTTTTGTGTTTTTCAAAATAACATTGTTTCACATTGTTTGAAAACTAATTATTTTACTTGTGTTTACTAATTATTACACTTATTATTTTATTGTTAACAAATTTATAGAATAAATTACATTTTTTGGAGAAACTAATTTACTAATGCGTATATTCAAAAAGGAAAGGAAAACTATTACAATAAAAATTTACTAGCTATAAAATTTATAGCTAGTAAATATTTAATATTTCTGGAAAAACTAGCACAGAAGCTATTTTTTGTAAATCTGTCATTTTATGGCGGGTTGATTGAAATAGTGTATTTTGACGTTTTTCGTGTTTTTGTTGAGGTTATAAGCTGTTGATTATAATACACAATACAGTATTGTTATTACTTTGAAAACGTAATTTCATACACAACTTTAAAATGGATATACAAACGTATTGCGCACTGCTGCCGAAAATCGTAAGTTTTCAATCATGAATGTTTAATTTCTGTACCATTATTGAACTACGCAAAAATTATTATGTCTGGGAAAACTGCTTTTGAAATCAGTAACATATTTGCTGGTTTTCTTGAAATGTGCACACGCACAGGTATCATCAGTTGAAATCATGCTGTAATTAGTAATTCGCATTTGTTCTTGTATAATTTCTTTTTGGCTTTCGTGCTAAATATGTTCGATTTTAGGAACTGCATGCCCATCTGAATGGTTCATTGAGCTACGAGGTGATGGAGAAACTGCATAATATGAAGTTAAAAGAAGATCCTAAAGCTGCTGAAACAAATAATTTAAATATCCGTGATTTTAAGATTGAAAATGGCCAGACCCGCACGCTGTCACAGTGAGTTAATAATAATATTTTCAACATAATACAGTGTGTTGTGATTTATAATGTAGGAAATTGCACTTTTAAAATAACATATTTACTAGCTTTCAAACTGGCACTACTCGATGAAAATTGTTCAATTAGATACAAGGAATAGAAAAATTTTGTTCTTAATAAAAACTCACTGATGGTGGATGTCTACCCGAAAGGCCACTGAATCAAATACTGTTCATAGTGAAAGTAATGAAGTGTTTAATTTTAAATTTATTTTAATTTTATTTAAATGAACTGTTACAAAGTTATTCCAAGTACCATGTGTAATCATTCAAGTTTATTTCAAGCACAGATTCATATTTATCGAAATAAAAAAAAATATAATTGCTCTATTGATTCATTGTAACATTCTGTATTCCAGATGTTTTGCTGTATTTGGTATTGCCCAATCCCTGACAGACACTCCTAAAGCTGTGAAGTTAGCCACGCTACTAACATTGGAAGAGTTTGCTTCAGACAATGTCATATATTTGGAGCTCAGGTCTACTCCGAGGGAGAATAGACAAATGACTAAAGCACAATATGTACAGGCCATGGTGGATGCTGTCATGTAAGTATCATTTTCACTAAATATATTCCTTTTAATGACACAGGAAGGAAGGAAATTTCTTAAGCTCAATTTTTTTTATGACTGTTTTGTTTAGTAGAATAAAGGCAAAAGGGAATTATACCTAATAGGTGTATTGCTTGAATTTTAATATTCCACTATCTTTTCAGCCCACTGATGTCTATTGATTAGAAATTGTATATTTAGTGGTGGACCTAATATACTTCAAAAAAATTGCACAAATGATTTCAATCAGATATAAAACAAATAAATTTACGACTGTTCTTTTAATATACAGTGGAACCTCTCATAATGAGTTTAATTCGTTCCAAAATCTTACTCATTAAGAGAAACATTTTTTTCTATAGAGATCAATGGAAAATACGATAATGCGTCCCATGCCGAAAGAATACTCAATGATTTTTTTTTATTAACGTTTTTTCAAATAAAATTACTTATATAGGAGTGTAACAACTTGTAATACAATTTAGATTTGGAAAAAAAAAATGTAAATAAAAATATGAATTTATGACAAATAAGTAATCATCACGCTAATGGAAAATAACAACCAACGCGCTAACAGAGCGAGTGCTAAACCCAGACTGATGTACTGGCCGGAAGTCCCGGCTCACAAGGTCACAAGTGAATGTCGTGAAAAAGGGACTTACCCTTTCTCTGTAACTCGTTATGTGAAATGTCGCTCGTTAATGGAGCAACTTTTTCACATTATTTTTGCTCGTTATGCGAATTATTCGTTATGAGAGGTTCCACTGTAAATAATCTCTGTTCCAGAGAATCCAAGGCACATCTTAACTTGAAGACAGGGCTTATAATATCCATAGATAGACGTAACACAGTGGAGCAAGCCAAAAGTACCGTGGATATAGCAATAGAAATGTATAACAAATATCCTCATTTAGTCTTAGGACTCGATCTGAGTGGTGATCCAAATATAAACACCTTCAATGATTTTGCACATGTGCTGAAGGAAGGACGCAAAGCAGGTTTAAAGGTACAGCTGTCGAATATTCATGGAAATGTTAGTTCGTCGGTAGCCTGGAGGTAGAGTCTCGGCCTTGTGAACAAGGGGTCCGGGGTTCGATCCCAGGTGCCGGCAAATTCCCCTTTCACGACACAAGCTTTTAGCTTACTGTGAAAGGTGTATAAGGTTGTATTTGGGTTTATAACAAAACCCAGATAGGTATATCTTTTTAAAAAAAAAAAAATGAATTTATTTTGTAAAAATTATGATAAATGACACAATGATCGTGTGGTGCATGAATCACTGCTTATATATAAAAATATGTATATTTATTTATTACTGTACACTGATTACAAATAAGTAAAATCACAGAAGACAATTTTGTTGCGAAGGTTTGACCAGTTTCTTCAAACTAACCTAATTTTTTTGTTTTCAGTTAATGGCCTGGAAAAATATAGGCCTATCACTTTTTTCTCATTTTTTGATAGATATTTGTTACAAATTGTGAATAAGATATTTTACAACTTCAGTTCATTCGTTCATTCTATTATGGCGTATCCCACAAATGGGGTAGCCAGCAGACCAACTGTACGTAACAAACATGCTAGGTGTCCTCTTCGTGCTAATAAAAGTTAAGACATTCAAGATGGGTGGCATACCTCCTCACGAAACTGAAGATTAAATGTTTTCAAGACCTATTCTTTACCGACGACTCCACGGGATCTTCAATTCAGCAGTGTTAAAATATACAACACGTCCAAAATGTCATAATTTTTTTATTGATAAGGAAACAACAAATTGTATGTTTATTGTACACAGTTAGTTTACTATCCTTTTTAACTATCCCAGTATTTAGAGATGGCGTGATAGTAAAAGTTAAGATATTATATGGAATAGCGACTGACAAGGATTATATTTCTGAAAACTCGTATATCTTTGGTGTGCACTTGTATTTTTGTGTGTAGGTACTTGCGCAGTGTGGTGTCAAATGCTATGAGATAATTTATACATAATTTGGAGACATAGCTTCCATTAAAAAATTTCAATGATGCTGTCTAGGAACAAATTTTCAAATTCAATAGTATTGTAATTGTTTTAAATGAAATATTTATATTTTTATATTTCGTATAATTTATTTAAGGTGGCTGTTCATACAGCCGAAGTGGATAATGATGAAGAAACCAAAGACATCATTGAATGGGCCCCTGACAGAATTGGTCATGCTATATGTATACCCGATACCCTATGGAACAGCCTCCTTAAATCTAGGATTCCAGTTGGTATGACACTTTTACTAATTGCCTTTATATCACTAGCAGTTATACTCGCAAATAAAATATGTGTTGAGGATCTCAATGGAGAACATGCATGTGTGAGGAATATAAATAAATATTATCAATTTACATTAATAAATATACACTAATCACAACCAACCTAATGAGAAACGATAAAATAAAACTTTTCATTTATTATTTTCATTTTAAAAATCTATATTATCTGTCAAAATTTTAAATGCCATGTTATTGAATTAGCCCGTTGTGACATCGTTAGGCACTATGTTGATTGGCACACATTTTACTCGTAATACTGTCTGTAGTGTCTGATCATGTCACACACCTGTTCCGCCATGGGTGGACCTTTTTGTGGCGAAGTATGAAAATCGCTTTTTCAAATGGTGATAAAAGCCTTAAAATGCAGATTCAAAAATATAAACAACATCATAATTTTTCTTATTTTCTGTAGGTTTTGAGCTGAAATTTTTTTTTGTGAAAGTTCCCCATTCAATGTAAAGTCTTTTTCTCTTCGCCCTCTGTGTAAAGTCTTTTCAATAATAATATAACAATAATGTTATAATAGAAATGATTTGAATATATTTGTATTTATTCTTGCAGAAATCTGTTTGACAAGCAATGTAAAGTGTGAAGTGGTTGAATCTTTTGATCAACATCATTTTGAGAAACTATATAAGGCTGGACATCCTTTGTGCCTAGCGGTAATACAAATTTATTTTATACAATTATTAAATATGTTTAAAATATTATTCTATTAATCTATGATCATATATTTTTCTGTGGAGTCCCCGACAAAGAATACTTCTCTAATTTTTTTCTATAAGTTGTCTAGTGTCCTGTAAAAGGAAGGTGTTCTCAGTTCTAAAACGAAAATATATCAATTTCCTACTTAATTTTTATATAGATATAATTATTTTAATTGCTCATGCAGTTCCATAAGTCCAAAAACACAATTTTTTCAATATCAAGTTTATTTTGTCTTGTTGAATATAGAAAGTAATTTTCTTTGTATATTTTGTTGTACTAGGCGATCATTAATAATATCAACTTTTATTATTTTAAACTGAAAATTGTTTTTCGAACGTTGAAATAAACAAATTATTTCATTATAAACTTTACAATATTCTTGTGACTCATAATGCAATGTTTGCTTATGAAAATAAACTGTTTTTTTTTCTTTCAGACTGACGATAAAGGTGTCTTTACGACAAGCCTTTCCGAAGAGTACGCTATATGCGCTAAAACCTTCAATCTTTCCAAAAGTGACATGTACAAAATGTCACTGGATACATGTAATTATATATTCGCAAGTGACGCCGTAAAACTAAATCTTAAGAATGAACTTGAAGTGTGGTCCAAGGAAAATGACGACAGCTATCAATTCAAGCGTCCTAATTGATATATGTATATTTATTTAACATTCAATATGCGGGAGCTGACTATAGTCACACAGTACGTGAATGACAAATATGCGGTAGCTGAGTATAGTCATTTTCAACATTTACATGAGTATTATGGTTGTATTATGTAACAAAACTCCAAGAATGTACCAGACATTGGCGTATAAAATATTATTGCACAAGTATATGTAATTTATTTTGAGTTGTGTTTAGCAGTTTTATTATATATATAATAAGTTACAATCCATTGGATTGGTCTGCAACGAGTTTGGTTTTTCTTCTCCATTCGTCTCTATTCTCAGCCAGTCTTTTCAGCTCTACGTATGAGCCACAGTTCATGTCCCTCTTCAGTTGGTCCATATACGCGTCTCTTGGTCGGCCTCTGCCATTTGTCCCCTCGGTCTTACCCTCCGCGATGGCGATGAGTAGTCCTGGGTGCCTGATGTTGTGGCCAATCCAGTTAGCTCGTTGTTGGCCGATTCTCTTAAGAAGTTGCCTTAAATTTAGAAGTTGCCTTGCCGCCTTTATTAAAAAACCCTTTTTATTGAGATGTCACCTCGGTAAACGAATTTGTCAATTTATATTTCCCTCCATGCGACGGTAGCGCCACCGTTATTAGTTCATGAATCATGCGTCGACAGTGCCACTATGGCATATCTCCAAACAGTTTGTACTGTAACTTGATGTCAATTTCATTATCTGCTATCATGATATCATTTTAAAATTATGATATGATTTTTTTAATTTTTACAATGGTCCACTAGTTAATATACGCCTATGAACAAAAATAAGCAATATTAATGAAATCAGAGGAATAATGTTCACAATAATAATACCTTCCTCACATTTAAACCATAATAATTATATAAACATTACACTTAGGGATTGCAATCCAGCAAAGTGGGATCCGCGTAATTTTAGGGTTTGCGGGATCCCGCAAATGCTTGCGGATTCGCACATTAACACACGCACACAACTGAAGATTTTCCGAAAGTTGCCATCTAAAGGTGATACATATTTGCAAAAATACTTAAAGAAGAAACAGGAAAAGAATTATGCTTAATCCTAGATTGCTGCACTCACTAAAACAGCTTGCTTGATGTTAAATCACATAAGAAAAATGTTTGTCAAATGACAAACTAGGGTACCTATTTAATCACTTAAAATATTGTTATGTACTTTATATTATATATCAATGCATTATTGTATGTAACAATCCTAGTGATAATTAGTTGGCATTAAACTCCTTGGCTGTTGCACGTACTTTTTGTTTCTATTTTCGCCCGTCCTCGAATGGCTATTCAACACTTGATATGTTAGAAAGATTTTAGTCCCAAAGTTTGCATTGAGAAGGCTCTCATCGACATAGCATCTGACATAAAATTTACGCACAAAATCAAAAACGTGATTGACAGCTTGCAGCCCTTTAAATTGGTCGTAAAGTATTATGCAGAAGAGAGTCTACACTAATAACGGCAGATATAACATTTCGATTTATTTTAGAGAAGCTAGACACAGTATTAAGCGATGTACTATCTGGGGCGCTGCGTGCAACGTGCAAGAGTGAAAGAAAGATGCAGTGAAATTACAGCTATGTTGATTTATTTTCCGCATCCAAAAAATATGACTAAGAGTTGAAAACTTGCAATTCAATATTTTTAATGCCGAAAAAGAATAAGTTGCGGCAAGAAATGAAAAACATGTTACATCGAGTCATTATAGAAGACGCTCAAAATGTAGAATTTGTAGTTGTAGGTGATGTAATTGCAGATAATTGTCAACAGTTTCTGAATGTGGAAAACAATTTAACTTTACAAATGGAATAAGAAATGCAGCAAGACAATGAAGATTACACTAAACAGACAAAAACTGGACAAGAGAAATGCTTCGAAAAAATATTGAAAAAAGAAATGGCAGCATTTAAAAGTGATGGAGTTAAAGAAAAGTATTTGAATTTGTTGCACGACTTTATCAATAAAAGTATCTAACCAACAATTAGTGTGGGGGCAGAAAGAGCCTTTTCGGTCGCTGGCTACATATGTAGTTCCTTAAGAAGTATCTTGGAAGATAACACCATTAATGCTTTTTTTTTAAAAATCATTTTTCTAAAAAGAGAAGTGACTTTTCATTTGATATTTTAAAATTTGTTCCATAACACTTGATTGATTAGATAATGAATTAGTAAGAAAAATTAAAGACTAATAGTACCTATAGTTAGTTATGTCAAATTCATATATGATAGTATAGTTATTTATGTTATATTCAATTATGTACAGTAAGATGTTGTTATTTTTTGCAATTATTAATAATCCAGCGGGATCCCGCTGGATTGGAGTCAATCCAGCAGAAATCCCGCGGGATTGTAAACGGTGCGGGATTGCAATCCCTAATTACACTACTCAATTAATATGAATATTATTATATTTTTTATTGTTTCATGGATCATATTTAGATGCCTTACTGTAATTTGTTTGTGTAATTATTCATTTCAAAGTATATCTATCTATATACAAATAGGTATTGTTTCAATGCAGTGTTCCAATGAATTGGATATTCTTGCTACCACATATATTGTAGAGACAATACACCAGTCACTACTACATGTAAGTATATTGTACACCAGTCATCACATATCAAACTGCTGCTTTGTTAATTTTTTTATGAATCATAGAATGCGAGATATGACATAATACTTATATCAGTATGTAGATTATTGATTTTTCTTTGTAAAAATTTGATTATTAATTTTTAAAACTATTATTTTGTTGGTAAATAATGACGACATAAGAGAGGCTATCCATTATTTGAGTGTGGAATTCAAGAGCGTCGCCCGCGAATGTTTGCAGGTATCATATTACAAAGCACATTACGGGTTAAGAAAACTCTGTACCTCGTTTTTTATTAATGATTTGACATATTTTAATATTTTTTTATTTCTGCGAAAATCACAGAGCACTGTTATCATGACAACATCTTCAGTTAATTAATAAACTATGTCACGGATCCTGAATGTCTTGTTCTTTATTCAAGTCATCCTGTACTATAAGATCATGACATATCCTAAGTAGGTTAGGTAGAGAGAATGGAACGTCATATTAATCTATTTTTACATACTTCGTTCACTTCCCCTAAGTTCATGCAATTTCTCATACATATACGCACACTGATTTTTCTTACTCAACGCGTGACCATCTTTGAAAATTTGACCCACATTGTCAAACCATGTACCTAGTTCTTGAATGTCTGCGCTTTCTTTGTGCTATAAATTTTAGACTTTCAGGATTGATAGCATTCCTCATTGCTGAATTGAAAATGTTAAATATCTTAATATGTGATGTTTTACAAATACCTGTCTTTTACTAGACACTCAAAAATTTATGGAGAAGAGTGAGAAACCTACCACCAGATACTTTAAGGCTATATGTTCACATGGCAAAATTTTGACGCGCGTTTTCAAATTGCGCGTCTAGAAATCCTTATATTTACCTTACAACCGTTCACATGAGCGCACGTTTACGCAGTGCTTAGAGAAAAGTTTCGAGAAGTGTGTTATTGCGCGTTTTGATACTAATGTAAAGTCAGTTTGCTGTTCATATGAGCGCCCGCTTTCATCACGATTCCATGTACTATTTTGCAATTATATTGATTTTTGTAATTATAAATTGATTTTGCAGTAAAATGACTGAATCTAAAGATATTGACATCGACCTACTAATTGATAAACCAGACTGAGTACTCTCGCAACGCGCGTCAGTGCTCGTAATCTGAACTCTCATTATATTTGATCGCGCATTACATGTGAACTTAGCCTTAAGTAAAGAAAATAAGTTAACAGATAGTCTATGTTGCTTAGTTGTGTTGGTAAAACAACAACAAACAGATTTGTTTAAAATATTATTAAAGTTTACAGGAAACAATTGATACAACACATATGACAATAATACATTATAATAATAATATTATCATGATTCACATCTTAAAAACGTACAACAATATCATTAAAACGTGTTTCACATACGCAGAATGGCCACACTGTTGTTTCAGTGAATTAATAAATTCATACAGTATTCAATATAAGGAGCTTGAAAATAAAGGTAAAAAAGCGTATCACAAATGATGCTGTACGCATTGGCATATTAACAGCACTGCGTAAAGACCTGGGCCCCTAGTCAAAACACATTTAATCATTACGTTTTCGTTCAAACAAGACGAGGTTGCGAGAACACATCAATTTTCGTAGCTAAAATACACAAGTAACTACGAAAATTGACACGTTCTTGAAACGTCGTCAACATTTGAACGAAAACGTAACGCTTAAATGTGTTTTGACTAGGCCTACTGTAATCTCTTGTTGTACAACAGGAGAGACTATGATCCGGATTGGACCATGTTTTACTCAGAATGTCTAACGTTAAGTTACCAAAAAGAGCACTATTTTTCCATTCACAAAGATTTCAATGGGCTGGACACCCTTCTTTCATCAGATTGTTAAAAATTTTGTGAGAAGAATTGACTCAATTGGCGCAAAAATGCTCTGAATAGAAGAGGTATTTTTAAGTTTACTGAAAGAGATTGCCTCCAGGTAATAGACACACCAATTGTTTGTATGTTTAATCACAGCAATAAAGAGTTTATTATTATTTTCTACACAAACATTGTGTAACCACTCTCTGTGCGTGCAAACCGTGTACTAAAAGAGCAATATTACCTATATAACAACACTATATATAAATGTATAATGATTCACTATAAGTTATATAAACTGATAATAATAAACATTTGAGGCACAATCACTACTACAACATACATTCTCCACCACAGGCAAGACATACTGATGAAACGCTTAAAATGTTATTTATGTAGAAAAAAAGTCTTGAATAAGATGGGTATATTTGCGTCATAGAATTTTCTTCTATATTTGTGTCATAGAATTTCTATGTGTCTGTATTTTTGTGTTATATTTTATTATTGTCTTGATTGTTTACGTACAATGACAGCGAAAAGGTTTTTTTTCACTGTAATGCTGTTCATTGTTTCATTTATACAATAAATAAATATTAAACTGCAGAAATCCAAGTATCAAATTGGTAAGTAACCTAATGCTTAAGTCTTGGACTAGAAATCCCAGGTTCAAATTCTTCGGTTACTGACTTTTTCCACCTTTATGTGAAGTTAAATCAAATACCAAGAAATTCAGGACTTTTCAATAAATTATTATCTTTAGTACCTATCAGTCAGGTTTTAAGATATATAACATTTTCAGTTTAGCGATGGGGTATACCACTCACCCTGAATATAGAGGACACATAGAGGACTTGTGTTAGGTTAATTGGAAGATAACGCGCCTCTGCGATAAACTCGCCTATTGCACAAATTTATTTGTCTAGTTTGAATTCTCCCATGTTTATTTACTTATGTGGATTTCTTGTGCAATTTTTTGATGGATAAATAGTATAAGTTTCTATGTGACAAAAAAGTGTGAAGAACATAATAAGCAAGCTATCATCAGTTTTTTTTGCCCGAGGCTTATTATTTGTACTCTGTATCAGTGCACAGATTGTAGAACTTCATGCTGGATTTAATAAAAAACACATTTTTTTATATTATTTGTTTGCTCTTAAGGCTCTTCTCATGAACAAATTGTAAATTCCCCCCCCCCCCCCTCATTCAGTGCGACTATCAAGCTACCTTTTCCCATGAAATTTCCAACACTCCGACATTATTCTCAAAGGAATAGTGTACAGTGAAAAAGGTTATTATTAGTTCTAGAGTGACACAAAAAGATGTGTTTTTTTAAATCCAGGTTTCTTTGTTTGTGTTTTGGGTCATCTTACACACAAATAATTATTTTAAAACCAGATACATACATCTACTATCAATAGATAACATATTTATTTATTTATTTTAATTCTGCAATAACACAAGGCATCAGAAATGTGATATAAAATACAATATGATAACTATAACATTATGTACAGATGATTCCCAAGTCACAAAACTCAAATTGAAGCAGTGTCGTTTACTTATCAATCTTTTATTTATTTGCTGGGTAGGTAGAGAAAATTGAATATCAAAGCATCTTGTTCTTGCACTATTTCCACATTCATACAAATTTCAGATGCTCATTTTTTAGAGACCTTCTGTAGGATATCTGTTACCCAGTTTCATAGACTAACAACTCTTAATTTTTTTGCTAATCATTTGTACAAAGTGACACTGAGTGACGCAAAGGTTGTAACTGATACATTGCATAACTGACTTTAAGTTTATGTCATAAATAAATATTCTCTCGATTCAAAGCATAAGATATTTTAAATATTAAGTTTTTTTTTAAAATAAAATATTTATACTTGAATTACTATGTCTAGAAATTGTTAATAAAATTTCTAGAAATTTTTAATTGCCTCTAAAATAAGTGAAAATATTTTTTTTAATTATAGCACATATTTAGTTTTTTATTGTCCAGTATTTCGCCATATCTCAACATATTAGGATTTCGAAATGCTGGCTTACGGATTTTCGAGTCTTACTTACGTCAAAACATTTCTACAAACTTCCTATTACTTGTGCAAATATTCTTACACGCCTTCTTTTAAACATATAAACATTATTCATCATTATTATAAAATTCATTGGCTTCATGTATCTGAACAATTTCTACAATTTTCGTATTTCTTTTGTAACTCGGGAGCACCTGGTTACCATAACGACAATATTATGTAACTATTGCTTTTGACACTATTACAATATAACGTTTGAGCATAAAACATTATCATAATATAAAATTTATTAGTATTGCTATCGGTATAAGTCTTAGAATGTAGCGAAGGCAGGTACCCACTGAAATATTACACTGAAGTCATCTGCGGACTCATTACAGATCTCTCATAGTCATAGCTTCAAGTCTTAAATCTGATATTTCACTAGACCCTTATTGTGAAATCCATTTTAATTTGATTCATTTTGTTTTTCATATCCAGTAAACTCAAATTTTTTTCAAATAGTTTACGCTGAAATGTGAGGAACAGATAGAATAGATTTTGGTGATACCAACTAACTTATACATCTAGGTATAATTAATGACATATGGTTAATTCATAAGGGCTGGTAAGTATCTTTGAGGGTCACTCTATCATTCTGTTAAACTTTGGTGTTAGATAGCTATGATTTTATTAGATATAAATACCAAATGAATTGTGTTAAGTTGTAGCTTCAAAATAAGAGTCACCTTAATGATGCATTAAAGTATCGGGTCATTAGTCATTTAAAATAAAAAGTTTATCCTTATTAATATTTAATACATCAATACTCTTTTATAAAAATTATTCTTTAAGACTTGTGATTATGACTACCAGAAGATATATGGGACAACTGCTCACGACATAATGGCAAGAGAGATTTGAGCTCAATCGATCACCCCTGCTGGCTGAGTATCTAAATTGCTTCTGTCGTAAGCAGGTAATTTTAAAAAAGTGAGCACATAGTAAAAATCCATTCCTATCCAACCTTTTTACTCTGTTCTAAAATATGACGACACACATATCAACTGAGCCAAGTTGATATTAGTTAAAATGTTTTTTGTAGATGAGTAAACTATCTATCTTTTAATATAATATTATTATACTCTATATATCTATCTTATACCACGGAATAGATTTCCAATATGTATATCCACCTTTACAGTACAACTTATCAACCATGGTTCTTGGTGGAAGTTTATAATTAAGGTGTGTAGAAGCAAAAGTCACATTGATCCATTTTTCATAAATATTAAAACACGAATGCGGAAATGTTCGTACTTTTTCCAGCCATTCTGTAGTGTAATAAATACAATGAAAAGCCGCATCTATCTTTCAATAAATCAATGAGGTTAGTCACCCATCGTGAACGTCTTAATTCTTTGTTGGCTCGGACAGCTTGCATACTTGCAGCTAGTCTGCTGGTTACCTTATTTGCGGGACACACTGTAATGGAATGATAATAGTAGTATTAACAGAAATGTGCTCTTTTCTTAGTTTAATTTTTTAGGATCTATGTGACTGCTTCTACACAGCTCAATCAAATATGCTTTCTTTTTGCTGGTTATTGATGGTAAACTTTTATTTTTGTTCTTCACATCTTAAGAAATAAATATTGAGCATTATTTTGTTGTATTTGTAAGACAATTGCAAAATAAGTTATAACCAAAGATATAATAGATTGATAATTCAAAGAAAGTCATGCAGCCAATCAAATTTTGCATCCAGTTTTAAACTGACGTTAGTTGTAAGACAATACATTGCTAATGCTTGGAGGTCATCGATGTTGGAACACAAAAATTCTGAAAAAATGTACCGCGCTGCAAGTCTAGTAGGTAGGTATGTCTATGGTTATAACAATATTTTTTGAACAACACGGTTTTGTATATTTCTGTCAGTAACATATATTATTATTAGACAATTGACATGGCATATACATAAATTATATTATAATTCTAGTATTCTCAGGAAAATAATTCAACAGTACATCAAATTGGCAAAAAATTTTCACACAACAGTAATTAATTTTGCTTATACGTCAACTATAAAAAAATACTCTCTAAAACATCTCTGATCCTTGTACAAAATATATGTATAATGCAAATCTCTAATGTTTTGGAAGCAATATTTATATGTGAAACACAAATTGACCGGTTAATTTTTTTTCAAACTGTATATCAGAGCTATACGATACTATGTTGAATTACGGTATAATTGACAAGTGAACATTATGTTCTAATTCTTGTTATGCTCTTTCTGATGACTTATTCTTCTATCTTGAAAACACAATAAATTACTGTGATATCCATAATAAAAAATTATGTCAAATTATTGTTTATGGAAAACAATGCCATTAAAACAGGATTATCCAATTTTTTTTTATTAAAGTGAGAGATATGATTTACAGCCATATCCACAATCATTTTTAAAAGTAATTTTATGTTAATAAACATGTGAGAATCAAATGTAATTTCATTATAAAATTTCGGCCATAATGAAAAATGGTGTCTCGTGACATGGTGTAGTTTTGCTCTGACATAAAGTTATTTCTTATTCTATTTATTTATTCGATTTCAACCAAATGACAATACAATGGTTAACTTCCAGAGATAGGCATCAACAACTAGCTAGTTATTAATTTCTGTTAAATTTGTGAATTGCTTTCAAGTTTGCTGTACTTCGGAGCAGTAACTGTAAGACAGCGTACAGTTAAATAAAAATGGCCGATGACAATAAGAATATACTATAAATTTATATGGGAGCTTTTCAGAGCAAAGCATCACATAACATAAAATTATGATTAAATAATCTGTCACTTTTGCTCAAAACACTCACATACAAATTCATACTGCATAGTATTGTCATTAGCCATTGTGACTTAGCTCTAGAAGTTGGGTATTTATTATATTTTATGAGCAAGAGAATAAAATTAAGTTAATATAATAAATAAATCCAACTGTACTCACAAAGGAAACACTTATTTAGTTCTGGCTAACTAAACATGCCTAAAGTTAATCCTGACTAAATAGAAAACCTTAATTACAAAATAATAATCATAATAATTTTTATTCATGTTTATACTTAATATGTAAAATGTAAAAACCGATTGATATCAACGTTGAGGAGCAAGGTGAAGGCATCACTTTTCCAACATAGTTTCCCATGCCCTTGAGATGGCACTGAACAAATCATCAAACAACAAACAATAATCATTACATACAATTAAAATTGCTATTATAGCGTTCTACATCCCTAATAGAAATATCTTGTGTATGAGGAAGAAGCACTTAAAAATCTCGTGTTAATAATGTCTTCTAATGGTGCACATATTTAACATATAATACATTAGTAAAAATTATTCAAATCAGGTGTAAAGTAAGAACAGCAACATCTCTTTTTATGAGTAAATTGTTACTTAGTCTAGTTAATTAGTTTGCGATGTGAGTACAGTTGTTTCAATTTTGGAGAAAATTAAAAAAAAAATAATCAAAAACATTCAATTTATTTAATTCAAAATAATATTATGACATCCTTGTGAAAAACATACATTTTAATACGACCAAGAAAAAATTACATAGTTAATAAAAAAAATTACAAAAATACATCACAGATGCCAAATCTAAAAAAGAAAAGGCGAAAGAAATTTATAAGTAAGTTCCAAATATTCTCAAGACAATAATATATTTTCACAATACACATCAATTTAAGTCAATATTTTATAATTACGTTTACTTTTCACACATTTCATACATCCACAACCTTTATTTTAAGAGATTCACAAAAGAATCTTTAAAAATATGATATATTTACACGATTATGTAAAAAAATTAAATAAATGACTTTAACCGTTAAAGTGCTACAAAACGTGATCACGCTCTGGCAGATAATTGCGTCATTGGGCATGTATCTAAATTTGCGCAACATATAATGGTCAGTGTATTTTAATACTTATTATAAGAGTATTTAATTATTAACCCTTTCGAATCCACAGCCGTGACATACACGTGTGACATTTCCTTACCTTAGACATCCACACCCGTGATATATCGTTTTTGATTTTTCGACACTCCCAGAGACATCTGTGTTGGATTTTTTAAATTTAAATCTGTACCGATATATACCTACATTCATCCTTTATCCATTCCTGTGAAGTCGGTAAAGATGTACCTACGAATTTCGTCACAATGACGATTTATAAAAGTACTGACAGCATACATTACGGAAATCAGTCGCCGTTCATTACCATTATAGTACGTTCGCGCGAATTGTATCATACGCGTGGCATTTTTGATACTCAATCAGTTATATTGTTTATATTATTTATTTTGTCACTTTTGTTGCTGTGGATTGGTTTAATTTAATTATTTAACCTATATTTATGTTCAATTGATGTTATTGCTTATTTTATATTTTATTTTGACCCTTGACAAAATTTGAATACTACTTAGTAGTCCCTACACAAGTGTAAACATTTTTTCGATTACGAAATTTATCAACAGTTTTGATTATTTTTATTCTCAGTGAAGTTTTGAAAAATAACTGTGTATAAAACAAAGTAAAAAAATAAAATAAAATAAAAAAACTGTGTGCAGCCCACTGAAAAAAAATCAATCGACCGTTGTTTTCATGAACAGACTATAAACTATCTTTGTTATGTATGACGCAGGCTAGGCAAGGACACTTGAGGTTCAAATATCCCGTGTTATGGGAGTGCGTTGAGATTTTAATGACTTATTTGTTTACATGATGCTAGTAGAAGGATGAAGGAGCTCAAATAACCCGCCAATGTGACTATGATATGCAATTTTGTATTAAATAAAGTAAATTGAAACTAAAAAAGTGGATTATAAATATCACGCGGTATTGAGGGCACGATTCCAATCGGGAGGGCTCGGAAATCAAAAGGTTAAACAAACAAAAAATATTTGTTCGTACCATCACAACATATCCCACACATGAGGTAGCCACGTAACAATCAATGGCATACAATAAATATGCAAGTCATTTTACATGTACCAATAAGAGGAAGACATATAGGATGAATGAAGTACCTCATCGCTGAACTGAAAATGTTAAATGTCTCATATGTGATGTTTTACAAACACCCACCATTTACAGGACACTAGAAAACCTACAAAAAAGAGTATAACACCTATTCTTACCGGGAGCCCATGGAACAATAAATTAGAAATTGAGTATTTTTCTATTTAAAATGCATTCGCACTTTTGTGCATTATGAGTAAAATTTAGCACTAAAACGGTTAAATTTACAAAAATAAATAAATTAAGATAATTCGATACAATAAAAAAGGAGTAGATACATAGCTGCGTTCACACATACAATAAATTTAAAACAAAAATGTAGCTGAATACAAAAAAGTTATTTATTTTTTTGATAGAAATAGAAATTGTAAAAATTTTAGTTTTTCAGTCTGTCTATACTTTGAAATAAAGAACAAAAGAAAAATTAAGCTACATAAATTCTGAGATCCCATATTTTGGGAATCAATCTCAGTATATGCATAAAAGGTTTGACTTTTTTGCATTTAGAGTAATTTTTAAACGCATAGATTAAACAGGGTTGCCAGATTGTGAATCCAAAATTACCGTACTTCTAGGGAAAAATTTCCGTACAATTACCGTACATCACTAAAGTGCGCCGTTAGCCACTATCTTCTCGTGTTAAGAAGGCCTTTTCCCGAGTAGTCGTTTTCGTCCCCCTGTGCTCTCATGCTATGTACACGTGATAAACATCCTTGAGCTTGATGGATACAAAAAAATTATTTGTGTGCCAAATTACCGTACATTTTCCGTACATTAGTTTTGATTTGAAATTATCGTACTTTTGTCGTACGGTAATTTACTACCGTACGGGGAATGAAATTACCGTACAAGTACGGTAATTACCGTACGTCTGGCAACCCTGAGATTAAATAATGTATATATTTTTGTCTATGATCTGTTACCTATGACAGGATGTCTATGCAATAACCTGTCATATTCTTCATATTTGAAGAAATTAACAAAGAGCAGATTACTGTAAATATTCAGTAATCGAGTATTAGAATTAAGTTATTAGCTTATGAAACAGGACAATTGATATGTTTGTCGTTACATGCAAAATTATTTTTAACATATTTTATATAAGGAATGATTTATTATCATTCGATTTAAACCAACAAAAAGAAATTTTACATATTATTTAAGTTTCTTACAAAACAACAATACGTAACAGTTTTAGCTAGAAAATTTTACGCTTAAAAATAATACATATGGCTTCCTCTTTCCAACAAATATAAACAACACCACAAAATATATCTATTCAGTGTGATGGTTCAAAGTTTTAAAATTAAAACAAAAGTTTATTTTAACAACTACAATATAAAGAAGTACAAAAATGGAATAAAGAGTTCAATTTTACTAAGCTAAAGGTCTGTATTAGTGATGTAACAAATGTGCGATTTTGGATATTCGTGAATGTGAATATTTGTTACCGACATTCACAAATGCAAATATTGACTTGCACAAGCCTGTCGGTTCTGGCTTTATTACAAGTTTAAATTTCTACAATTACTCAAGAGTTAAAATTTCAAAATGGTATAGAAGTTTAAAATATTTCAAAAACTCCTCAGTTTTCTTAAAGAATATTTTCATGCAGTACCTTTTTCTACAATGTACCGGGTAAGTATTCGGTAATTTTACAGAATGCCCGATACTTAATTACCAAAATAATATTCGCAAAACATTCGCATTATTTCTGCGAATACTTTGAAATCTGCGAATTTTCACAAATGCGAATACGAATATTCGTTACATCACTAGTCTGTACCCACTAAACTCAACCACAACAAACTTTTCAATCACTAACCAACCAATCTGAACATTCACATTAGAAGTAGTGAGCACAGATTTCAACCAAAGACAATATTTTTTTCAATATTTCGAATTATACATAAATAAATAAATAAGTATAAGAAGATATATTTGTGTTTTATTTAGACTTAATACAATTATTTTGTTCAAAGTACGACAGTAAAAAGTTTAAAAAAAAACATTTTTATAGGATTTGCAATCAATACAAAATTAGCCAAAAAATAGTACAAACACACAATAGCCAAAAAATAGTACAAGTACACAATAAGGATGCCCTATCACTATAATAAAGTGAAAATCAAACACAGCACAATAAAAGAATATTAATTATTCAAAGTTGCCATACTGTATTAAACATTACCAGAATTGAATATTCTACCTTTTTTAAGAATGAGATGAAATTTTTGCCTGGGACAGACTTGACTCATGTTTTTGTATATGTACGAGACTTGGCATGTCACCAGAATACGCAGTTTGGGTTCATCAAAAAGATGTTACGTTACACAGGATACTATATATTCTGTACATAAGCAATTCAACAATTTAATGTATAAATTTCATAAAATATTAATAATCACAATTTGATGTTTCATAACATCTCTTAAACAAAAGACAATCAGGACGTCTGTGGAATTATTATAAAATATTAGAAGTCTGTGGTTTTTTGATGTTTGTTTATGGTTTTGATCTACTGTCATAGTACCTCAAAATTTTCATACTCTATAATATTGAAATACCTATTATAATTTTGATTTGTTAGGTACCTATCATGGAACTGGGAATTTGATATACTCAGATATTAAAAATAGTTTTTTTCTGCCCATTTGAACTTTCTAAAAGATTTGAAAGCGATATTACTTTAAAATTTCAATATCGACATTGCATTTAGGGCAGCAAACAAATGGTTTTGTCTCTCTTTATTTGCATATAAAGGAAATGAGAAAGAAAGAAAACAAATTATTTTCTTTTCTCTTATTTTTCATATGTCAATCTAATATTTCATGTATCTTTTCAAAAAAAAGAGAGTGTGATTATGTAATTTTATTAGCAAAGAGAGGACAACTTACATGTTTATTACGTGCAGTCAGCTGGTTGCCCCATTTGTGGGATAAAACATGACGGTATAAATAAATAGATTGAACCTTTAGTTTGATAAACTCGCTGAGCAGTGTGAATATATTCTTCAAAATGGATTATAAGAACAAAATTGAATACTATAATATAAATTGTTTTAAATAAATTGTTTTAACAATAATTTTAATGCACGGACGAAATAATAACAAAAAATACTTAAAACACATAAGTAATTTTGCCCTTGTGTTTGATGAGTCAGGGATCCATTGTGTCAAGGTACTTCTTCCAGAGAACTCTGTCAATTGCTGAAATGGCCAGAGGTCCTGGAGGCAGCAAAAATACTTAATAATAATTAATCTAATTTAACAGATTGTAAAACGCATCGTGATTATTATGTTCTATAATACGATTTTCCACCTTGCCGCAGATGGCAAAATGTGTAAATTATGCCGTAACAATGTTCTATGAATTTGTATGGAAGTATGTTTCCGATCAAAGCACCAAATTACATAAAACAGTGCAATGATTATCTGCCAATTTCATTGAAAATGCTCCCAAACGATTTCATATTGCAATGTATTGCTGTCGGCCACTGTGGTGTCTATCCTCCATCTCCAGCAGAGAACTGGTAATCTTAATCAAACTATTAACAACGAACAATAAGTAAAAAGTATACTATACAGTAAAAGTAGTAAGAATTCATTTCCTATCTTCACATTGATCTAAACATTTCAATATTTATACATTACAAAATGTGAAAAATGCTTCTCTTAATCGTATAATAATTGAAAAATTATTTAATATCTAAATCATGGTAGAGTTCTGAATGTCTGTTTGGTTTAATTTTATTTTTATCAATATCAAAATTATTTACATACTCATTCAGAGAAATATTAAAACCTAGAATACATTTTTAGCATATGTGCTGTTTTTTTCAGCACAAGTCCTCAGATTTCAATTTAACATTTACGAATAATTTTTGACAGGCGTAAAATTGAAACAAAGCTAGTCTCTGCTTTAGAGTAAGGTATCAATTAGCTTTTGTCTCTTTTCGTCACTTACTCTTAACTCCTGCTACAATTTTCTAGTCCATTTAATCAGGTCTAACAGTAAAAATAGCGGTTATTCCTTATTTTGTGAGTACAGCTTTAGCATATCTTGTAAAAAATATGGTTTTTAATATCTTCTTGAATTGATACTTACAGTTTAAGTAAGTAATGTTTTTAAATGTACCTAGTACAAAGGAATTTGTAGCTGCAAAAAAATACATAATATTTCACAGTTGTCCTAAGATAAGCAGGTTTAGCTTGATTGGGCAACATCAAAATTTGATTATTATTCATGTGAATAATTTAAGTTCATAAAGCGCCAGTGGTTGGTAATATTTGAAATGTAATATTACAAATTTCACAATAAAATAAACATGAACTGATTGCAATGTTTTTCATGTAATTATCATAACACAATTTCACTTATTGAATCTTATAATCGCATCATTAACTGAATATACTTTGTTACACAAACATGTGTGATGCAACCAGGCACACACACACAGATCCACTTTTCTGGCATGCATGTTGCATTGTACACATATACTAACAAAATTGAGATATTAATCTGCGTTTAAAATAAACCTAAGCCCATTCCTTACGCAAAACAAAATGGGGTAGGATATTAGAGAGATGAACAAAATCTTGAATTTCTCATTTGAAAGTCCGAGGCTTAAACTAATAACTATAACAACCTTTGTGTAAATGATTTTGTCGAATTAATTGGTGATTTTGAACACCTCATCCATACATAAGATAGATATGATCTTATCCATTCACCAGGCAACCATTTTCGTGCAATTACACGTTATATAGTTAGATTTTGTATGCTTAACAAAGGATAGATAAACCAAAAGATAAACGACGCAATAACAATTGGGTAATCTACATCTCTAATCTAATTTATATAAATTACAATCAGCGTGTATTATGAATCAGTTTTCATACGTTTACGTCGATCATCGGAATGTTCCGTCCCGTTTGTGTCCATTATTTCATCATTGTGCGAATTATCATTATGATTTTCCGTAGAATTTGAGTTACTTCTCCTCTCTTCAGCTTCTAATACTTTCATTCTAATTCCGCAAATCTCTGCACCGTGTAATACTCTTCGAGCTTCTTCTGCAGATTCAACTGTGGCATATTTAACATACCCTACACTTTTATTACGAAGAGTGTAAACGTCAATGAGATTACCGAATCTAGAAAATGCGTCACGTAATATAGATATAGGAGGGGGCTGTGGTTGGCAGACAATGAAACATCTTTGCGCTACTGGTGCGTCTATACTAGCTAAAGGCTTAGCGGGAGGTAGTTTGATATTGCAGTATGAATCATCTACCATTGATTTATTTCCAACTGCTCCAGCCGCCGCAGCTTGTATTAAGGAAGTAGCCTGAGCTATGGTCTCAGCTAAATGTGCCAAATCTGAAGTTTTATCCGAACCAAATGATTTCCTAGGACTAGTACACGAAAAATCTGGAGATTGGTCACCAAACGGAAGACCTCTGACAGGGTTAAAGACTGGCTTAACAACTAATTTAGATCCTGGAGGATATTCAAATCCATTGAGTTTGTCTCTGGCATACTTAGCTGCTTGGTGATTTGTGTAGACGAGATGAGCGGTACCTTGATGTCGTCGCTGATCTAATTTATAATGAAAATAATCCAGGCCAGGCACAACATCAAACAGTCTCCTGATTTGATCCTGTGGGCATACAGGATGGCAAGTCACTGTAAGGGCATGATAACCTTCTGGTGGAGCTGGCATGGTCGGTAATGGGAAATAAGCAGGTTCATATCCACCACCGCTATCAAAAGTTTTATTCTTTTTAGGTTCGGCAAATATGGCTTTATATTTTCTGTCAGCATTTTCGAACGCACTCGCGGCTTCGGAGAAATGCTTGTATTTAACATAGCCAAAACCTTTGCTTTCTCGAGTTTCCTTATCTTTGACAATTGTGGCATACTCCACTTTACCGTACGCTCCGAATTCTTCTCTCAAATCCGTATCTGTCATACTTCTGGGAGTCATGACAAATAGTCGGAGATATTTCTCTTCATTGTCTTCTCGTACAGGTCCTTCTTGTCTGCTAGAGGCCACCTTTACATAGATAGGTCTGCTTGTGTTTCCTATCATTTTGCCATTCATGTCCTCCAAAGCGTGTGCTGCCTCAGATGTTTTAGAATACTTTATGTAGACCACTCCTTTGTTCTCCCCAGTGTTTCTGTCTTTCACCACCTGAAAACATAAAAAATTTAAGTACTAAAAACCATTGATATAGAGATCACAAGAACACTTAATTATAAAATTATAAATTTGTTAAAATTTTGAAAATTTTCAAAATGTATCATAACAATGACGCTGTTTATTTTTCACCCATGCTAAATGCCTTAGCGTAAATTGACATGGAGAGAATGACTTGCATGTTAATTACACAGTTAGTCCACCAGCTACCCCACGTGAAGGATATAATATGATGATAATGACGGATTCCTTAGAAAAAATGCATTTTAAAATACCATAATACATACAAATAAAACTTTTTTTAAATATATTTAACTGAAGAGAAATATGTTCTCAATGAAACACATTTTGTGTGCGAGAAGAAAAAGGGAATGGATCAACTCACCCCTGAATCAAGTTTAATGTATTTATCACTAAATATTGGTAATATCATCATGAAAAAAATAACGAGTCCATATTTGCACATTCGACACCATATTTTAGTGCAAAACAAGCTCATTTTAGAATAACCTACAACCGTAGTGGGGATTTTCTTTTGGCTCTCCTTTGAAGTAGTGTTTTTCGATTCATTCCTTTTTTCTTTTCGCACACAAATTTGTAAGTGTAAAAATGTGTAATTGTTGTATTTAGAATGGGTCATCCGAATTTGAAACGTTCAGAACAGTTTTCATACAACTGTGCATGCATCTGTAATATGTGTCGTTATAGACCATCAAAATGAATTGCAATAATTACCTTCAGATCTTCAATATTCCCAAATTTTGAAAATTTCTCCCTAAAATCTCCTTCAGTGTGACTCTTGTCGCACAATATAAATAATCTAGAGAAAGGAGGATATTCCTCTGAATCGTAGTCGTGGGGGCCCCGTCCATAGCGTCTGTCGGACATCTCACGCTCTGCAATATTATATAATTTCTTAATAAACAATTTAACAATATATTTCAACTTTCACTTTTCCCTACGCACATCGCATTCTTGACATATCATTTACATTATTAGTAATATAAGAAATCTTTATGTATCATGGAATATATTAGCCAACTATAAATTTCATTACAAATGTTATAAAAATTGTAAATTTACATTGAAATATAAACGTCTTCAGTGAATAAATTTGCAAAAATATTAATAAACACTTAGCAAACTAACGTCACGGCCGCGACAGACATGTTTTTATAACAAATCCATAGACAATTTTGACAAATAGGTATACAGTGCTGCCAGCTTGGATTTTGGAAAAAAACGTAGCTCGGGCTAAAAAGTACCAAAAAAGTACGTTCATTCATAAAAAGTTTTTGTTTTTTTTTTTAAAAAAAAGCTTTAAGACTCTTTTTGGAGTTGTATTTCAATTTTCAAAATTTAATAATTTGTCCGGTTAATATTTAAGTCAACAAATTTTCTAAAATGTATAGTTATCTGAAATGTTTTTCAAATGCAGACAAGGGCCTGACTTTTTAAAGTTAGATACGGAATTTAAAAATCTTCGAATCAGTGAAAAACGACAAAAAATTAGAAGTTCAAGTTTTTTTTATCAAAAGCTACGAACTTTTATCCAAAAACTACGTACTTTTATCAGACGGCTTTTTCAAAATCCGAGTTGGCAACATTGATTTATAAAAACTTTATGACGTTAATCCACTATAAATATTTCAGTCGGTTCTTTGTCGTATGTATGTTTATATTTGTATGTCCTAAATGGAGGCTGAAATAGGGAAAACAAAATAACATACTCTATACAAGGTTTCATCCTCTGGGCAGGTTTAAAGCTAAAAACAATTTTTATATTGATATAGATATTATAATATTAATGAGACCATGTCACAAAATTGGCAAACAATGTATGTAAACTATCAAAGTGTTAGTTGGAAGACACCGCATTTTTTTATTTTTTTATTTTATTCTTCACTGTACATTGGTTACAATATTACAAAATGTGTCATATAAATATCAGTTACACAATTCAATGTACAGAGGGCGAGTTTATCGCTAATGTGGTGTTCTCACATTTGGCGAATATCGCCAGGCGAATTTCAAAATATATCGCCAGGCGAAAAAACAAAATTCGCCGGATATCCATAGATCTTCACACAGTCCACCGATATAGAAACGATCTGTCAGATGCACTTTGATTTTGACACTGTTTTCAAAATGGCGGACGTCGAGATGGAGATCGCGAAGTATTTATTTTTAGTCGAAAATGTTATAGTAGAGGTTATAAGGCGCCTTTTAATTAAGGAAACAAACGCCACAAACCAACAACAAAGAAAACAGCTGTCATGAAGCGGGAAACATTATAAAAATTATAGGTTATAAAGTTTTTACCATAGATACGAACGCCGCGCACATCTGCGCATGCGCAAATCATTCAATCGGGCGAGAAAGTTGGAAGGTGGTCAACTCGAGACGATATCGTTTCTACTGGTTTTTATCGTTTCAAACTAGCTGTCATTTTGTTCACACGGTTCAAATGGCTGGCGATATTTTGGTGCCCTGGTGATATTCGCCAAAGTGAGAACACCACATTAGCGATAAACTCGCCCGCTGTACATTGAATTGTGTAACTGATATTTATATGACACTGTTTTATTTTGTAATATTGTAACTAATGTACAGTGAAGAATAAAATAAATAAATAAAAAAAGGCTTGGTAAATAGCAATATTCATAGTCAAACATTAAATTAATTTCAAAATGGATGTAATAACAAATATAATACTGAAACTAAATATATATTATGAATTATTTAGGTAGTAAGATATCATGTTTAATAATGATCAAAACTTCTGAATTATGTGAGTCATGATTACCTATTTATTTTCACCTTACATTTTTAATATGTATTGTATTTGAAAGTTAAATATTCTAGAATATTGAAGGATGAAAAACATTTTTTTTAAGGTTTTTTTTTGGGAATGCATAGTACTTTGGTGACTCATGGTAAATCACTCGAAAACCTATTTAGGTAAAAATACTTAGCAACAATTTATTTCACAAAATGGGATATTTTCCCTTTTTTCTCAGTGTAGACATTTGGGATGTCAAACTTCAAGTTTTTACATCAATAATAATTATGATATTTTTAGTAGGTACTATTGTCAGCGTATGTACCTGCCTAATTTATAAATAAACATATGGACATGTGGGGTGTTTAATTTCAAGTTTTTTCATTGGAAAGAGGTTTTTAACATTTTTTTCAATGTAGGTACTTACCTATTTTTTTACTTAAATATGGGCATGAGGAGTCAAAAATTAGGGAATTGCTTTTTACTACTTTTGCCACGTAAATGTTAACTTCATTTTTTTCAATCAGCTGAACATGTCATTTTTACCCATAGGTATTTGAAATATAGGATTTAAATAAACGAACCCTACAAATTTTGAAGGACATTTTTATTTAAACCCTAGCGAAGCCAGGTTACAAAGTAAATAATAATTCTATTAAATTCTATGTTTACAACTATAACCATTTAACCAATTTACAACTAAAACTTTGGTCTTTGGCGTAAAGTTGTAAAGTACAATAATATTATTAGGCTTTGGTCTTCGGTTCTCTCCCACTCTTTTCGGTAAGTTTTTCAGTATCTTATAAATTGCGGTTATTCATAAAATATTCAATTTAACATCTTCAATTCAGATATTAAGTAGGTCTTCCACTTTATCTGAATGACTAGTTTTTCACGACTTAAATTGGACGACCTAATGCTTACTTCATACAATAAATTAGTCTACTGGATACCTCAGCTGTAGTAAATAACAGAAAGGTCGGTAAAATTAACTAAATTATATTGTTAACAATATTATTCACAATGTGAGATATTGTGTTATTTGTGTATATGGAATACCTCACATTATCTGTCACCTATTGTACAAAGTTTACTACCATAATAAAGTTTACCTAGATAGTATAAACAATTGTTTACTGTAGTTATATGTACATCCACATGTATAGAAGGAGCGATGCTAACATAATATTGTCTTCTATTTCACAACATAGAAGGAAAAGAGAAAGAAAATAACCAGTTTTATATCTTTCTTCTGTCAATATGTAAGGAATAAACAAGAGAGAGAGAGAACATTAATTGTTTGCATATCGCCTTCCCTAGTGCAGACTCCTCTTTTGATAAGCACTTGATGTTTGTACATACTATGTGTAGTGTCACGCTGTTTTGTATTTCAATTCAGTCAGTGTTTGAACTTCGTCCAGAGGGGACGGTGTTTATAAAATAATTATTTTTCTGTTTATCATTTAGAAATTCAATATGACTCAAAACGGTCCAGCATTTGATTCAAACTGTATGACCCTCACCCGGTTTGTACTAGCCTCACAGAAGAAGGTCCCTAATGCAACAGGGGATCTGACACAATTATTAAATTCTATTCAGACAGCCGTGAAAGCTATTCAAACAGCTGTGAGAAAGGCAGGAATTGCAAAACTGTAAGTCTATTTTCAAAAATTACCTATCGATTATTATTTTATTATAATATTTATCTAACCCAGGATATTCCCATTCTTCTAATAATGATAGAATAACTTTTATTCCTAATGTTAATCCTAATTAAATGACACAAACTCACAAATAGAGGTTTGCTTTTTTCGGACTTGTTGTTTGACTAGAAATATTCTATTCCCACATTTATAGTTTGACGGTTGGTTGGCAAAAGAAACCGACAAGTTGTCATTTAATGATCTACAGGAAAATAGAAAAAAAATTACGACAATACTTACTATGTTATTGGTTGGGCCATGTTTTGAGAATGTCCTGTGATAGTTCGCCAAAAAGAACGGCCCGTACATCCCTCTTTCACTATACATAGTTCCTATGACAACGACATCAAAGCACTAGAAAGTGCGAAACTACATCATGTTATGAGGCGTCATATAGAATTTGTCGGTAGCCTGGAGGTAGAGTCTCGGCCTCGTGAACATGGGGTCAGTGGTTCGATACCAGGTGCCGGCAAACTCCCCTTTCACGACACAAGCTTTTAGTAGCTAACTGTGAAAGGTGTATAAGGTTGTATTTGGGTTTATAACAAACAAAACCCAGATTTATATCTTTTTAAAAAAAAAATTTTTCATTAAAACAATTCAAAATTTTTTCAAAGCAATTAAATTTTTATTCATAGACATACTAGACCTGCAATTCAGTACATTATTGCGGAATATTCGTGTTCCAACTTAACGCATTAATAATAACAATAATAATATTATGCTATCTCACTCTATATCATTAAGATGATAATGATTATGCGCTGTCTAACAAACCGTCTCAACGGACGCTGGTTTAAAACTGGCTGTAAAATTTGATCGGCTGTAGGACCGATTTTTTCTTTGAATTACCTATCTAGTATATCTTTGTTTTTATCTCACATATTTGTTAACACTAAATAACTCTAAAAAATAGTAATGCATGATTGCTTTTAATTATATCTCACACTTTTTTTTAATTTACAAGATGCCATTGCGTTGTTTACCTTTGACAAAAATTTACATAACTTAAATTTATAGATATCACAAAATATAACGTGTTTTCAAGGTAGGTGAATATGCCATAAAAAGAGCATAACAAGGACTGGAATACTATGTTTTCGTAAATCACATTAGCCAAAATTTGACATATATGGTAGTTTTGCTCCCACATACAGATATGACAGATTGTGTAACTGACCTCTTATTTATAAATTTAAATACTAATATTCTTTTAATATTGTCTCATTAGTTACACACGCATAATAATTCTTTACTCTATAAAATATGTGTAACTTGACGCTAAAAAACTTTTCATCTAACACAGGGTTCCACAAATGTATACCAATTTGCATGCGTCCACAACTAAATCTTCAAATTATAATGAAAAAGTTTTTTAATGAATTCAATTAGCTATAATGAATTTAACGCAGTATTAAGGAACCCACGAATTCCAATTAACATGTTAGTGTAATTATACTTATGTTAGAATGAAGTTCATAATATGTAATATTTTTAAATCATTGTTTGTGCCTGCGTAACAAATAGGTTGGGAACCCCTGATTCAATGTGTTTGCTTATTTTTTATGGAACAAGTTATTTAACTAGTTTTACATTTATTGAAATTATGTTTAATGATGGATAACTTTTCAAAGTAATTAACTTCAAGGTGAACAAGCATCTAATTTTGTTGCAGTAAATATTTTCACTAAATTTGGGTGCATCGTCAATATGGAGACAGAATTTGAAATTTTTTCTTAAGTTATTCATGCCAAAATATGGGAAATCAAAATATTTCTTAGATATAAATATATTTATGGGCAATTTGTAAAGCGCTGTTTACTCATAGCATGAATTCAAGGGCTCCGTATTGTGTATCTATCACCCGTAGCTCCCAGCAAATAGGTGTGTTTTCAGCTTCTTCCTGAAGCCCTCTCTATTCGCCTCCTCTCGCAGAGGCAGCTGTTCCAGCATCTGGATCAGCAACATTAAACGGTCTATCTCCAAAGCCCATTCTACGGGATCGAGATGGCTCTCACCTTATATTATTAAAAAAGAAATTAATATAAAAAAAATACTTATTTTTGGAATAATGTTAAGGATTGCATATTGTCTGTGAATAAAAAGGGTTTCAGGAAAAAGCCGAAGGTATATCTGTGTGCTAACCTGTGTTATGAACAATATATTCACAAGACAGTACCCTTGAGGGATCGCATGTTTTGAGAACACGGAACAAATAAAATTCTCTGTATGCCTATATGATTATTTTTTTGTGCTTCATGAGGTTTCTAGTTTAGAATATATTTCTCACTCTTATGTAAGTTTCCGAGTGTCCTGTAGAATACAGATATTTGTAAAACATTGCAAATAAAAACATTGATTGTCTTTTAGTCGTTGGTAGCCTGGAGGTAGAGTCTCGGCATTGTGAACAGGGGGTCCGGGGTTCGATCCCAGGTGCCGGCAAACTCTCCTTTTACGACACAAGCTTTTAGCTTACTGTGAAAGGTGTATAAGGTTGTATTTGGGTTTATAACAAAAAAGAAAAAAAAAGTCAGCTATGAAGTATGACACCTATCTTAAATATCTTAGTATTTTTTTTTTGGCACAGAGATATCACAATTAAATTAATAAATAAAGAGTGATCAGAAATCTCTCGTTACTTATCTCATTTTTTTTTAGCCATGGCATCTCGGGAGACACAAACGTCCAAGGAGAAGAAGTGAAGAAACTTGATATTCTTTCCAATGAATTATTCATAAATATGCTCAAGTCCTCTTACACCACCTGTCTACTGGTCTCTGAAGAAAATGATCATGTCATCGAAGTGAGAAACATTTATTTATTTATTTCAATTTATAACACGCAACACACAAAAAGCATTTAATTTCTTTGACTATGAAATCATTCACATATTGTACTTTATCTCTGTGACACACTCATAGTTACCATAACCTTTTCGTCTATAGTTCTCTGACCGGGTTACTAACTACTATCTTCGTTAAAAATAATTATAAATTAATAATTATACAATCTGTAATCCCTCTCAAATTATATTATCATAATAGGCATGTGTTAGAAAATGGCAACACCCTTAACAACTACTTGACTAAGACAGTAACTGCAGATTCTGTGAATAGAAAGCCATGACTCTCTGAGAAATATGGTTTATAATATTACTAGCTCTTTATTAAAAAGACCTGAGTTTCAACGTTCGAGGCTCCTCAGCTTCTTGTGGCAATACTATACCATAAAATTTGCAAAAATCAAGAAAATCACCCCTAAGCAGGTGCTGGGTAGAAGTGGCATTTCTCCACACCTTAGATCTGCTCAAATTTCTAGGCTTCATAAGATGTTTTGGACAATATCAGTCAAACTAAGCAGGGGAAGTAAAATTGATCTTACAGGTTGCAATACACATTGCACTCCATTTAATAAATAAAATAAGAAATTAATGTTGTGGATGTAGCTACCATTTAGATTTTTTTATCAAATTTTTCATTCAACATTTCTCAAATAACTGTGGATTTGTAGCTTGATCATATAAAATCTTATCATTTATAGCGGAGGTTCCCAAACTTTTATTTCCCATGGACCACTTTCAAAAATTGCTGGTTCCAGTGGACCCCCTGTATTTCTACCCCCCCGTTGCCGAATTTTCAAAATGGTATAGGAATTTGAAATATTTCAAAAACTCCTCAGTTTTTTTTATAGAATATTTTCTCACAGTACCTTTTTCTACAATGTACCGGGTATTTGTACCGACTAATGTTTATGTCAATATCTGGTGCTTTTATCAAATGTCCGATACTTTAACTATGGATTCGTGGACCCCCTTTTACAACTCGTGAACCCCCATTTTTAAATTACTCCATCGACCCCCGTCGGGTCTCATGTGAACCCTGGAGGTCCACCTGGACCACTTTGGGAATCACTGATTTATAGAATGTATATATACCTTTTGTTATGATTTCTTGTTGGATTTTATCTATACTGTTAAGTAATTTATGATATTTTAATGTTTTATCAGAGTTATGTTACATTTTTTTTATCCGCCTAACTACAAGTGATATTGAAATAAATTACATCATTCTTTTTACTTTATGATTGTTATGTTTATTATTTTATATCTGAAAACAAGATAAAAAAAATATTGTGAATTTTATCTTTGTTACGAATCACACATCTAGAAATATTTTCTTTAGACACACCTCCATTCCATTTTCAATCTCTCATACTGTGAATGGTTTTTAAAATGAGTGAAAATGAACCTGTAATTGAAATAAATCCAAAGATACCTCCTTACACCCTCATTTTAAGTGATATTCTTGAGTCGTAAAGATGAAGAACGTCGGAAGTGGGAGGATTTGAATCCTGAATCTCCCAACTGAAAGTTCAAAACTCTACTATCAGGCTTTTTGTGGACCTAGAATTTTCATATTTCACCTCAAATCATTTCTATACATATTCAGTCATAACGTTTTGTAACATATCACTTATTTCATAAAAACAAAATTTCATTCTACATAAATATTTATTATAATGTAATAAAGTTAAAAGTTTTGTAATTTTGTTATTACGAATAATAAAATTATGCATTTATTCTGCTCTCCTGCAAAATGATAATTTTGCAGATCTGACATTGCAATTTGGGCATGTCGATATGGCAAAAATATTTAAAACAATGCTCTTTTTGGAAACCTCGATTGGAGAACCATGTCTACACAATGCAACATTGTGTAGAATCTAATCGGAAGAAGTGAGAAAGGTGTCCCAACGCTTACGAATTGGCTCAAGGCTGGCTTAAGTGATCACTTTCGGTGTCCATGGACAACGTTCACCAATTTCACCATTCTCACTGTCACGATGTAAGGTCCACCAATCGAGAGACGTTTTATGCAAACCTTAGAAGCAACCATCTTTTTGGGATCTCATTTTTCAGATCTCAAATAGATCGCGATCTCCCGTCTAAATGGCGCCGGAACAATTAAGTTCAGTGGTTCTCCAATCGAGGTTTCTGATTGGTTTTGTCATCTGCACCCAAATCCGGTTAAACAATAAAAAAATTAGTAAATATTCTAAACAATGCTCTTTTTGGCCAACTTGTCATTTTCATAATATAACCCAGCTAGGAACATCATCTTTCCTGTATTACAGAAATTATAAGTAGGTATCTGCTAAGTGTGTTGGCATCTAGCAATAATTACATTACAAAAATGTTTGATTTTGGTTTGTTATATTTTGTGTTTTTATATTCCAGGTGGAGACAGACAAGCATGGAAAATATATAGTCTGTTTTGATCCACTGGACGGCTCATCTAACATAGACTGTTTGGTTTCCATTGGATCTATATTCGGCATCTATAGGTGAATTGGAAGTTGTTTACTCAGCTGGCAATATTTTTTTATTACGTTGTTTTCGTCATAAAAACACTTCAGTTTATTTTAATGTCAATAGGTTAACAATTTTTTTATCTGTTTATTATATGCCTATCAAAATTATTTTGATATTGAACATACATAAATATATTTTCATTTGAATTATTTATCTACAACATATATTAACAACTCAAATATAATTAAATTGTGATATGATAAACAGTGTCAACATGCCATCTAATTTCACTATGGAGAACAAACTTCTAATTTTAATATAGTCAGTATTGTTAACCAACTGGACTAATGTTTCTAATATGATACATATTTAAGTAAGGGTAGTATTTAAAAGAGTGGTAGAAAATTTAAATTAGAGGTTTTATAAAATACAGAAATGATCATACAGAATTATTTACTGGGCGACTAAATGTGTAATATAATACTATAGTGAGCGACCACTTCATACGGTTTGTAAAAATCCATTGATTTCTCTTTGTGATGTCTTTACCAAATTTTTTTTAACATTTTTGTATCTTTTTTATAATTATAACATGATTAACGTTATATTGTCTGTAAAACTTTCGTTTCTTTAGTCTAATTGTTTTGTGTCTTTTTTGTAACAGATCTTTCCTTTGTTTACATGTTTTGTATGTATACAGAGGTTTAACATGTTAAAGGCTTTGGCCGTAAATATTTGTAAATAAATAAATATTTGTGGTTATTCACAAAGTTTTTAACGAAGTAGCGTGTGATTATCAGAAATCACACAATCACAGTGTGTCTTGTTAAAACAATATTCTACTACCTTAATTCCTTCAAAATCATCAATGATTTCACACACTCCTTGTTATAAATAACTCTAATTATTGTGAATCTCGCCTTTGTTGATGTTTGATTTATACAAATTTGCAATGAGCCTTACTTGATTTTATAAATGACAAATTAATAAAATTTGATTTGCATTTTTAGAAAAGTGTCCCCCGGAGATCCACAGGTATCTGATGCCCTACAACCGGGAAAGAATTTAGTGGCAGCTGGTTATGCCCTTTACGGTTCTGCTACTATGATGGTACTTTCTCTAGGAGATGGAGTTAATGGCTTCATGTACGATCCGTCCATTGGAGAGTTTGTCCTGACTGATCCCAATATGACCTTACCAGATAGAGGCAAAATATATTCAATTAATGAAGGTGGGAATATGTATTAATCTTAGAAGTATATTGAGTCCGTCAGAAAGATGTAGGTATGCCTCACTAATGGGAATTATTGTAATGGTTGTTAATTTTGTATTAAAAAGTTAAAGTAGTAATTAACTTATATGTTAACCACATAAAATATAATACATATTAACTGTAACTTGTGTTAAATTTTCAAAAAATAATTAATTAACAATAATAATGCAGCAATTTTTTTTAACTGACTGATGGTTAACAAAGTAAAATTTTAAATGAACTTTGCCCAACTGTATCATGATAGGTAGTAAAGTAGACATCAAAGATGATGCTAGTTTGAATATTTTGAGGACTGACTGCAAATACAATGAATTTATACCTATTATAACTTTCAAACAATATTTTAACATACAACTTATATTTAGGTTACACACATCTGTGGGAGCCTGCTATTTTAGACTATGTCAACTCAAAGAAGGATCCAGCCAAGGGTAAGCCATACGGAGCCAGATATGTTGGTTCAATGGTAGCTGATGTGCACAGGACCATAAAATATGGAGGGATATTCCTCTATCCAGCAACTAAGGACTCACCCAAAGGAAAGGTAAAAAAGATCTACTATGTGTATTATGTTTTGTGAAAACAAATTAAAAAAAAAACAATAATTGAATAATCTCCATTTTACTTTTCTTTCACGGTTTTTAGGTAAATTATCATATACATACTGTAACAGTCCTTGTTATGCCTTCCTTCTGATAGCACATCCACTTTTATCAAAAACACGTCATGTTAAAATGATTATATTTTCTTTAATAATTTTATATTTACTTACACATATCACAAAATATAAACCATTTTCAAAGCAAATGAAAATGCCATCAAAAATAACCAGATCACTATATTTATGAGTCTGACCAAAATTCGACATGGTATAGTTTCGCTCCAAACAGAATTGAATCAAATTTTGAATTTTGTGTTAATACATAATTATTCTGCTTTAATGAAATAATTGTGCAGGTTTTTTACATAAGTTAAATTTATGTTTTTTCAGCTTCGCCTTCTGTACGAAGGTATTCCAATGGCTTTCCTAGTTACACAGGCTGGAGGAGTGGCAACTAATGGAAAGATTCCCATTCTAGACATTGTACCAGAATCCATACATCAAAGGGCCCCCATATTCCTTGGCTCCAAGAAGGATGTGGAAGACGTCATGAACTGCTTTGCTAAATATTCATAAATTTTAAAAATGTCATCAAACTGTTGAAACTCTTAACATAGTCCAGTATATTCTTCTTTTTCTTTTCTTAAGGCAAGTTACTCAATATTGAGTGAATTATGCCTATTTGCTAATAAAAATTATTTTTTCACCAAAAAAATATCTTTGCTTTGACAGATGAAGTCAACGCGTGATTAAATTCAAAGATAGTTCAGGATGTAGAGCGGGTTGCTAGAGTAGTCGTCACTACTTGTCAGTCTGGCTCGGTATGCAAAATGCGCATCATTGCATCTAGAGACTTTTTCTCTAAGCGCTGCGTTGACACACGTGCATGTGATCGGTTGTTAGGTATTATAAGGATCTCTAGACCATTCTAGACGAGCGTATTCAAATCATTCTGAACTCCGTTTTAAATTGATCGCGTGTTACATTTGAAATAAGCTTAATTATGAGAATACATTTCATCAAAACTTATTGTTTAATACTATACTCCGTATGCCTATCAATAATACAAATCAATGGCTTAAAGCACAAAAGACACATGTCTACTATTTAGGTGAAATGAGTTCATATATGTACAAGATCGTTTGTAATGTCTTCTATGTACTGATAACATCATGCAGCGCTGCGTTTCCAGTCGCGCTGCCCCCCTGATGAGTCAGTAATCGAAATTGACGATGTGACACATCAAGAATTGGGTGAAATCGTCAAAAGTTTAGGACCAAGAAAGGCACCTGGAATTGACAGAGTGAATGGTGCGATTGTAAAACAGGTCTGGAGGTTTTGCCCGGCTGAAATGTTGGGACTCTTCAGGGCCTGTCTGAGACAGGGAGTGTTTCCGAAAGTATGGAAGAGAGGTCTGCTCAGGGTAATCCCTAAAGGTAATGACAAGCCTCTGTCGGATCTCAAGGCGTATAGGCCCATTACCCTGCTGCCTTCCTTTGGCAAGATTCTTGAAGTCTTGGTGAGGAACCGGCTTGCTGGGGCCCTTGTGCCGGGGGATCCAAAGCAGTTTGGCTTCAGCCGGGGATTATCCACAGAGCACGCCATTGATGCATGCATGAAATGGAAGAATGAAAGTAAGGAGAAGAATGTGCTGGGTGTCTTCCTTGACATAGCTGGGGCTTTCGACAATGCGTGGTGGCCACTAATATTGGCTAAGCTGAAGATACGGGGGTGTCCCCGCTGGTTGTTCGATGTCATCAGCAGCTACTTCAGCAACAGGTCAGTGGTGATCACTCACGCAGGACATTTGGTCGAACGGATCGTTGATATGGGCTGTCCGCAGGGTTCGGTCCTGGGACCGTTCCTGTGGAACGTCCTCTTTGATGATCTTTTGAGAATGGATCTTCCACCTGGCTGCACAATTTTCGCATATGCTGACGATGCTCTCCTCTTGCTATCTGGTAGCACTAGGAAAGCGATCGAGGACAAATTTAAAACCGCGATCGAGCGCATCCTGACGTGGGGTAGTGTGAATAGGCTTGTCTTCTCACCGAGCAAGACCTCTGCGATGTGGTTGAAGGGGACGCTTGGAAGGGGCAGAAACCCGGTTCTCCGGATGAGTGGAGTACCCGTAAGGGTGCTCGATGAAGTTCGGTACCTGGGAGTTGTTCTGGACAGAGGCTTTTCCTTTCTCCCGCACGTAAGAGCGACTGCCGAAAAAGCAAAGGTGCTGTTTTTCACCCTTCGCAGACTAAGTCGTGGTACGTGGGGCCTTAGGTCGGGGACTGTGAGGGCCATATATCGGGCGACGTACGTGGCGCAAGTCACGTATGCTGCTCGTGTCTGGTCGCACAGACTTTCGGTGGGCTCTGTGTCGACGGCAGTCTTGAGAGGGCAGAGACTCCCGCTACTCGCCGTCACAGGTGCGTATCGTACTGCCGCTAGCGATGGCCTTCCTGTCATCGCTGGTGTGTTACCTGCCGATTTGGAAGTCCTAGACAGTGTGGCCAGGCGTAGGATCAAGGCGGACGGTAGGGCCGAACATCTTGGTGTGTTCATTCAGGTAGAGCCTGGAAATAGGGGAATTAGTAGGGCCTTCAGCCGAATCAGAGAGAGAACGTTGGAGGTGTGGCAAGAAAGATGGGATCGGGGGAGAACCGCTAGACTTGTCTACGGTTTTCTCCCGGATGTGAGAGAGAGGATTAAAAGGGGCTTCCTGACCTTCAACCACTTTGCTGTTCAGTTGGTGACGGGCCACGGGGAGCTTAAGGCCAAGCTCTTCGAACTTGGGCTTGCGGATGATCCATGGTGTGCTTGTGGGACGGGAGCACAGTTTGCGGAATACATCCTGTGGGAGTGTCCATTGCTGACGGATGCGAGAGATGTAATGATTGACAGTATGAGTGACGACACCCCCAGACCCATCTGGTCTGGGGAGTTGATGACTTGTCCTGGGAATTTCAGGGGCTTTTTGAGATTTGTAGATGTATGGGTGTCTCGGTGGGATCTTCTACGTGAGCCGGGCTCACCCCCGGCTTTCCTAGAGGAGCTTAATGGTTGATTTTACCTTGTGTGGTTGTAGCTGTCCCGGGCGAACTCATTTCTTCGTCTTTTGTGCTGTCCTGTCTCCCTTGGTGGAGAGTCTTTGGTCTGGGTGGGATGTCCCTTTGGGGAGGGAAGCGTTTTCATCGATGGCCCCGGCATCGGCGGCCCTCGGTTTGCCGTCTTAAATACCCAATTAATGTTTCTGGACACCTCAGCTCGGCGCTCTGTACCAATGTGTATATATGTATATGAATTTGTATATTTTATATTGTTTTTTTTTTTTATGCTTATGTATTTAGCTGGAAATTCTTTTATTGTTGTTATATTTTACGTATGTATATGCTTCTCTCGGCTAGAGGGACATCGAAGGAGTGTAGTCAAAAGATTCCACACGTGGGGGTTTTGGCCGGCCAGTCCTTCAGACTGCCCATCATGGCACCTCTTGTGTGGACAAATTTGTTAGTGTAGAAATTTTATCGGATAAATGGAAGTCCCCAGACTTCTGAGCTATCCGGGTGGACGGTGGGTCTCCTTCAATGATAACATCATTACCAATAATACTTATATCATTATCAAAATATTTAACAAAAACTAAATGTCACACGTCCATAAATGAACATTGTTTTGTACATAGATGTAATATGTCACGTTAGATCTTTGAGAATACATTTATATATACTTTCTTAACCTGTCCGTGAGTGAATAAAGAAAAAATAAAAGTGTATGGCAGAGTAAATTAATTCAACTTTCACTTTTTGAATATTTTTTTATCGCATGTTATAGAAAATGATCCCTAGAATAAATGATTAAAAGGAACCAACTCTCAAAAATTAATAATAACGGAGTTATATAACAGAGCAGACATGACGTATCAAACAATTTTGATACGTCATGTCTGCTCCGGTATTGTCAACAATGGGTATATTTATTATTATTAAAAATATTTATTTTATTTGTTTTTAACAAAAACTAATGTAGGTACTAAAAACTAATTAAACTGTCCAGAATTAGCACAAAAAGTTAAAAAAAGTCCATAAAACACTTCACAAAATAACACCCATAGCGCACGAACACACGCAGCAAAATGGTTTGCAACCGCGAGTGACGGCTAGGTATTTCAAGCGGCGGTCACGTGAAATTTTGTATAGGCGATAAATAAGGTCTAAACACGCCTATTTTTGATTTTTTTTCTTGTGATTGGTAAAGTACATACGACAGATTGGACTAATGATGAAATTGACGAATTTGGCAGGAATACCTAAATACTACTAGATCAAACGCACAGGTGCGTGCGTACTCCAGATCCCATAATATTTCTTGCACGCACCGGTGCGTTGGTACTCCTTTACAGGTTAATTCTTAAAAAGCTGTACATCAAGGACACTTGCTTTTATTTTAAAAATAGTTATGAATTGAGAATCTTCAACTTCGAATACCTGATTTTTCAATACTGTTAAATGTAGTCGTGTGTCTTTTGTGTTTTAATTCATCACAATGTTTATATCCTTTAATAGTTTGTTCTAAGATAATTCTATACGACTGATTTGGGTTAAGTGTCTGAAACTGAGAATTTTTATAAATTTATATAGGACCAAATTATTGAAGTGTTTTTGGTAATTTTAGTACTTCAACTATTTTTAATAGTCAGGTTTTATCTCTATTGCCTTTTAGCATTAAGAATTATGCAGACATTGCCAAATTGAATATATTTTTTATTTAAAGAAAATTAAACTAAAATTTGTCAATGTCTGTTTATACATAAAAGACATTATGCATGTTATGTTTTTTGATTTTTATTATTAAGATTTTGTATAAAAATGTTGAAAGGGAAATTATTGATAATTGGACAGGTTGTGTTAATTTTATTTCTTTTGTTCTTCGACATATTTGTTATTATAATTTATTTAATCACAAGATTTAGACCAAGACACATCATTTTGAAACTGTTCATTACATCACATCCTGTCCTAATCTGAATTGTTGAGATTAAAGTTATATCTAAATATTTTGGATTTGTTATTATTTTATATCCACAATGACTTCCTATTCATTGGTTTTTATATATCTATCTATACCATAGCAGCACCTCTTATTTTTCAAAATCAGCTTTTGCCATATTACCACAGAAATATACTTTCGGTTGTCCTCTTCATGGCAAACAAAAATAAGACATTCAGGAGACTATTCTGTCATGCACTGTCCTTCAGACTCTTGCCACACATTCTCCCCAATGACCACGTTTCTACTGCATTTAAACACTTTCATCCTTCTTCAGTCAAGTCCATTTCTTGTGAAAAATAAGTATTACATTAACACGAGAGCACACGCGTGCGCGGGGAAACCTTCACATCGACAGTTTTTTCGTTATAAAATAAAATCAACGAGATTGTCGAGTTTTTCCTTCTATGATATCCTACCCATCGATAAGCAACATTTATTTATAGTGAAATCAACTAATAGAAATCTTCATAAGAATACTTTTTGCCAGTTTTTTGCTGTTCCGCGGGGATTCTCCCACTACGCGTGTTACGGCGTCGCTATGCAAGTACTCAGTCATAAAAAATATCTGACGGTGTACGGTTCTAGGTTTCGTTTATTTTTTTGAAACAAATAGGTGAATATTATAATTATGTACATAATAATTGTTCGAAAGATATTTTTACTATTTTTTTTAACGTAGGTACACACATTCAAAACATCAATTTAATATCCGATATAAAGTTTATCACAATTTAAAAAAGTGATGTATTTTCGTGTACCTACTTCAGATATTGTGTTTTGATTTTATTTAAGAACTGGTACAATTTTTTTTTCACAAGTGATACAAAAATATTTTTTTCAACAATTCTTTGATTATCATTTTTTTCGGAATAACATAATATAGTGATAGTACAGAATAATATAGCGATGAGGTTTGCCACCCATCTTGAATGTCTTAATTTTTATTACAGAATAATATAGCGATGAGGTTTGCCACCCATCTTGAATGTCTTAATTTTTATCCCATCTATCTATAAAATCACACATGTTACTCCGGTATTCAAGTCTGGCGATAGGAAGAACCCAACAAATTATAGACCGATATCACTTACTTCAAGTATTGCTAAAATATATGAAAGAGTAGTGAAAAAAAGAATACTCAAATATACTGATGATAATGCTATATTTAGTAAAAATCAATTTGGGTTTAGAGAAGGAATTGGGACAGAGGATGCTATTGCCAGATTGACATCTGTGGTCTGCAATGCATTGGATAATGGTAAAAAATGTATTGGATTATTCATAGACCTACAAAAGGCTTTTGATAGTATTAGCCATGAGAGATTAATACGTAGACTAAATAAAATTGGGTTCGATGATGCATGTTTAAATTGGTTGAGAAGCTACTTATATAACCGAGAGCAGCATGTCAGGTTGAGAGATGTGTTGAGCGACCATGCTTGTTCCACTTATGGCATACCACAAGGCACAGTCTTGGGGCCTATAATGTTTTTAATATATGTAAATAATCTGTTTGATATAAATATTCGATCTGAAATTGTTTCTTTCGCAGATGATACGGTGATGTTATCTGTGGGTGACACATGGGATGAGGTTGTTGAAGTGGCAAATGTGGAGATGGGTGTTCTAAGATCATGGTTCGACCTAAATTTGTTAACGCTGAATGCTCGAAAGACTGCTGTGCTACCTTTCTCTATTAATGAAAAAAATATACCTAAAAATTTGGATGTTAGAATCCACCGCTATGATTGTGATATGAAATGTTATGGTGAAGAAACTGAATGTGTTAGATTGAAAGTACATAGTTCGGTTAGGTATTTGGGTGTGCTGGTTGATTCTGAATTAAAATGGAGAGATCAATTGTTTATGACTGTAGAGAGATTGAGAAAAATATTTTATGTCTTTTATCGTCTCAGAAGTTTTCTATGTACGAATGTGCTAAAAATGGTTTACTATGCTCTTGCGCAGTCGGTTATGCAGTATGGAATAATAGGATGGGGAGGAATATATTCTACCAGCTTGAAGCCACTTTACATCATACAGCGAAAAATTATTAAGATTATATTGCATAAGCCGAGTGATTACCCATCTGACCAACTGTTTTCTGACTTTGGAGTATTAAGATTGGACACAATATATAGGAGACAAGCTGTACTGCGTATTTGTAAAGAATATATAACTGATCCGATCCACCCGGTGGAGTGCATTAGCACATTGCCTCGTCTAGGTGGTCTTATAAAAATACCAAAAAAAAACACAACGTTTGCGCAAAACCACTACTCCTACCTAGGAGTGAAGTGGTATAATGCTCTGCCAGTGGATTACAAGGACCTAGCAAATATTGGTATAGCTAAGTTTAAGTTAGCTTTAAAAAAGTTAATGAAGTAGATTTTTCTTTTCTTTGGGTATAGATTATTGATTGAAAATATTGTACCTTATTGTTATTTAATTTGTACAAACATGTTTATTTTTGTATGATGTGTTTTTCTTTTTTTTTCTTTTCAAGTTTATGGAAAGTTTCAGGATTTATTTTGGTAATGTTTTTGATATTGTTTTCTTTTTATTTACTTTTGTATTGTTTTGTAATATTGTAACAATGTAGCTCACTTCAAAACACGAGATTTTCTCTTTTTGAAGTTGAGTCATTGAAAAATAATGTTTTATTTATATGTATTTGTTAACTATGTAAATATGTTATAAAAAAAAATTATAAATAAATAAATAAATAAAAATAAAATAAAAATTATTAACACAGAGAAGATGGCCTGAATTTTTATCACATGCAGCTGTTTTGCTGGCTACTCCACTTGTGGGATGTGCCGTGATGGTGTAGTAGAAGTAGTAGTAGTATTGGTAATAACAGCTATTATCAATAAGTGAATAAGTAGTGAAATATAATTCTCTGTTGGGTACAAACATTAAAACTATAATAATAATAAATATTTATATTGCAAAAGTTAATCCGAAACGAGATGACAAAAAAAAACAATTGTGTTTGAATGTCGCCGAAATTCAATAGGAACCCTAAACTACACAATGTATCTTTTTACCTGAATGCGATCCTTACGTACACGGCAATAAAAGCGGGGATTGCCTCGCGACGCGTGTTACCATGGTGTACTTTTTATTCGAAAATATAGGTGATGTTATATTTTTCTATTTCCGTATTAAATTAAGAAATTTCCAAAAAAACAATCAATTCAAATTTATTGTTTATATTCCAAGGTATATAATGATGAAGAATTGATAGTTTTATCTTATATAATAACAGAGTTATAAGCATTTAATTGCATGCGAAGGTTTCCCTCGCGGTGCGTGTGCTTAAGTTCTATTTGGAGCGCGTGTGCTCTAGTGTTAAGAAATATGACTAATCAGTTGCATTATTGACAGAAAAACTAAGAAAAGATTGATATTACTACTACTACATACTATACCATTACGACATATCCCACAAGTGGGGTAGCCAGCAGACCAGCTGCATATAATAAACATGCAAGCTGTCCTCTCCGTGCCAACATAAAATCAAGATATTCAGAATAGGTGGCAAACCTCATCGCTGAATTTAAGATGTAATATATCTTAATTTTTCGAACACCTGCCTTTTACAGGACACTCGAAAACTTATGGAGAAGAGTGGGAGACCAATTCTTTACTGGGTGCTCCACGGGATAAAGATTGATATTAATAGATTATATGGACATATCCCAGCAGGTTGAATAATAAAATAATCATGAACACAATTCATTTGTATATTTAATCCGTATTATACAAAAATCTTATTTCCTACACATGTAACAGTACATACATTATCAATATTATATTTTTGAGAATGATAATACTTATAATTATAAATATATTTTGCATTATCAAAAGTATTGATAATATCCGATATATTTGTCAGCTATCTGACAAACATAACATAATATCCCTGCTGTAATAACATCAGACACTTCCTACTTAAGAGATATCACGATTCTAATAACTCAACCCATATAAATTCTCAATGACCCAGATAAGTTATTTATAATATGAGCTGTGTAGTGCAACAAAAGCCTAACACACTATTTCTAAGAATTTTTAGTTCTATCGTCTTTTGAACATACCAAGTTAATTATAACTAGACAATTTATAGAGCTTTGTGAAATAATTTCACTTCAAGGGTATACTAACACCTCATATTTTATAGTGTAACTAAAACCTAAAGTTAATAAGTAGCCTGGAGGTATAGTCTCGGCTTCATGAACAGAGTTCGTGGTTCGATCCCAGGTGCCAGTAAACTCCCCTTTCACGACACAAGTTTTTAGCTTACTGCGAAAGGTGTATAAGGTTGTATTTGGGTTTGTAACAAACCCAGATCCTATATCTTTTCTTAACAAAAAAAATTGGTAATAAATAAGACAAGAGGAAACAAATTCCGAACAAACATATCAATGATATACTACAAACAGAAGAAGAAGAGCTAATAAATAAGGTGATAAATATTTTTTAACATTGACAATTGTCTTGCCAAATTCAGAGAAATTATCTAGTTGCGTGATTACTTTAATATGTTTCATGTAGATGTTTATTTTTATTCTTTGTAAAGATTTGTATGTTACCAATTAAAATACTCGTTTTTAATTTATATCTCAGAAAAAACCTTGAGAGGATTATGCTTTTGTTGCACCAAACAACTCATCTGTTGAAATTCTACACACTAGCAGTAACCTCTGAAAAAACCTAAACATTAATACATATGTACCAAATGTAATTTTTTATATATTATACATGATAATGCTGGCATCTTTTAATAACACTACAACCATTGCAATAAAAATATGCAAAAAATAGCCGACCATAAAAAGAGTACTGATACTCTAAAATAAAAAGATTTCATTATATAACTATTTTGTAAATAAATATTTCAATGAACATTAGCTAATAATTTTAATATTTAAAAAACACAATTTATACTGCTTTAAGTATATTGAAAAGGTTTTTAATATTTTTTTAGAGGTGTGCATATATATCTCACCACAACGGTATGAAAGGACTCTGTCTTTATTGTTGTAATACAAAGATAATGTAAAATTTGTCAATAAGACAGCATTGTTAAGATCTCAACGAAACAAATTGTTGGAACACATCCAGGATGTGTGGGTCTAAGTCTTGTGTAAACAGAAGTGTCTCCAGGGTGCTGCTGTACTTCTGCACTTGTTCATGATGCTGAAAAGAGAAAAACAATCAAACTTTTATGAAATTTTAGAATACTTAATATACTTGTTTAACAGCAATGATTATCTGAATATTTGACATGGAATATAATGACCAGTAAAGGTTTTTGAATATGGAAATAACTTATTTCAAGTTTATACATATCAGATAAATATAGTTCTATAATTTTTTTTTTAATAAAAAAGATATCTGGGTTTTGTTATAGACCCAAATACAACCTTATACACATTTCACAGTAAGCTTAAAGCTTGTGTCGTGAAAGGGGAGTTTACCAGCATCTGGGATCGAACCACGAACCCTGATTACAGGATATATGTACATAAATTTCTTAAAGAGATTCATATATCCGAGTTAGAAAAAAAATTATACACGTGTAATTCATGGGTTTATTCATTTTGGAAATATGTTAAATTTTGATGATATAATTTGAATCAAAAATTGCTTTTTCAATTTAATATTTCATTTATCTGAATATGATATAATTATCAGCATAAATAATCAACTCACAGCTAAGAAAACTTGCTGTAATCTGCCAATAGTCCACTTGTACCAGTGGGTATTGAAGTCCACACCATCAGTATCACATCTCACTAAATGCTCCGACAGAATCATAATGAAACGTTGGAAGATAATCAGGAAAAGTCTCTTCTGATCTACGTGTCCCGCTTCTAGACGTTCCTCCATCCTTTCTACCATCTGTAAACATTAAAAAGATTCAATATATACACACACACATAACATCTATTACTTAATGCATATTTAGGACTTGGCTAAATATATACGAGTAGTATGAAAATATAATTATCGCCAATTAATTCACAGCCATACTGACAAAATTAATGAAAAAAAAGTAACCTCTTCAGTAGGCTTATCGCCAGCCTCTACATTCTTCTTCTTTTTGGTATTAGCTGTTGTGCCATCATCTTCTGATTCACTACTTGAAGACTCTGCTCTTGCAAGCTTTTCTCTGGCCTCGGCCAGTTCATCACCTGAAAAATTCAAAACAAAATATTAATTATATCAAATTATGTTTATTTTAACAATCATTATTCAACAATATTCTATTATTACCTCTTTACTATTTTATTCCAATATTGTGTGATAACAACAACTATAAAATCTATCAATCTACAGATGATAGAGCAATTTTTGTATCCTCGTCGAACAGAAAATTCAAGTACTGTCAAGTCAGCTGACTACCCCAAATGAGATACATGCAGTGATGGTGTAATATATACTATCACAACATGTACTAAAAGTGGAGTAGGTAGTGGACTAACTAAATTAACTTTTATTACCGGGTCAGTTGGAAGATATCACATTCTAGCGATAAAATCTCCCTCTGTACATTGAATTGTATAACTGATATTTTCATGATACATACTTTGTATTGATTTGAAATAATTCAACCAATGTACAGTGAAGAATAAAATAAATAAATATGCAAGTCATCATCTTCATGCTAATAAAAGTTTAGTATTCATGATCAGTGTCATAATAATGCAATTTGAAACAAGTGTTCCTTTCTACTATTGTTTGTTAATTCGCAGAGAGACGTTTTTCCACTTATAAGGTCATTATCAATCCCTAATGACCTTATAAGTGGAAAGACGTCTCTCTGCGAATTAACAAACAATAGTAGAAAGGAACACTTGTTTCAAATTGCATTATTATGGAATTCTACTACGTGTGCACCGACACAATTAATCAGTGTCATATTTCATCGCTGAACTGAAGAGGTTAAAGTTTTAAAATGTATTTTTTTAAGAAGGCCTGCCTTTTGCAGAACATTCTAAAACTAACAGAAAAGAGTGGGAGACCTATTCTTTTCTGGGAACTCCAAGGGATAAATTATGGTTTAGATCAAGGTTTCCCAACCTTCTTTATGCTACACCCCACTGTAGTCTTTTCAAAAATCATATGCCCCACCGTCTTTTAATTTAACAGTTGGTAAATTTTCAATAATATGTGGAAGCGCGGTGCCCCACCTCTGAGGCGTGATGCCCCACCGGTGAGGCAGACACCCCCCCTTTGATAGTACATAGTTTAGATAGTGAAATAATATAGCTTACTCAATTTGGTGACATGTTTGTTCATCTTCTTTATGGTAAGATGCAAAATCTCCCAGATATAGAGCTTTGTGAATTCCCCAGTCATCTCCTTAGAGAAGATCCATGTTGCCACAGCCGAGCAATCCACTATCTGTGTCTTGAGCATCTTGTCCACTAGCACTACCATCATTTGTTGATGCGTGTGCCACAACTCAAACATATTGTGAAGAACAAATATTTGAGCTTCTTCAGATTCGGCTAATATCTAAAACATACACGGATTGTACAATAATATTAATTGTGTAGTTCCTCAGTCTAATTCTTCTGCTAATTATGTGTAGAAAATGATAATCCTTTGATTCCGAAAACAAACAAAAAAACTTAAAATTCAATATTTTTTAAGTACAAATTTATTTTTAATGTAGGTAGGTACTCCTACATTCAGCCTCCTTGGAGAGGTGCTTACCAACGCTTACGATGCGCCGTATTGCCATATTTCAGAATATTGGAATTTTGACTTGTTAATCTATATTATTATTGCAGAAAATATTTTAGCATATTCTTATAACAGAATACAAAAAATCCTCACAATTAAAAAAAAAATACATTTTTTTATAGTTGAGGTGCACTTAAAAGATTGAATCCATTTCGATGGGCCATTTTAAAATATTTCATGTTTACGGACTTCGGCTTTAAAAAAAATAATTTTTAAGAAAATTAAAGTAGGAACAATTCATATAAAAATTGACTGAATTAGTGTTATTTAAAACGTATTAATAGCAAAAATCAAATAATTTATCCAGTATTTCTATGCTTGCAATGATATGGGCAAGGACATAATTTCGGTCGGTCGAAAGAACTTGCATCTTTCCAATAATTAACTCTGCTATTTTGAGGTTTAACGATTGCCAAAATATGCATATAATAATCAAATATTACATAAATATACACAAAAATACTCAGACATTACAATATGCAATGGAGTGTACAGTAATGAAGGAAATAAATAAACATATATGAGATCACTGAGGAGGATGGTTGGTAAAACGTTGCGTGATAGAGTAAGGAATGAGGATATTAGAAGAATGAGTGGATGCAAGAGGAGTGTTGTGAATAGAATGCGTGTAAATAAATTGAGATGGTTTGGTCATGTGGAACGAATGGAAGAGGAAAGAATAACAAAGAGGATATACTTGGCTGAAAGGAGGGGTGTGAGGAAGTGCAGGCGTCCGAGAACTACATGGCTTGAACATGTAGATCAAATTCTCAAGAACGGCTGTGTTTTGAGTAAAAGAAACCGACGTGCGTGCATGAGAAATTTTATGACTGTGGAGGAAGCGAAAGAAGTATGTAAAGACAGATTTAATTGGTGTTCCGTTCTCTCTGCCTACCCCACTTGGGATACGGCGTGAGGGAATAGGATAAATAAACAAATTTTATCAATATGTATATTGCTTACTTTAAACACATAATGGAACTTTGAGATTGCAGCAAAACTGTGAGAGAAACTCTTTGATCCAAGATTGAGCAGCGTTTGAACAAAAACATCGATTTTAAGTGGATTATAAGGTGCCTCCACTGAAGGCATTTCACCTTCACCTTCAGCTCTAGGGTTTGGTAGCTCTCGCAGCACATTGAGCGCTTCCTCTGGTGTACAGCGTTGACGCACTGACACTACCAACTGATGGGCTGCCTGAGTACCAGGAAGCGACGCTGAAAAATCAAAATCAAACAATCATAAAAAAACCTTAAACTGAAAAAAAATCTTAATTATCACAACTTAAAAATAAGTTTTCTAATGCTGCATGTTTAGGGCATTTGAAAAATAAAAGTAAATATGAATCAATCAATATTTTAGTTTGTAAAACACAAAAAATAATTGAAGTGGCCGTTAGTACCTGCTCCTTCCATGGAGTATTTATATGTAGGTTCCGGTTTGGGAGGAATCAAAGCGGCATATGATTCTGGCATCATCTCTTTAATTCTTTGGTGATAAGATAACCTAAAAAAAGTTAAATGCACACAGTGTGATTGTGTAACTATTAATAATTGTAAATTTATTCAAACAGATGCTACAAAATATTTCAAAGACATCTTGTGATGCTATAATCAAACAGGCAAATAAATTTGACCGAACGATTTTGTTTGGTGGTATCAAAAGAAATGAAAGTTATAAAAATAAACTAGATGACTGATCTCTTTGCAGGAGAGTACAAGGAATGTATGTAAAAGATATGGGAAAATAGAAATACTTCCACTTCTATTTTGCATATCAAGGGTCCTGTAAGAAGGAGGTCATACTTAAACATCTTATTTTTTATGGCATAGGGAGGGCAACCTTTATGTTCATTATATGTATTTGGTTCACTGGATTCCCCATCTGTGGGAGATGCCATTATGGAATAGAGAAAACTTGAAAAAAGAGGAATACACTTAATATACATAACACATATGCTGAATGTGGGGCGGTTTGTAACATTGGGTACTTGCTTACCTTAGACATTTATTAAGAGTCTCTCTAATGAACTTGGGTCTAGGGTGTTCCTGATTCAGTTGGAGACAAGAGTCCCAATCCTCCCAGGACCATCTGAATTGGAAGTTGCTCAAATGATATGAGAACCAATTCACAAACCTGTAAAATATATTATATTTAAGTGTTAAAAGAGGGTGTGAGTCATTGATCTAATTTTTAAAAACAACAATACAGTAATGATGGTACAAATATTTCAATAACATTTATATTCAAAACTGATAGTAAAAATAATATAATACCTATCAAAGCATGAAGTATTCATGGAGTCAATCCTCATAAAGAGTATCTCTGTGGCTTGAGCCAAAACTTGTGGCATTGTAGAAGGCTGTAGTTTGCATAACTCAATCAAAATGGATCCATAGGCAATCTCTAGATATCTGGGGACCGGCATGTTAAACATCTCCCCAAAGATCACTTCCACAATACAGTAGTCTAAAGGAATTTTGCTCTTAAAGGGGAAACACAACAAATGTGCAGCACACTCTTTTCTCTCCAAGTGGTACAATTGAATTATAGAATGAAGATGCTCCTCTATAAGGAACCTCTCAATAGAGTGGCTACCTGGCAAGATAGGTCCCTCGGGACAATCTGTGTAATCAAACATCCGGAACACAACCCAAGGCATGGGATAAACAAAGGAATCCTGATGTGGAGGTGGTATTATGGTGGGAAGGTTATGTTGTAGAGCCTCGCAGAGTACAGAGTCAAATGCCAAGTACGGTCTTTGGATGTGCTTTTCTGCCCAGTTGTCTTGCTGCAACTTCTTGATCTGTGCCCACAAACAATCCAAATATTCCTCCTGAGGATGCGGACTATCTGATGCCCATACACGCAGTGCGTTATGATGTTTCTTACTTCTCTTACCCAAGAACACTTCTATAGTAACCAACAGATGCTCTAATTGTGACTCCTTCTTCTCATACAACTCTCTACCTACCCACGGAAGTGTACACAGCACAGCAAAGATGTACCAATCCTTTCGCACTTGTGGAATACCATCTTCATTGGATACTTCCACAAGATTTTCCAATAATGTGAGTAAAGAGGAAGCTGCCAATACATGGCAGTTCACCAGGTCTGCTATAAATCTAAGACAAAATCTAGCTGCATCCCATTTGCAGTTCTTCAAATTATCTTTGAATGTCTTCACCATGTAATCTACGAATTCTCCGCCAAAGTTAAAATTCTTAGCATTTAGAAGACCAACCAAAGTAGCATATATAGAACATTTTTCTGGCATACGTATCGCGCAATCTGTGAGGATTCTCAGAATCTTGACTCGAAATGTACTTAAATCTGCCTCAAGAACACTTGCCAAACCTTCTAGGTTAGATTCCAAACTTGAAGAACTCTTTTCTCCCACATGGTGGATCAGAGATTCTAAACGGTCTTCAATTTCCTGATTTTCTGAAACTCTTCTTCTTTTTTTGTGTAAACGCTCTGAAAATAATATTAGAAAGATTTGATTCGTTGTGTACCAATATGTGGGAGATGATAAGACAAAAAAGAATCCATCAGGTGAAACATAAATTATAATTACCATATCCATCTTCATCATCATGAGGGCGTCGACGGTTCATCATTTGATAGTCTAAATTAAATAAAAATATCAAAATAACTAAAAAATATATTTCCAAACACCGACGACGACGTACTCTATCCAAACAGAATTGTCAATCAAACAAACATGGAAAAAACACTAGTGATGGAAATCCAGTATCAACCCGTTATTAAATATTCGTTACATTTGTATACCAGTAAAAATATTTGGTTATAATAATTATATTACGGTGACTATTGGTTATAATATCTATTATGTATTATGATCGGTACATTGTTCGGCGGTCGGTGAACGATAGATAGTTAGTAGAAGAATTCGTTACTTGTTCTTCTTTTCATCACGTCATAAAAATCACGCTTTAAAAGTTATTTATGAAAGAAATTCGTTATTAACTGAGATACAATATAAATTAAGATAACAAACACTGTACAAAAATGATCGTCACCCTACTGATTTTAAAATTCACCATTTCTCCATATTTCCATAATAAAAATTATTCAAAACTACGGTATTATATAAAATTGATTAAACTTTATTTAATATTGAATATTATATGAATTTATATTATACTGAACACGTGAACCGTGCTTTTACAATTTGGTTTGTAACATCATGTTTACAGTTCATAAGCAATTTTTGGCACTATATGAGATGGTAGGCCCCACTGTTGTCAAATGTGAGATTTCATAGGAAAAGTAATATTCACAAAATTGTTGCCATATGTAGAATTATTTTTTGGTCACCACGTTTAATTATTTTTGAGCACCAAGTTTTTCGACACCAGCAAAGTTAACATTCGAGTTAGATTTTATTTTTGCTGGTTTTATTTTATTTTTGCCGGCAAAAATAAAATAAAACCAGCAAAAATAAAATCTATCTCGAATACAAAGTTTAAGAAATTTATATTCGAGTTAGATTTTATTTTTGCCGGTTTCATTTTATTATTGCCGGCAAAAATAAAATAAGCAAAAATAAAATAAAACCGGCAAAATTAAAATCTAATTCGAATACAAATTTCCTAAAGTTTATATTCGAGGTAGATTTTATTTTTGCCTAAAATCTACTTCGAATACAAATTTCCTTAAGTTTATATTCGAATTAGATTTTATTTTTGCAAATAAAAAAAAGAAATATTTCGCCAAAAAATCCAAATAATATTATTGTAGCAACAATTTTCCTCCATAGAAAACTATATTTGACAGATATCTGACATTGGGGCCTACCAACTCAATGAGTTCCCAATTTTTTTGGGTCATATAAGTCTATGTCTGCTTCTATGATAGAGCTTTTGGCGTCGCAGGACCCGTCATCTGGAACCGACTCCCCGAGGACCTTTGTAAAAAACAAGGTTCAGAATCATGTTAAAAACATTACTCTTCCAACATAGTTATTTATTTACTTTATTTCTCGTGCCCTTCAGATGGATGTTCCATTAATCGGCGCCGAATAAATCATCTACCACACACACATGTGTGGGGTTTAATAATACGATTCCTTATTTTCTCCGGTCGTTCCCATAGAAATAGAATATACGACATCAGCGATGCTTGCCATACGGTTGGTATCGAAATGTCAAACATCCTTCAAGAATATCTGTCAAATACGGTGTATAATCGTGATGTAATCGTGGTGTAATCTCAATTTGTTATTGAAGTTGTTATTTTACGGTAATTTTATTTCTCACATTAGAAATGAGTGATTCAAATGATGAAGCAGAAACTCAGCCATCTGGCCCAATTGATAATGCGTGGGCTATGGAAAATAAGTGCATTCGCCACATTATTTCCTAGTTATCGTGAAAAATATTTGAAGCAATGTTGGCCTCTGCTACAGAAAGCTCTTGCTGAATACTTTGTAGTTGGTGAATTGGATCTTATTGAAGGTAGTATGACTGTGAAAACAACAAGAAAACAGGTAAATATTCAAACCCTTAACCATTAAATAAATTTTGCATTACTTTACATATACATTTTATTCATAATTTATTACGTTTAATTAATTTTTAATTCTATTTAATTCACTTATTCTTGTTTATTCGTTCACTTGAATGTATTCATCTTATTTATTTCTTTTAAATAAACTCTGACCGAACCGACCTGACTCCACTATTGATGATGTACTATATGGACCATCAATCTTAAAATCAGAAGTTCTTCATGCTATATCAGCATCTGTGAATAGGAAGGCTTGTGGACCAGACGAAATCCCTACTGAAATATTGAAACTCATCGATGACCAAAACATTGACTACCTGCTAAGGTTATTTAATACTATCTATGACACAGGGATTATTCCTCACGATTGGTTAATGTCAACATAAGTCACACTGCCCAAGAAGCAACACCCTAAAAAGTGTAATGAATATCGTCTAATTAGTTTTATGAGCCATGTACTAAAAGTGTTTTTGAAAATAATTCATGCAAGAATACGAACTAAATGTGAACAAGATCTTGATGATACACAGTTTGGTTTCAGAAATGCTTTTGGTACCAGAGAAGCGTTGTTTGCAATAAATGTTTTACTGCAAAAATATAGAGATTAACGTAAAGAGGTGTTCGCATGTTTTATTGATTATGAGAACGCTTTTGATAGGGTGAGACACGCTGAACTGATGGAAATGCTGAAGGAGTGTAATATAGACAGCAAGGAACAGCATTTTATCAAAAAATTGTACTGGTTCCAAACAGCCGAAATTAGACTAGGAAGTGAGAAGACAGATTCTATTGCAATACAACGGGGTGTGCGTCAAGGATGCATATTATCCCCTTTGTTATTCAATCTCTACTTCGATAAAGTCTTTAAAAAGGCCCTTCAAAACTCTAGCAAAGGAGTCAAAGTTAATGGTGTTGTGATCAACAACATAAGGTATGCTGACGACACAGTCATCTTGGCAGAGAGCATACATGACTTCCAAGAGTTACTAAATAGTGTAGATGTAGCTGGAGAGGAATTGGGCCTATCTGTAAATGTCAGCAAAACTAAATGGATGTCCTTTGAACGGTTGGATTACTCCGGATCATGCCTTCAGTTAAAGGGCATAAATATTGAAAAGGTGGACAAATTCAAATACCTTGGCAGTATGATAACGCAATCTCTTGACCCGGATACTGAAGTGAAGTGCAGAATTGAGGCAGCCCGTGCTACATTTAATAAAATGAGAGTGCTCTTCTGCAACAACAATCTTAATCTGAAACTTCGACAGAGACTCCCAAAGTCCTATGTATGGTCTGTATTGCTGTACAGTTCTGAAACCTGGACCCTAAAAATGAATACGATGAATCGCTTGGAGGCATTTGAAATGTGGCTTCATAGAAGAATGCTGCGTATTCATTGGACTGATAGGGTCACAAATGTAGAGGTGTTATAAGAAGAGCTGGAATGGACAGAGAACTCCTGTTGGATGTCAAAGTGCGCAAGATCTCATATCTGGGTCATATAATGCGTGGAATAAAGTACCACATTCTGCGTTTGATTATGACAGGCAAGATAGAGTGGCGTCGAGGGGCTGGCAAAAGGCAGACATCGTGACTGCGCAATATACGAGATTGGCCTGGAATGAGAGGTGCGGAGGAGTTATTCCAGACAGCGCAGGATCGAGACACCTATGTCAGAGTGATTGCCAACGTCGGGGGGACCTGACAGGGCACCTACAGAAGAAGAAGAAATACACTTTATCATTTTCTTTTTACTTTTAATTGATTTTTAATCTTACTATATTCATTTATTCTTATTTTATTCATTCATTGAAATCTATTCATCTTAATTTATTGAGTTAAATACATCTTACTTTATTCATTCATTTGAATCTATTCATCATTCGTTTTAAATACATTAATGTAAAAGATGATCATAGTTGTATTTATTATTTTAATCTTTCACTGTATACTGTTACAAGATATCATGGGGCATCCAGATATGAGATGGGGGAGGGGGTACAAATTATATTTATATAATGATTTATTCGTGTACATAGTTAAATCTCATGGCATAATTATGCATGTAAATAATATTGCAATCACTGGAAAAGATGCAACCCCTCGCCCCCATATGGCTTCTGTGATATCTTGTAACGGTACACAGTGAAAGATAATAAAAATACGTAATACTATGATCATCAATATTTATGTTGTCATAATGGATACTACTGGATAACCTATAGTAGAAATTGACCGAAAATCGTTAGTAATTCGGTACTGTTAGTAGTGTTGATTGATAATGATTCATTTAACTTTGATGTTTTTTTTTGAGACTTCCAGGTAAATTTAGGTCTTTGCTGGTCCACTTATTGAATTCACATTTTGTTGTCATATTCTACAATTGACTGTCTGATCCTGTGAATATTATAAAAGTAAAAAAGCAAGTAAAATTACATAGAAAACTGTATTTACATTACATCTACTTAACAGCCATATAATATGGAGGGAGAGAATTTTCCATTGAAACATTCCAATCTAAAGCCATTGAGGTCAAACCTGTAACTATCTCATAAATTTAGAAGTCACGATGGAAGAGCCTCAAATCAAATTTATAAACGTAATTACAAGAGCAATGGTCTGCTGATGGTAAAATTATTGTGGATTTCCAAAGAGAACATTATGGCCATTTAATAGATTTGTCAAAAATGAGATTGCCAAAACATGAAAAATAAAATATTGCATCCAAACTCAACAGCGGATTTTTTTTTAATAGGTAAGATTTTATAAAACTTTTATAGATATAAAAAATAAGGATATAATATAGCCATGAATGATTAACATACCATAACATGCATAGACAATTCACACAGATCGAGTTAGTCCCAAATTAAAATATGAATCTTGTATTATGGGTACCAATGTGACGATACACATATATACAATGCACTGAACACATATACATGTAACACCCAGACCCTGGACAATTTGAAAAAGGTCATTCTTCATTTTGCCCTGGCCAGGAATCGAACCCGGGACCTCGTGACTCAAAGGCAAGTGCGTTAGCCTCCGCGTCACACCGGTCGCCAATTAAAACACAACTAGTCTCAATTAAGGTAAGGACGGAGGGAGAGCTTGTCGCTTGGTTGGGGTCATGGTGGTCACGATTCTCAGCATTGAGGGACCGACTTGGAAGAAGAAGTCCCAATTAACACAGAATGAATTAACCTAGTCCCAAAGTAATAATACACGCAGCGTATCCACCCGGTATCCCCCAGAGGCAACATCCTCAATCCTTTCCTTTAGAGTGTCTATTATCAGAGACTGATCGCTCTATGATGTCTATCTGAGCTATTTTGGATTCTAATGTTGATTCCATTGCTTTTGTTCTAGCATTCAAAGATGCTAAGGTATCTCCATTTTGTTCAATGGAGGTTTTGAGACTTTGAAATTCCTTCAGCATATTATTGTAATCCTCACGTAAAGCTGCAATCAACCTGATGATATCGTGATTTGTAGGTTCCACGTCTGAAATCTTGAATACATACCTTTAAATTTTCTGTTGAGATTGTAATAACCAATGTTTTTACTACTGATGTAGTGATTTTGCCTCTTCTGATGTTGTTTGGAGTCTCAGTATTAATGGAATATATTTAACACGTTCACGGTTATGCCGGCTATAGCTGTCAAAATAAAATCACTTGTCCAGAAAATGACGGCTATACCCGTACAACGAAGTAATATTTTTGGTGCAATGACGGCTAAAGACACTTTATAATTCATGTAATCATATGGCGGTAGGAAGAAAGTGTCTCTATAATAAAATGTTTTGAGTAAAAATGTCCAAGTGTATAGCTCGTAATAAGGAGTTGTTTTCGGTTATGCTTGTAAGGTTCAGTTATGCATTTCCTTTAGCATTAATTGTTTTTAGTTTTTTGCATGTTTCAAATATTCATTTTATTTTGTTCATAATATTATCGTTTTTTTAAATAAATACGTACAGAAATAAAGTATAAAAATTATTTTATTGTATCAGATTGCATTGCCGTCTATAGCCGTCATTTTATGTGTTAGATAATAAATTATACATTCCAATCAAATGATGGCAATTGCAGTCAGTTTTTCATTGTCGGTAATACCCGTCATATCCCTAGTACGAAACAAATTCGGGCTGAAACGACAATGACGGCAATAGCCGTTAATTTTCCATCTGCTGGAAACTCATTTGAATGCATATTGAATACTAACCTTCAATAATAATTCGATCGGAATTCTAACTTGTACTTAGGTAGTTTGTTCACGAGAGATGGGAAGTGTGAAAGCGATATTGAAAGGAGAAAAGTTGCTGGCAATAAGGTAAATGGTGCAATCCGACCAATAATTGCAAATAGAAACATATCTACCACAGCTAAAAGGTTGGTGCACTCTGCTATCTTAGTGCCAACACTTATGTATGCAAGTGAGACGTGGACATGGTTATAGAAGGATGAATGTGGCATTAATGCAGTTGAAATGAGATCGTTGAGAAGGATGTGTGGTAAAAGTCTGAGAGATTGTGTGCGTAACAGTGATATACGAAAGGAATGTGGAATGAAAGTGGGTGTAATAACAAGGATGAATGTAAATAAGTTAAGATGGTTTGGGCACGTGGAAAGAATGAATGAGGACAGAATGACTAAGAAGATATATTTGGCTGAGAGGAATGGTGCTCGGAGACGTGGACGTCCTAGGATTAAATGGCAAGATCATTTAAATCAAATCCTACAGGACGATCACGTGTTGAGCACATTGAACAGGAGAGCATGCATGAGGAATTGTATGACAGTGAAGCGAAAGATGTATGCAAGGATAGAAGGAAGTGGCGCTCGATCCTTTCTGCCTACCCCGCGAGGGAAGCGGCGCGATGGTATGTATGTATGTATGTAATTCTAAATTCTAAAAGAAATATATGTCCGCCAATGTGTTAATTGAAAGTAGTCCAACATTATCAGCCAAGAAAGCCATATAATTTGTTGTTTGTAACAGCAGATAGAGTTCACTTAGTGTCGACTACATTAAAAAATATTATGAATTCTAGATATTATTTTCTAGGTTACGAACATCGATGAGATTATAGTTATTACATATTATCATATAACATACTATTCATGAGATCTATTTTATGATTGAGACATAGCTTTACGCATAAAGGAAAGGATATATTTTATATCTACTACTACTACTACTATACCATCACGGCATATCCCACAAGTGGGGTAACCAGCAGACCAGCTGCATGTAAGAAACATGCAAGCTGTCCTCTTCGTGCCAATATAAAATCAAGACATTCAGGATGGGTGGCAAACCTCATCACTGAATTTAAGATGTACAATGTCTTAATTTTTTCGAATACCTGCCTTTTACAGGACACTCGAAAACTTAAGGAGAAGAGTGGGAGACCAATTCTTTACCGGGTGCTCCACGGGATATATATTTTATATTATTAACATAATTATAAACATTTTTAGGATTTGCACAGTCAGTGACGGATAACATTGGACAAAACTCCCTCTGCAGGTATGAAGAAAGCACTACTGTATACCTCAGCATTAGTAGGAAAGAGACCATTATCATCTTAATGATGTGGAGTAAGACAGCATAATGTTATTATTAATGCAATTTTTTTATTTATTTATTTATAATTTCATACACGGCACAAGGCCATTAAACATAATCAAATTCAAAAAATCACAAACAGTTTTTTTCAATCGCAGTCACACTTTCTTATCACACACACATATACACACATCTATACAATGCAGATATATAACTATAGCACCCGCCAGTAAACAAACTTATTTTATTAATACTTATAAACAATGCACAGTAAAGTTTTTATTAGAAATGCATTGTTAAAAAGTGAATAAATAAAAAAATGAATAGTTAAATTTTTAAATTGTCATAGTATAATTTTATGTTATATTTTTATAAGTTATTTACTGTTTAAAATAAATACTCATATGATTATAATGTTTTTTTTTCCAATTTGTACATTCTTATATCTAGTGTCATGTTACAAATGATATGCGCCGGCGCACCCAGCAGAGACCTGTAATCTCCGTAATACATGAGAGGCGATGGTCCTGGCTGGGACATGTTTTGAGAATGCCCAATGGTATTTGGCCAAAAAGAGCACTGTTCTTCCGTCCGCAAGGGTTCCGTCGGCCCAGGCATCCCTCTTCCAGAATTGGTCTCCCACTCTTCTGCGTAAGTTTTCGAGTGTCCTGTAAAAGGCAGGTGTTCGAAAAAATTAAGACATTTTACATCTTAAATTCAGCGATGAGGCTTGCCACCCATCCTGAATGTCTTAATTTTATATTGGCACGAAGAGGACAGTTTGCATGTTTCTTACATGCAGCTGATCTGCTGGCTACCCCACTTGTAGGATATGCCGTGATGGTATAGTAGTAGTAGTATTAAAAAAAAAATGTTTTCTATGATAATAGAATAAAATAATTAGATATCTGTGATTTTAGAATAAATAAAAATATGTTTTCTGTGATAATTTTTCGTAATACAGGAGAGACAATGGTCCTGGCTGGGACATGTTTTGAGAATGCCCAATGATATTTGGCCAAAAAGAGCACTGTTCTTCCGTCCGCAAGGGTTCCGTCGGCCCAGGCGTCCCTCTTCCACAATACACCGTTTCTATGACAACAATATCAGAGCGCAGGGAATGTCGTGGAAAGAGGTGACGCAATTGGCGCAGAGATGCTCTGAAATGAGGAGGCTGGATTCTGCCTTGTGCTCCCGAGAGGAGCGTTGAGGGCGAGATGATGATATCTGGTATGACCTATTATTAACCTAGATGTTGTTTGGTTTGGCGTTTTCTCTTAAAAATTGAGTGAGATTATCCCGATGGACTCTTAAGATATGTAATAAACTGTTTTTACTTCAGATGTGTGATTAAATTAGTTAAGAATGTTTTAAGTTAATGAAATTAGACTCTGAGAGGGATGGATGTTGGTGTTGAATTGAATGGAATTCGGGTGAATGCATTGATGTATGCAGTCGATTTAGTCTTAATGGCTGAGAATGAAAGTGATTTACAAGATATTGTTTCGTGTGTGTAGTGCAAATGGGTTAAAAATTAATGTCGCGAAGATGAAAGTAATGGTGTTTGAAAGAGAGAGTGAAAGAACGGTATGTGAAATAAAGGTTGACGATGAATGTTTAGAGCAAGTGAATGAGTATGTGTATTTGGGAAGTATGTTTGCAAGGAATGGAAGATACGACAAGGACATATCATACAGTATGAATATGGGCCTGTAACCCGAAACATATGTAACTGGTGAATAAAGAAATTTAAAACTCTAAAGTATTTTTACTTGTAAAATTTTTTAATCTAAAAGCTTGTGTCGTGAAATGGGGTATTGCTGGCACCTGGGATCGAATTACGCACCTCTTGTGCATGAGGCCGAGACTCTACCTCCAGGCTACAATGGAATTATTTTATTACTATACATTACCAAATTGTTTAAAGTTATTCAGATATTGTCAGTGGAATCAATAAATGAATTAGCAAATATGTAGCTGAAAAAAGTGTCTGACCTGAATACAATTTTATATAACTCTGCCTAACTGTCTGACATAGCTACAATTCTATACATAAAATAGAAAACATAGTAAGTACTAATACAATTGGGGTAAGACAAGGCCTCAATGATGATTTATTTACGATCATCGTGAGCTCTTTGAGAAGATAGTGATATATTTTAGTTTGATTAATTTAATGCTCCTAGTCATTGATGGAATAGTACCCATAAGAATGCTTAGACAATGAATTAGGCAAATTTAATGGTCATTCATTTTACAGAATATTGTAGTATTGTATATATTTCAAAATAATCTTAAGAGGTCGACTTTTGGTGGTGGAGATTTATCATAAAACACTTCAATGCTATTGATATTTATTTATTAAGATTAATCATTTAATTAGTGTTATGGAAAAAAGAAAATATAAACAATTTTTTTTCTACATCAAATAAAAATTTATACAGAGGTTTCACAAAATTGAATATTGCTTAAGACGATTTAAATAAACAAATATTATATTTGAAATGTTACATAGGTGCTACTTTGAACTCTCTATGCGCGCTACAATATACTACACTTGTAAGTGATTGGTGTATAGCTATTTATAAAGAATTTTGACAAGCATCTATGTTTTTGGTGCAGTTTCCTTTAAAACTGTTTTTGTTTGTAATTTATTTGTTTTAAACTTGCTCTGGAACATTAAATTAATATTAGTAAGAGTTGAAAATTGATAAAAGACCATTAGCATTTTTCTCAATTCTGATGATGTCCCACTGCCTTCCTATATTTCAGGAAGGATTTTGTCAGGGGGAGTCCTTCAGGCGAACCTTGAGCCCTTCCTTAGAAACAATTTTCTTGAAGAGTATGGATGACATAGGAACTGACATTCATGGGTGAGGGAGGGTGCAACCCTTATTGTGCTTCCTATATATGTTTAATCCTTGGGTCAAGTCACCTACATTGTAATATTCATATGACCACCTTCCTCCAAAGTAGTCATTTTGTTAAATAGATTAACACGACAAAGTGACTTGTATTTCATAAAAAATTAAAACCATAACAATTCTGTAAAATTATTGACACTATAACTCACTTTTGATTCTGAAAAGATATTATAATATAATGAAATTAGCGGTACCTCACATTAGGTAAGAAAAAATAGTAAGTCGTGTGCTATAATTAAAACTAGATTTTATTTTTGCCGGAAACGACAGGTTTTCATGAGAAACTTTTTCTCCAGATATACTGATATCGCAATTATATAGAAATATACGATTATTTGCACGTTTTATACCGGGCACACTTTCAAGTATCGCCTACGAGTTTCATTTTGTTTTGACAGTTCAACTTTGTTTTGGCAGTCATAGAATAACAATCCAAATCAGTTCTACCCACGGCCGCTAGGTATCGCTGATGTCGTATAATATTTTAGATTACATCTATTCTATTTCTATGGGAACGACAGGAGAAAATAAGGAATCGTTTTAATAATGCCTCGAAATTATTTATTTTATAGTGTTGTTAATGCCGGATATTTTTTCATACTGAGTACCGGAAGATAATCCCATCAAAACACCCGTTATTGAATAACGGTTACATGTCTGGTATTAAACAATGTGAATCTTTCTCTTTGAGATCTTGAATTTAAGTAAAATTTTAATTAATTTAAGAAGTAATTTAGAATTTAAGTAATTTTGTTTACATTCAAAACTTCTCTACCCTTCCCGTCACCGGATTTTCAAAATGGTATAGGAATTTGAAATGTTGCATAATCGCTTCAGTTTTGTTAATGAATATTTTCTCCAAATTCAGACTAACAAACTATTAGCAACTTTTAGGCCTTGTCCGCACTGCGATTTTTCTCCGCGCGAATAAAATTCGCGCGAATTAAATTCCTTGATCAAAATTTCACCTTGTTCACACTGCGAATAAAAATCCGCGCGATTTTTGTCATTTCTATGCAGTTCCCGGCTGAGACAAACGTCTCACATAAATGGAGTATGGACACCAGAAAAATTTCAATTGATACTTCGGCGGCGGCATAACAGACGTATCAAAAGATGATAGTATTTTGCAGAATATTATCATTCATCGAAAGGGTCAATTTCATGACAATATGAAAAAATATAAATAAACATCTACCCTACACCTATACACAGACCAAGAAAAATTAACAATGAATTATATAAGTATTATAATAATTAATTAGTGTATTTTAATTGGTCTATACTCCCTCCCTATACACGAGATACCTATCTCTAATAGGGAGATAGAATATTATTATGATTGTTTTTTATCGTTTATTGAAAATAATTGTATTGTGTACTTTGGAAATAAATATATTTATTATTAAAAAAATAAATTAAAAATTAATAAAGAATTTGTTCCCAATATAAATCTTCACATATATTATTTCGTCCCACAATCTTAACGATGTTCAATTCAATTTTCTATCGAAGTATTTTGTCATTAAAAAAATAATAACTTGAATTTCATGTAACAAATAAGCATGGAAATTCAAGTTAAAATATATTTTTTTAAAATGTCTAGAAATTGCTACATAGTTAATGCCCCTAAAATAAGTGAAGTATTTTGATCAAACTTATCCGGGAGGTCTCATGTGTCATTAATTTTTCAATTTCAATGTCGTCCTCATTTTCTATGGCCCGATCGGGAGACGAAGCGCAAAACATCTCATCGTGAGTGCCGGCGCACGACTGAGCAAAATTTGCGATTTTTATTCGCAGTGCGGACATAGCCATACCTACTGCATACTATGCAAAATATTCGCGCGGAAATTATTCGTACCAAATTTGCATCAAATCAGGCCTTGTCCGCACTGCGATTTTTTTCCGCGCGAATTAAATTCCATGATCAAAATTTCACCCTGTTCGCACTGCGAATACAAATCGCGCGATTTTTGTCATTTCTATGCAGTTCCCGGCTGAGACGAACGTCAAATGGACACCAGAAAAATTTCAATTGATACTTCGGCTGCGGCATAACAGACGTATCAAAAGATGACAGTATTTTGCAGAATATTATCATTCATCGAAAGGGTCAATTTCATGAAAATATGAAAAAATATAAATAAACATCTACCCTTAACCTACACACAGACCAAGAAAAATTAACAATTAATTTATATAAGTATATAATAATTAATTAATTTATAATTGTCTTGTGATTTAATTCTGTAATTTTATTTGTGTATATTATTCATAATATTATATGATATACATTATTTTTTCACTTGACTGTTTTCTTTTTTGTTATTATGTTTGTAAAGGCTGTTTCAGCCGTTTATTATTATAAATAAATAACTAAATAAATAAATAAATTTGTGTATTTTAATTGATCTATACTCCCTCCCTATACACGAGATACCTATCTCTACTAGGGATGTAGAATATTATTATGAATGTTTTTTATCGTTTATTGAAAATAATTGTATTGTGTATCTACTTTGGAAATAAATATATTTATTATTAAAAAAATAAATTAAAAAATAATAAAGAATTTGTTCCCATTATAAATCTTCACATATTTCGTCCCACAATCTCACCGATGTTCAATTCAATGTTCTATAGAAGTATTTTTGTCATTAAAAAAAATAACTTGAATTTCTGTTTATTTTTGACATGAATTTCGTGTAACAAATAAGCATGGAAATTCAAGTTAAATTTTTTTTTTTTAAATGTCTAGAAATTGCTACATAGTTAATGCCTCTAAAATAAGTGAAGTATTTTGATCAAACTTATCCCACACGGGAGGTCTGATGTATTTATTGTCATTAATTTTTCAATTTCAATGTCGTCCTCATTTTCTATGGCCCGATCGGGAGACGAAGCACAAGACATCTCAATCATCTCATCGTGAGTGCCGGCGCATGACTGAGCAAAATTTGCGATTTTTATTCGCAGTGCGGACATAGCCATACCTACTGCATACTATGCAAAATATTCGCGCGGAAATTATTCGCACCAAATTTGCATCAAATCACAGATTTTTTTTCCGCGCGATTTTTTAATCGCAAGTGCGGACACTCCCATAAAGCCGGGTTTACACTATCGAAGTACACTTGGACCAAGTGTACTTGTACAAGTAGATCGCATCATAGTGCACTTGGATGCCGGTTTACACTACAAGTTTAAATTCCCATCCAAGTAGCATTTGTGTCTCGCGCAATCAAGGTAACAACGACTGATATGTTGTTGCGAGGCGTAGAAATTGTAACGACAAAATCGTACCATGAGAAATATTTGGACTCGGATGTGGATTTTAAGACGTGAGCAACTGAGTACTTCAAACACTTTGATTTCAGAAGTAGAAAAGAAAGATATAAATACTTTTAAAAATAATTTGGAATTAAGTAGCCCACAATTTAAAAATCTGGTCTACATTATTAGTATTTAAACTACTATACCATCACGGCATATCCCACAAGTGGAGTAGCCAGCAGACCAGCTGCATATAATAAACATGCAAGCTGTCCTCTCCGTGCCTATATAAAAAAGAATATTAATTTTGATTATTTAATAATAATTTAATTATTTCATTTAAAAATATTATAAGAAAAAATATTTTTTTATTCTTATTATTTTATTTATTAATCTAGCAAAACAGTCATTTCACATAAAAACTACAAAATGAGACATTACATAAATATCTGGTTAACGAAGTATGCGAATGCTACAAGTATATCGGCGTGTTTACAAATCTGTAGAAAAGAAAATAAAACATGAAATGAGTTCATCAAATTCATTAAACAAAACATAAATCGCTCATTTTAATTTTTCACAGCACGTTGTCCGCTTCGTATAATTCTACGAACCTGAAAGTTTCGCGCTCGTTACACCGTCTTTTAGTCAGCGCCATTTTGTTCTTATAAAACCGTCCAAGTCAGCTTGGACGAATAGAGTTTCGTCCGAGTTGACTTGGATGGCGGCTACTTGTACAAGTACACTTGGATCACCTGTTTACACTATCCAAGTAGCGTCCAAGTAAGCCATCCAAGTATACTTGTACAAGTGTACTTGGATAGTGTAAACCCTGCTTAAGATTCAATGTGTTACAGAATTGCGGAAAAAAATTCGCGCGATGAAAAATCGCAGTGCGGACAGGCTCTCACAGATTTTTTTTCAGCGCGATTTTTTAATCGCAAATGCGGACACTCCCATAAGAGCCTGTCCGCACTGCGATTTTTAATCGCGCGAATTTTTTTCCGCAATTCTGTAACACATTGAATCTTAAGCAGGGTTTACACTATCCAAGTACACTTGTACCGCAAATGCGGACACTCCCATAAGAGCCTGTCCGCACTGCGATTTTTAATCGCGCGAATTTTTTTCCGCAATTCTGTAACACATTGAATCTTATGGGAGTGTCCGCACTTGCGATTAAAAAATCACGCGGAAAAAAAATCTGTGATCTGATGCAAATTTGGTGCGAATAATTTCCGCGCGAATATTTTGCATAGTATGGAGTAGGTATGGCTATGTCCGCACTGCGAATAAAAATCGCAAATTTTGCTCAGTCGTGCGCCGGCACTCACAGTGAGACGTGTTGTGTTTCGTCTCCCGGTTGGGCCATAGAAAATGAGGACGACATTGAAATTGAAAAATTAATGACAATAAACACATGAGACCTCCCGTGTGGAATAAGTTTGATCAAAATACTTCACTTATTTTAGAGGCATTAACTATGTAGCAATTTCTAGACATTTTTAAAAATATATTTTAACTTGAATTTCCATGCTTATTTGTTGCATGAAATTCATGTAAAAAATAAACAGAAATTCAAGCTATTTTTTTTTAAATGACAAAAAAACTTCGATAGAACATTGAATTGAACATCGGTGAGATTGTGGGACGAAATATGTGAAGATTTATATTGAGAACAAATTCATTATTAATTTTTAATTATAATAATAAATATATTTATTTCCAAAGTACACAATACAATTATTTTCAATGAACGATAAAAAAATCATAATAATATTCTACCTCCCTAGTAGAGATATCTCGTGTATTGGGAGGGAGTATACCTACACCAATTAAAATACACTAATTAATTATTATATTATACTTTTATAATTAATTGTTAATTTTTCTTGGTCTGTGTGTAGGTGTAGGGTAGATGTTTATTTATATTTTTTCATATTGTCATGAAATTGACCCTTTCGATGGATGATAATAATCTGCAAAATACTGTCATCTTTTGATACGTCTGTTATGCCGTCGAAGTATCAATTGATTTTTTTCTGGTGTCCATATGTTAGACGTTCATCTCAGCCGGGAACTGCATAGAAATGAAAAAAATCGCGCGATTTTTATTCGCAGTGTGAACAGGGTGAAATTTTGACCACGGAATTTAATTCGCGCGAATTTTATTCGCGCGGAGAAAAATCGCAGTGCGGACAAGGCCTAAGATTCAATGTGTTACAGAATTGCGGAAAAAAATTCGCGCGATAAAAAATCGCAGTGCGGACAGGCTCTTACACCTGTTTTCAAAAGAAACTGGTATTTTATAACGGATGCGTACCCGATAGACATCACTACTACGCTCAAATATTTTTGAGGTTATGTTGTGCACTGTCTTTTTTATAATATTATTCTCGAAAATATATTGATTTATAAAATAAAAATGTTATTGAATAGCTTAAGGCCTGCTGTCAACATTTTAAAATGTAAGTTGTATATTTTTTTCATTCGATGGGTCTAAATATTTTATTACAAAATTTAAATACTACTTTTAAGAAACAAGTTAACTAAGCATTTAAAAATAAATTTCTTGACTTTGCACTAAATAGAATCGGCAAATATGTATGATTAAAATCCTCATGTGCCACTTGTTAAACTTCTGATACTTAGTAATGTAGATATCATTCATACCAATTCATTTAATCTGGATATAATAATCCTTAACCTTCTCAATAGAATTATTTGGTAAATCTCAGATGTTCAATAAAGTACAGTTTGTAATAAGATAAATTCTATCTTTAAACATTCATTCAAAGTAATATAATATGTTCCGTGTTACATAAAAGAGTTCATACTGTTTTCTTTTCTTTAAGGTGTCACCTCTACCCTCAGGAGCTACAGAACTGACTGTGAGAAAATTGAATCAACACTTAGTTTTCTGAGTTTAAACACTTCTCATAAAATTATAAAATCTTCGAAAGAATCATCTCATGAGTTCCAATTTTCAGCAAGAAGTATCATTCAAACTCCAAATAAAAATGTATATCCCATGAAACCAAATATTTTAGACATACCAATCATTAAAATGCCCAATATAGTGCCACACAATAAAAACTTTATTATAAATGATATATTACCCATTATTAATGATATGGATTGTCCAACTACAAACGGTGACGTAATAGAGAAGAAAGCCGAGAGGCTAATTATTCAGAGAAGAAAGAAAATGAAAAAACATCAACTGAAGAAATGGAGAAAAAAATACAAGTTTGCTATTAAAAAGGTAAAAAGTAAAACAGAAAACAATATGGTTGTGTTATATTAAGTTTAATTTAAATTGATGGTTATGAATACACTATACCTATTTGGGGGAGCTGTGGTTGCATGGACAGGTCACCGGCTCAGTGCGTGGTGTATTAAGTTTCTGATCTCATCTACTGTGAGACGAATATTTGATATCTATTATAATTTAAGATGCAATATTAAAGACTGTATTACTACTGAATGAATGTTTTTAGAGGATGATAATTTTATTTTACTCTGTTAACCCCTTGTTATCTGTAAAGTTTTGAGTGTCCTGTAAAAGGCAGATATTGGTAAAACATTAAACACCTTTAATTTAGTGACGGGGTATACCAGCCATCCTGAATATCTAAATATTTATTGGGACAGAGAGGACAACTCATTATTCTGATGAATAATAAGTTGTCCTCTCTGTCCGGCACTACCCGGCCTTTCTGGTCGGGTAGTGCCGGACTCCAACCGGCTAAAACCCCTCATCCTCTACCACATCCCGGTTCCTGCCCTTCGGCCTACCCAGAGACGTGGGTTGTCTTATGACGCTCTTCCTTCCTGATTTTCGTCGTATTCCTTTGTCCTCATTATGTTCTCTACGAATCCTTGCATCAGCCTCCAATATTCCTTCGAAACCGTCATGATTTGAACGATGTTGTCTGTTGACAGTGTTTGGCATATTTTTCTCTCCAGCCTTATTCTCTCCTCATGCCATCTGGAGCATTTAAAGAATGTATGTTGTGGATCGTCTATACCCTCCCTGCATTATATGCCCTCATCTGAATTTAACTTTCCTATTTTTATTAAATAAAATATAAAAATATATTATTGAGCACTGTTTAATCTCCACTTTGTTAGGTTAGATACCGAACGTTTTCGCCTATACTTGTAGGCATCTTCAGGGAAACTGAAATCTATGAAATCTAAAAATTGAGAGAGCTGTTGTTCATGTGGTGAGAAGGGTGCAGGTAGTGGGAGGGGTAATGGTAGATATGGAGGCGGGATGGTTGGCAGTAGTAGGATATACTAACAAAAGAGATGAGGGTGGGATCTGTATATTTACAATGTTATTCTTATTCCTATAAATCTCTTAACGTTTCCAAGGCGTTTAGTCTACCCGCCCCATTTTTTTTTATAATTTATTTAATAAAATTAAAAATGGATTTCCACAGCCTTAACACAAAAACTCTTGAATTATTAACTTTCCTATTTTCTTCAAATATGAGCTGAAAACATGTATGTCGTAGGATGTTGTGATGGTATGGTAATTATTTGTCACAATGTATTAACCAATACTTGGTTTTTTCTTTCAGAGGAGACAACGTAGAGAATTAAAACGAGAAAAGGAATTCCAAGCAGGTCTAATAAGTAAAATCAAGCTAGCGGAAGCCTTTGATCCTGATAAATATGTTACGGATAAATTGAAAAGAGCATCCCAAGTTCCCGTCTTTGAAAAATATTGGAGAGAAAATACCAGTAATGTGATATACCATCCAGGATTCCCAGAGGAAAGCAAGGCTAAAAAATAGTTCAGTCATTTAATTAGTATATATATTAAGCAACAAAGTTAGGAAGCGTGAAACATTTTTTAAACTTTCTTTTAAAATATAGTTAAGGCTAATCCGTTACAATTAAATTTCCCAACACATATTGGAAAGTATTTATTAACAAAAGTTTTACATAAATAATTTTTGAGGTTTAGTTAAAAAGTAAACCAATTTTTAATGTCTGTAGAAAATAATCAGTGGATCAACATGTTAATATTTGGCTTTTAGATAATATTAGACATATTTTATTTGTTGTAAAACAGTTTGTGATTTTGTTATTGTGACTTTAATGAATAAATTGATACGCACTATTTAGCTATATTTTATAATTGCAAATACACACATTTTAAAACTTACATTAACAATGTCAATTTACGTTTTATATTCACAATTTTTACTGTTTTTTTGATGACTCAAACTTCAGGGAACTTCCAAAAAAGTAGAGAATTAGCTTGTTTTTGAAATATAAAAATTAGGTTTTGAAATTCATCGCCAAAAACTATATTCCGAAATAAATACCTTCACAGCATGTAAAATGATAAAGTGTACATATATCTTATTGTGAAGTCTTTTATTACATGGACGAAATGGCTATTATGTAGATAGGAAGTTGTATTGGGGCCTTAAAACTCAATATTATCATATTTGATTAAATTGGTTTCATTTTCTTTATACTATTATGTATTCAAATTTTATAATTTTCATTTGTTTATTTTGTGTAGATTTGTGACTTAAAATGATATGATACCTTCTGAGAATATTGTACTTGGCACAAATTGTTCCACAAGAGATGGATTACTGTAATCTTAAAAAAATAATAATAAATTTATGCATATATGCCTGATAATTTAAGTGTCAAATCAATGTTCTATGGGTGATAAGAATGAATGAAGAAAATATCTAGAAACTGAAGTTGATTGGCAGCAAAGGAATTCAAACTTGTGATCTCTTGATCAAAAGCCCGAGACTCTACCATCATTTAAGGTTGATCACTTAAAGAATATATCAATATAAAAAGATCTAAAACCATTTTATAAATGAAATTACCAAAATAATATGATTGATGTCAATTCAAAAATAACTGATGACAATCATTGACAGGCAATTATTGTATTATAAATCATCCGAAAGTCTTAACACCAACTCTCAAACTGATAAGAAACTAGTGATATTGGAAAACAGTTATTTTCTGTGTACATTTCTTCTATATTCATCAACGTATAAGCATCCAGTCATGGATTTAAACAAAGAGAGAACTATAAAATATACCGTAACCATTTTGAAAAACATAAAACCATTACAAATATTTCAGAAAATATTAGGCATTAGTATTGCTCATTTTAAAGATGATGAAATTATACAAAATGGATACACGTACAAAACTTATTCAACATTTCTTCTTATACTAACAATGATTACTGGGTATATTTATATATTTCAAGTGATTAACAATTTACAAGAAAATTCATATTTGATACAAGGCCTGACCATTTTAATATTTTGTTTAGTCACCCTTTATTGCACGACATTGACTTTGGCATTGAACAATTTTTTGTATTATAAAAATTTCAATAAAATATTGAAAATGTTTGTTGCAATAGACATAATGATGCCTTGTAAAAGTATGCAGTTACAAAATAAATACATAATTTATTTAATTCATTTTGTTTGTTTGATACAAACATTATCAAATTCATTAATTCCACTTGTTCTAAGTTACAACAAGGATAACAATAACATTATCCTAATTTTTTCGCATGGATTTTTTGAAATATACAGCTGTTTAGTCATAAACTATTCTCTATTCTATTTCGGGATCATTCTGAATACAATATTATATTATTTGCATGTGGCTAATATTAGTTTGTGTAATACGTTTAATATAGATAAAGATTTAGTGTTGGATAGGGAACCTTTTATGGGTAGACTAAATAAACTTTGGCTGGGGACAGAAAAGAGCAGAAAAATTGTCAGCAGTTTGAAATCGACTCACATTGCCGTCAGAGAGATTTGTTTGGTACAAAATAAACTGATAGACATTTTGGATATCGTCAACTCCATATACAATAACACTGTAAGTATAAAACAATGTCTTTTTTAATATAAATTTTTACCATTTATTTTAAAAGGATTAATATGTAACAGTTTCTAGACATTTTGAATGTTTTTAGTATGCTTCAACGCACTTCCGTTACTTGATTATTTAAATCGCGATCGTAAATAGTATTGTATTGCTCGTCAATGGTCAACTGAAATCGATCGCGATTTAAATAATCAAGTTATGGAAGTGCGTTGTAGAATACTAAAAACATTCAAAATAAATTTTTACCTTAGATATTATGTGCATACAGCATAACATTCCATGAGACAAAACATTTATATTTAATCTTTATGATAATTTAAATATGCTCTATATTCTAATTACAATTTCAGATATTATTTGCATCATTCAGTCTCCTAGTTCATGTTATTCTCGGGATACCACAGATACTAGATCTTGTAAGTTTACACTCTTTTCTATCAATTTTCCAGTGTCCTGGGTACCTAGACAAACTGCACTTGGCGATTGACTACTGACGAATTTTTCGACATTCTACCTACAATGTAATTATGCGTTATCGTTACGGTTATTGTCGAAAATTCGTTTGTAGTCGATCGCCAAGTCCTGTTTGTCTAGTGGGTCTGCTGTAACTAGCAGGTATTTGTAAAAAAACCATAGACTATAAGATATTTTACACCTTAACTTTTTGTAAAAATGAATGTAAAATCACAAATAAAATAATTATCCTCAATAACCAACAGTAATATGGAGCAAGATAGAATACTGATTGACGAAAAACATACATACATACCATCACGCCGCTTCCCTCGCGGGGTATGCAGAAAGGATCGAGCGCCACTTCCTTCTATCTTTGCATACATCTTTCGCTTCCGTCACTGTCATACAATTCCTCATGCATGCTCTCCTGTTCAATGTGCTCAACACGTGACCGTCCTATAGGATTTGATTTAAATGATCTTGCCATTTAATCCTCGGACGTCCACGTCTCCGAGCACCATTCCTCTCAGCCAAATATATCTTCTTAGTCATTCTGTCCTCATGCATTCTTTCCACGTGCCCAAACCATCTTAACTTATTTACATTCATCCTTGTAATTACACCAACTTTCATTCCACATTCCTTTCGTATATCACTGTTACGCACACAATCTCTCAGACTTTTACCACACATCCTTCTCAACGATCTCATTTCCACTGCATTTATGCCACTTTCATCCTTCTTTAACCATGTCCACGTCTCACTTGCATACATAAGTGTTGGCACTAAGATAGCAGAGTGCACCAACCTTTTAGCTGTGGTGGATATGTTTCTATTTGCAATTATTGGTCGGATTGCACCATTTACCTTATTGCCAGCAACTTTTCTCCTTTCAATATCGCTTTCACACTTCCTTCGTCACTTCGTCAACTTGCTCTAACACTTCGTTGTCAATCATTACCTGGCATACTGTTCTCTCACTTCCTCTTTCAAACACTATAATTTTTGTCTTTTTTGCATTCATTCTCAATCCATTAATCGCACAATTTTCATACACACACGTCATCATTCGCTGTAGATCACTTTCACTTTCAGCCATCAATACCAAATCATCGGCAAACATTAACAATAAGTATATATAGATAAATAAACAAATATAGTATAAAATTCACAAATTAGTCGTTAAAATTTACATGTTGCTTTTGAAGTCTGTCTATTTTGTTAATAAACTTTGGCGGTTTGGGCATGACACAAGAGACGCAAGGTCCCTTAACCTTTATTAAAAAAATGTGGAAATAATGAATTCTTTCAAAATAATAGGAATAATGATAAAAAAACTATATTATACACATTCCTGATTACATGCTTTTTTTACAAGATATTCATAAAGTGGCTTGGGCGTATGTAGAGAATAATAAGAAGACATTTCCATCTGAGGATTAAATGGTATGCTCATGATGTAGATTAGATCTTTAAGGACACATGCTGAGTACCTACCTACAATGAACATGCATGAGACACTTTATAAATGTGTAAACAAAAGTATTTGTAAAGACAGGAGTAAGAGACGATTGATTCTTTTGGCCTACCTTAAAAAGGATGAAGTAATTTAAAAGGATCCTGTGGAAGTGAAACACAATAAAATAAAGTAATTAAAATTTTGATTTGTTATATTTTTTAGGATTTTATTAAAATAGGCCTGATGGTTGTGAATAACATATACATCTTCATAAATACTCTGGGAATAACAACTCTATTTGAAGCTCTACAGTATGAGAGGACCAATACTAATGTAATTATTGGAAGAATTATAGTGCAACATAATATAGGTAAACACTTCATATCATATTTATAAAATCTTTATCCATAAATCACTTTTATTATTTATTTATTGTCTTTAAGGACACAAACAGTTTAACCTAATAACTATCAACATTCAAATCTCATCAATATACAAACCAATCAAGGTCCCACAAATTACCCAAGCATATGACGAACATGTTGCAAGCAAACAATAACTATTCTTAGTGTATAAGTCACATAACATAACATGTATAGACAATTCACACGAACCGAGTTAGTCCCAAACTAAGATATGAATCTTGTATTATGGGTACTAGCACGACGATATACATATATACAATGCACTGAACACATATACATGTAACACCCAGACCCAGGACAATTTGAAAAAGGTCATTCTTCATTTTGCCCTGGCCGGGAATCGAACCCGGGACCTAGTGACTCAAAGGCAAGTGCGTTAGCCTCCGCACCACACCGGTCGTGTATACCGGTCGTGACAATAACATAATATATACTTTTTTTTTTGAAATAATTAAAAACAAGACGAAAATTATAAGTTAGATATAACATTGCAATCAAGTTTATTATTTAGTTGTTCAGGTTTTTCGTGAAGTCTCAAACATGGAATAGGTCTCCTTCTATTATCTGTAAGTTTTCAAATATGCTGTAAAATGCAGGTATTGATAAATTATCCTGCATGATACGTTTAACATTATCAATAAAAAAAATTATAAGTTAGATATAACATTGCAATCAAGTTTATTATTTAGTTGTTCAGGTTTTTCGTGAAGTCTCAAACATGGAATAGGTCTCCTTCTATTATCTGTAAGTTTTCAAATATGCTGTAAAATGCAGGTATTGATAAATTATCCTGCATGATACGTTTAACATTATCAATAAAAAAAATTATAAGTTAGATATAACATTGCAATCAAGTTTATTATTTAGTTGTTCAGGTTTTTCGTGAAGTCTCAAACATGGAATAGGTCTCCTTCTCTTTTCTGTAAGTTTTCAAATATGCTGTAAAATGCAGGTATTGATAAATTATCCTGCATAATAGGTACATTTAAAATTTGTCACTGTAATATTTTTTAATAGCTCTATTTCTTTTAATTGGAGTAAAATTTATTGTTTGGTGGAGTACCAGATAAAGAATTAATCTCCCACTCTTTTCTGTAAGTCTTTAGTGTCCTTTAAACAGCAGGTGTTAAAAAAATAAAGACATTTTATATCAAACGTATTTTGAACCACTCCAGATAAATCATTCCAACTGATTACACTCATCCATAGTCAAACTATTTGAATAGGTATTAACCAGCTAGGTATGTTGTATATGATACACATACATAATATGTGAACTTCCTTAAGTTTCGACACTTATGAATCGACTTAAGGCTTGGTTAAGGATACTCTTTAAACCTAGGTAACATTTCGAATTCCTCTGTGCCATGCTTATCACATGACTTGAAATTTTTGGAAGTTGTATATATAGTTTTTATATTGGCACGGAGAGGACAGTTTGCATGTTTCTTACATGCAGCTGATCTGCTGGCTACCCCACTTGTGGGATGTGCCGTTATGGTATAATAATAATAATATATATAGTTCAACTTTGTTAAACTTCCACTTTGAAATCAATCTTTATACAATTTTCCTAGAATTACTGTGCTTTCAAACTGGAAAGACATCTGTTGTAGTTCAATGGAAACAACATTGGAAGTATCCATCTTCATATAAGCTTGAATGCATAGACATTTTATATCTTAAATTCAGCAAAGAGGCTTGCCACCCATCCTGAATGTTTTAATCTTTAGTTGGCTCGGAGAGGAAAGCTTATATGTTTTTTTTCCATTCGATTGTATTTATCACAATTCAATAATTGTCCTATTGTATGGGCCATTCGAGGAGTGATTTGTGTGTCTGCTTCATTTCAATGGTAAAATGGTAGGTAACATATATAAATATGCTCTGCTGTGTCATAAGTAGACATTTTTAAATATCTCTTTGCTTATGGTTTGCAGATGAAGAGAGCAGGAAAGCGGCTATGCTCCTGGCTTCAACTGTTTCTGCCAGGAAGCCAAATATCTATGCATATGGAATGTATCAACTTGATTACTACTTCCTGTTTGACTTAATTGGTGTCATGACAAACTACACAATAATTATATTGCAATTCAAAAATTAATTCTAAGTAACATCTATAAATAATCATGATTCTAGAATGTTTTATTTTTCATTGACACACAAAGAATGATTTGTATGTATAGGTATTATATGCAGTTAGTTCATTAGTTATCCCATTTGCGTGAAGGTATAGATCTTTATTAAGTTTAGGAATTGAAACACGCCTCTTAAAATTATACTATTTTATTATTTTCATCTCTTAACTGTGGTCACTCAATTAGACTAACCTTAAAACACGATTGACCCTACATTTTTATGTCTAGACAAACAATTGGGCATTCTTGGATCCAACCCTCCAAACTTAATTTGATAGAAATTTCTATGGTAAATGAGGGATGTTTGTCTGTGGTGGTAGATGACAATTAGGGTGGGAATGAGAAAGAAGGTAAAACATTGCGTGAGAGAGTAAGAAATGAGGATATTAGAAGAATGAGTGGATGCAAGATGAGTGTTGTGGATAGAATGCGTGTAAATAAATTGAGATGGTTTGGTCACATGGAGCGAATGGATGGTGTAAGATTGACGAAGAGGGTGTATTTATCAGAAAGAGAGGGTGTGAGAAAGCGCGGACGTCCAAGAAGTACGTGGCTTGACCACGTGGATCAAGGACGGTCGCGTGTTAAGTAAGAGGAATCAGCGTGCATGTATGAGAAACTGGATGAATGTAGAGGAAGCGAAAGAAGTATGTAAGGATAGATCAACATGGCGTTCCGTTCTCTCTGCCTACCCCACCTGGGACACGGCGTGAGGGTATAGTATAGTATGAGAAAGAAGGATGCAAATGATAATAGTGTGAAAGAGTTGGAGGATGACAGGGTCCCTAGAAGATGAGTGACAGGACTAATGCTTTATAAATTATCAGTATGATTCGAGTCAATGCAAAAATATATTTCCCAACATTATTATAGAAATTTTCCTTTCTTGGTATAGTTGTTATTTGGTCACTACACTAAAATATTAATACAGCAATAGTAGCCTATACCTAGTGTTGTGGAATTCTCAAGAAATAATTTTTCGAGAAATTTACCCAGAAATTTCTCGAAAGTAGAGAATTTTCGGAGAATTTTTTTATTTTTTATTTAACAGTATAATAATAAAAAATCATTATTCTATCAATCAATGTATAGGTAAATGTACAAATATTGAGACAATTTATCACCAATATGGCTACAATTATGGAAACAAAAAATGTTAGGTACCTACGTAGAAAAAAGTGCTAATAACTGATGAAGAATCTTGATGTTTGACACCCTACATGCCCATATTTAAGTTTAAAAAAAAATTGCAGGTACGTACATAGAAAAAAATGTGAATAACCTCTGATTTGGGCCTTAATCAGCCCCACAAAATTTTGGATCAATCAGGTTTGCTGCGAAGTGTACTGGGCGAAAGGTCATAATACCACTAAGAAAAATTATGGAGAGAAATTTCTCTTCCATCGGAGGAGAAATTCTCGGAGAATTTTCTCGTTCTCGAGAAATTTCTTTGGACAATTTTCTCTTCTCACATCACTACCTATACCTAATTAAATATTTATTAAAAATGTAACTTCACATGTACCTACTAAATAAATTTGATAGATTTTGAATAAATAAACATGTTATTTGGTTTAAATTTCAATTTAGTAAATTGCTTATGAATCATAAATAATAGAAATGTATTAAGGTAAAAGCATTTGTATTATGTAATAGAATGTAATAATTTATATTTATTTGACCGTGAAAAACATTTTAACTTTTATGTCAGACTGTGAATAGTAGGTATAGATTCAATGATAAATAATTATGATGGAAATATTTTTTTATAAGAAAATCAATATAATGTACACAAACGATAGACAAACTGATAGGTTTTATAGGAGGGACTGTTTGAAACATTTTGTGGGGTGTCAATTTGAATATGCAGGTTTTAAAAAATGTTAAATTCCATAATTTTATCTATTTCCATCATAATTTTTATTAATCAACATATTAGATCTAACAAAATTTTAGTATTACCACAGATGTTTTACTTATTTTCATCAAATAAATATCTCTCCTAGAAAACAACAATAAAAAAACTGTACCTGAGAGCCATTAGGACTCAAGTGCATTTTTGACAAAATTGTCAAATTTACAAAAAAGCGAAAATAACACAACAGTCGTGAGTCTTAAATACAGAAATGCTTAGGGTCATAAAAATTGAAGTGCGCATCACTGTGGTATATACTAGATAGGTACAGCTTATTACTAGTAAAATGTTGAGATTTTTTCGATTAAAAAATTGAATTTGTAAATGACATTTTAGTACTTAAGACTAAATGGCTCTCGGGTACAGAAAATAGACTTACAAAGTCCCACAACTGGGTGGATAAAAAAGTTAATTCATGTTTTGGTCACATTTAAAAACGTGAAACCCTCTATTCATGGGTGCCAACAAAATGATACAAATTTTAATGCTCCCCTCTATATACCTACTCTATTAGTCTGTTTAACTTTCTGCCAAACACCCTGTATAGAATAAAAAAAATGTTTCTAAAGAAGCACTAAATTCCATGCTACATAAACAAAAAAATGCACAAAGTTGCATGGATTTACCATTGATATCTATGAAAATATTGACATTGTTATTTATTTATTTATTCAACCAAACATACTCCAACATGTACAACATATACATCTTAAAAAATACAACAACACAGAAAACATAAACAATGTTGTGCCCCTTTACAGGCGTAAATGTGTTGTGTCCAAGCTACCCCTACCCAAACCCTTACCCCCCATTTATGCTTAAATTTAGGCCGTTTTTAAAAATATGCACGGTACACCCTTAAACTGAGCAACAGCTACAATTGTGAAAATTAAATAAGTTGACAGTTATTTACAAACTATAGACCCTTCTGCTTGAAAGTCTCAGATTCTACTGCCAAGATATCAACATTACTTTCTTATTTATCTCATATTCTTTCTGAACTTAAGGGGAGAAGCTGTTCCTACCTAAATTGTTGCTCTTACTTCCCTAGGTCCAATATTTCAACATTGCGTTATGTTAACACAAAATATTGTGTGATAGATTTCTTATTCTGCTTGCGTTAGATCAATAATATATTTGGAAACAGGTCTCTTTGCGATACTGAAGACTGAGGTGATTTTTAATAACGATTTATCTAGTTTTTACCACGGTCGATAATCCATAAGAATGATAGCATAATTGGTTATAATGCCAATTATTTGATAAAGGAAATGGAAGTTCAATCTACCCAATCCGTGTATATATACACAACACTTCTTTGTGGATACTATGGTAGTCAATAATTTAAAAGCTCGCCGACTCTCAGCATCTGGATATTGTAAACATAAAAGATATTAGAAAAGTTGATTAGTTAATTTATATTTCATTAAATTAAAGACACTCAGGACAAAATAATAATAATTTAAAATCGTCTAACCAGTCATGTTTAATAATGAGAATAGTTAGTCTAGATTAAAACAAGACAATACTCACTAAACAATTTGTTCTGTTCAAAATAATAATAAGAAAACTATTTTAATACATTAATACAAGAGTATTGGGAAAATATAAAATATGTCACTTTTTTAATGCCATAGAGCAGGGGTCACCAATTACTTTCATTAGGGGTCCGTTATTTAAGATAAAATGACCGTCGCGGTCCAGAAGGGGTAAAAGCCTTACACTCCCCTCCCCCGGCACCCTAAAAAAATACAATAAAATGAATGGGTTATGGAACATTATTTTATTACATAGTAAATAAACAATCATAGTAAATAAAGCTGGGCAAGGAAAATCAAACAGCAGAAATTTCTAGACGAATAGGATTGGAATGGGCAGCATTCTCAAAACTTAAATATATATTTAAAAACAATGAACTCCCCATAAGTCTTAAGAGAAAACTTTAAGATTCATGTGTCCTGCCAGTGATTACATGTGGGCTAGAAACTATGACGTTAACACTTGCGAGCAAACGAAAACTGAGGTGTGTACAACGTGCCATGGAGAGACAAATGCTGGGTATCAGCTTGAGAGACAAAATAAGAAATGAAACCATTCGACAAAAGTCGTTGACGTTGTTGATAAAGTCTCCAAGCTGAAATGGCAATGGGCTGGTCATGTGGTAAGACGAGAGGATGGCAGATGGTCTTCCAGAATTCTTGAATGAAGCCCGTGGGAGGACAAAAGAAACGTAGGAAGACCCCAAAAAATATGGTTTGACAATATTGTCCAGATGATGGGAAAGCAATGGTATCGTGTTGCTCAAGATAGGAAAGTGTGGAAAAGTTTTGAAGAGGCCTATATCCAGCAGTGGAGAGAAGAAGTCTAGCAGAAAGTAAGTAAATAAACAATCAATGAGAGAAATGGCATTTTTTGCCTTGAACTATTCATCCAAAGTTGGGACTAAAGTGTAAAATATTAATTTGTATTGTTAACACAAGGTCCACACAAAATAGGTCCGCCATTTGGTGACCCCTGCCGTAGAGTATAGTATAACATATTTGATATAAAAAAAACACTGTTTTACGGCTATAACCTTTAACAACCATAAATAGTATAAAGTCGAAACAATGCTAATTTCTGTTTGTGAGTGATGTTTCATATAGACAGGCATACAATTTTATCCATGTTTGTGAATGCAGTTGATTTTGTAATAAATTATTGTTTTAGCAATAAAAAAAGAAAGGTGGTTTGTAGTTAAAATCTCAAGCTTTAGAAACTCAAACGAAGTATTAATAGTGTTGGGGAATTCTCAAGAAATAATTTTTCGAGAAATTTACCGAGAAGTAGAGAATTTTCGGAGAATTTTTTTTATTTCTTATTTAACAGTATAATAATAATACTTTATTCAATCAATCAATAACAATGTAAAAATGTGGAGACAATTTATCACCAATATGGCTACAATTAATTATGGAAACAAAAATATGTTAGGTATTTACATAAAAAAGTGCTAATAACTGATGAAAAATCTTGATTTTTGACACCCCACATGCCCGTATTTAAGTTTAAAAAAAATTGCAGGTACGTACATGGAAAAAAATGTTAATAACCTCTGATTTAGGCCTTAATCAGCCTCACAAATTTTAGATCAATCAGGTTGGCTGCGAAGTGCACTGGATGAAAGGTCATAATACCACTAAGAAAAATTATGAAGAGAACATTCTCTCCCATCAGAGGAGAAATTCTCGGAGAAATTTCTCGTTCTCGAGAAATTTCTTTGGAGAATTTTCTCTTCTCACACCATTAATAATGAGTATAATCAAATCTGCAGTCCAAAATAATGTTATAACAATCAGTCTTAAACAGTGTTTTTTGTTTTAATATAATTTTTGGAATTTGACATCTGAGAAAATTAGTACTGGGTTATTAGATTACTTTGTTAATGTTTACTAATTACCTACCTTTATTGTGATGTAAAATAATTTTACCCATGATGACATTTGTGTTAGCGCGTTCATACTGCAATGCTTCTGATAGCTCTATAAGACCAAAGACATTTAAGTAAAGTCTAAACAACCAGGTTGCTATATGTATCCTTCCTTGAAAACTATTCTGTAAAAGGAATTATTATCTAGTGCATTAAAATCCCAGCAAATTAAAGAAAATATGCAAATTTTTATCTTAACATCTCATACAAGATATTCTACACATTCAGTTCAGCACTGAATTATGCCACCCAACCCGAATTACTTAAAATTTTATTGACTTTTAGAAAGAAAAATTGCAAGTTTTTTTATGTGAAATTTGTTTGCTGACTACTTCCGTTGTAGTAAATGTCATGATTGTGTGTCATGTGATTTAACTCTGATCAAAAAATATGTATGTATAAATATTATATTGAGTTCATCGGCAGCCTGGAGGTAGAGTCACACCCTCATGAACAAGGGGTCTGTGGTTCCATCCCAGGTGCCGGCAAACTCCCCTTTCACGACAAGTTTTTGGCTTACTGTGAAAGGTGTATAAGGTTGTATTTGGGTTTATAACAAAACCCAGATATATCTTTTTTTTTTTAAATATGTATATTATCACACACAATAAAGATCTCATGAATATATGGGTGATAAATATATACTCTCATGTGGATCAATAAATTTTCCCAACAGATTATTTCAATTCAAATAAAAATCAAGTAAATAAGTGATATATTACCAAATACATGTATTGCCTCAAGCCCATGATAAAACTCATTAAGAAACAGAATGGGATAAACACCAGCTTTAAAAAAAATAAGTTAGTTGTAATTAATAGATAGCGGTAGTAATTACATTAAGTAATACATTTTTTAGAAAACAAATTATGAAGTGACTTGCTATGCACAGTATAGAAATATTGTATATGAATAAATGTAGCTATACTATAAGCGCAATATCAGTATTACTTAAACAAATCATATTAATAATATAGATGCCCTGAGAGGCCCCCCCAACGTTGGCGATCACTCTGGCATAGGCTTCTCGGTCTCGCGTTGTCTGGAACAACTCCACACCTCTCATTAAAGTCCAATGTTGTATATTGTGCAGCCATGATATCTGCCTTCTGTCAGTCCCCCGGCGTACCCCTATTTTGCCTGCCACAATCAACCGCAGAATGTGGTAAGCATTATATGACCCAGATACGAAATCTTACGCACTTTGACGTCCAACAGGAGTTCTCTGTCCTTTCCAGCTCTTTTTAACACCTCTACATTTGTGACCCTATCACTCATAATTGTGCGAATGAATGATAAATAATTAAAAATAATACATTACTCACGGTATGAAAATACATGCTGTTAACTTTCTTCAGTAAAGTCATCAGTTTACTTTGTATAAGACAGAACTGTTTGATATCCATGTGCCCTCTTTGTAAGTTGTATGCTGCGGTGCTCCCTCGGGTTCCCATCCAGAAACTATTGAGTAATCCCTTCACAGGATTCCTCTCTAACACTATATGTTTATTTATATTCAAAGCATTACACAAATATGCATTGCTCACACGCAAGTAATACAAAATGCAGTTGGCTATAATTATATATTGCAATAAAGAAAATTCTAATAACTGAATACAAAATATATTTAAGAGTTCTGACACAACAACAAAAATAAAATCTTCATTATTATCGAATATAATTCGAGTAATGGAATTGTGCATGACATGACCAAACCACATAAATTGCAATAAATGAATTATTCGCTTGTTGTGTAAATTAATGTTGCCGCATTTTAATTTATCATCTACAGTTTCAAATGTTTTTATAATTTCATAAAACATTCTGTAATTCACAAAGTTGTTTAAATATATAGTCGACGTGGTACAATAAATTTGTACTACTGAGAAATGTGTTATGTAGGCCGCTTTGAATATCAATGATGATTGGAGATAAGTACAAATCATATAAGAAAACAAATATGCATCGAATATAATAATAAGTATAAATATAATAGAGTAACTTTTATAGATATGGCCCATCGGAGTAATTTCATTTCCGTGAATTCGGGCTATTTTTAAACCGAATATTGTTTGAAATATTTGTAGCGGTCCGATGTTTTTGAGTATCATTTTGTCTCTTACGGTATAAGAAATTGGACTAAAAACATTAAACCTCATTGGAAAATTATCAGAGTTCTACAGTAAGTACATGGTTAACCATGTATAACCAGTGATATGTTATACCTAGATTTGCAATATGAATCTCAAACATGTACCATCAATAAAATCTCGTTGCGCTCCTTGGTGCCGCAATTTTTAGTTTGAAACACATATAAAGTGTTTGTAGATAACAAGAGATAGACAATATGAGAATGGGGATTATAACAGACGACAAAGGCCGGTAGATAGAGATGAATATATACAAAAGAAAAGAGATGAATATATATTACTCAGGTGGGTACACATTTTTAGAGAATATTTGTATGACATTGCGAATCTAGTTGTAACATATCACTGTGTATAACTAATGAATAATTATAATAGAACATACTTAAGAATATAATGAACATTTAATTTATTAAATGAAGACATTAATCAGTATAGTGATAATAGATCAGCCTGATTTATATTGACATACCACAATAGACCTTATTCATACATACTTTTTTATTATTATTGTTACATTATTTTATTATAAATCTTGACGTGTGGTGTATTATTTTGTATAGACTGCGATTATTTTGTTTTATTTTTGTTGTTGTTGTCCCTTAGGTACACTTTTTGTTAAACATGTAAAAGGCTCTATATTGTGTAAATAAATATATAAAAAATAAATAAATATCTAATATGTATCTGGTTGGCACCGAATTAGAAAGGGTAATCCTATTGAGATTTTTATTTTATATTAGATGTATGTACATAAAATAAACTCATCAGATGACAGTTTTTAAAGTGGGTATTGGAATAGTTTTTCTTTGTGAAAGCATCTAAATTTATTTTGCATGACTATCTTTTTTGCTATCACAACTGCATGCAATAAACATATAAGTTGAATAAATTGCAACAAGTGTCTCCTTTCAGCCTTTCACTTTAAATAAAAAATTATTGAATTCTACTGCTTCCACACAACAATAAATAATACAAATTATTCTCTCTACGCCAGCTATAAAGGCATTCAGAATAAATAAACAAAAAAAAATGTTTTATTGTATCTTTCTCAAGTAATTAAGGAGTTTTACAATATTTAGCAAATGATGTACTGTAGCTAACTTCTCATTGATCTGCTAAGGGGATAAGGGTACCGAAATTTGCCTCACTATAGAACAAAAGAATCTAATAGCCTAAGCGTATTTACCTACTTAGTTGATCTTTGTTTTCCTCAATGGCGGCGTACAGACAGCTGGATGCGAACTTCAATCTGTTGCTTCAATATGCTCCGAATTGTCGCCGAAAGATTTAATATTTTTGCTTGATGATTGACATTTGCATTCAGCTGTCTGTACGCTGCCATTCAAGAGTAGGTATTTAAGAATGTGATTGAATTTTAATAACAGTATACATAATTTTATTTTTACTTACACACTCTTATGAAAGATTATGTAGAATTATATGGTTGAGTAGAATTTGGTTAGTAAATTTTAGTTGGCTTATAAATAAAATATTTATCTTAAGAATGACAGGATTCTTATTGGAATCTGGTTATGCATAGCATATCGTCATTGCATATTTAAAATGTGCAAGTATTTTTATTTAGATGTGCTCTTGAAAGACTGTTCATTATATTTGTTTTAATTTTTCGTTGCCGCGTATTTTTGAAATATTAAATTTCAATATTTGATACTAATAATCATTTTAAAAAATGGTTTTAATATTATAAGCGGTTTATTCAAGAAATGTAAAAGCATTTATCTATTCAATTACGGCAATATTTTAATATACCAAGCTGTTTTATTACAGGTAGTTTTTTTACTCCAACATTAGTCTCAACTTTTAATTTAATTACAGAATCATCAATTTATTATTCATTGTGTTTCATTTCTGTAAATCATTTTAATGTACAATACCAAACCTTTATTCAAATTTATACTAATATTATGTTAAACTATTAAAAATACTATAGAAAAGTGGTTCCCAAAGTTGACTGGGCTCCGACCCATCTAGGAAAAATTTCCAATCCTGGGACCCGCCTTTTAGCTTTTTTTTCCAAACATTGCTCCAACATTTTTTTATTCATGTCTTATGCGGTGGCGAATCGTCGATTAGGGCCCACTCAATATTCACTCACGACCCACTGGTGGGTCGCGACCCGTAGTTTGGGAAATACTGCTCTAGGGAATACACCCAATTGGTTGGAAAATGCTGCTATATATATATAGTAAGTAATTAACTACAAATTTAGAAATAATAAAATGTTATTTGATCAAAAGTGAATAAACACAAACAGTCAATAAGAACGCCGCCGTCTGTAATAGATCCGTTTCCTACCATGTAAAAGTATTGCGGTACAATGATATTAAAGAATATTCAACCTTTACAAATATTTCAGACATTGTTTGGACTAAAGATAGCTAAAATTTGCGGCAATAATATTTACAGAGTGGGATATCTTTATCAGACTTACATAATTTTATGTATAATTCTAACACTGAATGTAGATTTTATATTTGCGTACATAGTTTGTAATGAATATACTAATCGAGAAGTATCTTTGATATTTAAAATTTCTTACATTATTCAAATATCAGTTTTTCAAGGTTGTTGCACGATTTTTACATTATATTTCAATAACTTTGTACATTACCCAAAAGTTCCGTGAAATTGTAAATGTTTTCAAGAAAATAGATAACGATTTAAAATGTGGAAATGTAGTATTGCACAGTAAATATTTTCTTTATTTAGTACAAATCTTAGGTTTTTGTCATGTGATTTATTGTTACACAGTAAGACTTTTGATCGATTCAACTGGAAAAATATATTTCCTGTTAATATCGGAATTTTTGCAGATACTTTGCGGTCAATTATTAGAATTTTCTTTATTGCAATATATAATTATAGTCAACTGCATTTTGTATTACTTGCGTGTGAGCAATGCATATTTGTGTAATGCTTTGAATATAAATAAACATATAGTGTTAGAGAGGAATCCTGTGAAGGGATTACTCAATAGTTTCTGGATGGGGACCCGAGGGAGCACCACAGCATACAACTTACAAAGAGGACACATGGATGTCAAACAGTTCTGTCTTACACATAGTAAACTGATGGGTGTATTGAAGAAAGTTAACAGCATGTATTTTAGCACAGTATGTTGCCGTACATAAGTATATTGGAGGAAAACATGCACTATGTCCATTTTTTTTATTTATTTAATTCTCTACTGTACATTGGTTATTGTATTCCTCATTTCCAAGTACCATTGAATTATAAGTTGTAAAACTAAATTCTTAGAAGTCAAATTTATCGCTATGTTGCGATATCTTTTAACTTCTTCTTTTGCTTCAGTTAGGACTATGCCCTGTGGTTCTCGGAGCCTGCTCCTGGGAGGTGGATGTCCAACTGTCCCTCCATCGTTTAGGTGGTCTTCCAGGGGGTCTGTTTCCTGTCATGCGTTCATCTGCTGCAATTCTGACCACTCGATCTGAGCTCGCCCTCTCCACATGATCTCTCCAGAAACGTCTTCTCGTTCTGCCCCATCGCACAACATCTTCGACATTACAGATTCTTCTAATTTCTGAATTTCTTATTCTGTCACGAAGAGTTACACCTGCGATGGGTCGTAGAGTTTTCATTTCGGTGGTTCTAAGAAGGCTTTTTGTTCTGGTGGTGTCAGCTCTTGATTCTATGCCGTATGTCATGATCGGTCTTATAGATCCTTACTTTGCTCTCTCTCAGCATGTCTTTGTTTCTCCATACAGCACTCTTCAAGCACCCAGCCATGACGGCAGCCTTGTTTGCTTGTTCTCTTACATCGTCAAAGAGGTTATTGCTGCTGGAGATCTCGACACCCAGATACTTAAATCGCATCACTTGCTCTATGACTTTATTGTCGATTGTAAGTTTGCATCGCACTGGATGCCTCGAAGTGACCATGCTCTTTGTTTTGTCTACTGAGATCTTTTAACTAATCTGGTTAATTAAAAAAAATACATGCATATTTATATTCTAACTATAACCATGCAGAATGTAAGACATATGATGACTACACACTTAAATAAAAATAAATCTAAACAAACAAAAAAGTAAAACCATAAATATACCTACAACACACAATAATTTATGACAATATATCGCAGATATAATGATCTTTGAGGGCTTGTTTCATAAAGTTAAAGATGAAAGAGGTTGCTGACATCCTGGTTTTCGAAAGAAGATTATTCCAATAGCAAGCACAACACATAAAAACAGTTTTACTAACTTAGCCAGAGATCCTCTGTGCAAGCAGGATCTTAAATTTGTCGGTAAAGAATCTTTGATAGACTTTTGAGATTATGCAATGAATAAAATAATATTTTTTGAATAAATTAATATGTTGCTGGCAAGACAGTCTCTGATCAAAAATGACACCAAGAATATGGAACTATAGATACTTTTAGAATATGGAAGTGTACCTTAATCCATTTGGGCGGGAGGTATCATACAGTAGGGTCTCCACATGTCATTCCACCCAACGAGTAAACATATTTCCATGAATGTTTGGGAACTGTTTCTGCACAGATCCTAGGCTGATATTTAGCCAAATAAGCGTACAAACATAGTATTGTATAAGAAGATATTTACTTTGTTGAAAATTCATCATGTTTTGTGATATTCAAAAGAAGTTTTCTTTTTATCAAAAAAAATATTCACTAACTTAATCTCACATTATTTGTATTTCATAAAGTTTACTGCAATGGTTACAAATAAAGATGAGTCACAATTATTATCTTTGAAAGCAATTTCATTTTAAGAAAAATATTGTGAGAGGTAAACATAATTACGTTAAAAAAACACTTGTGATATGATTTCAATTCATCCGATATGGACAATACATAAAAAGCAATGGAATTATCAAAAGAGTATGAAGAATCATATTTTTTGACTTAGTGTAGTCTCCCTCCAACATACAGATAATCATCTCTCAAGTTTATGCACAACATAAATATGTAATATGAAAAATCAATTTTTTGATTAACGTTTCAATTTTATTTTCATTTTCCAGCTGGTTTCATTTCCCGTCAGTCTTCTGATGAATTTTATTGTTGGCTTGCCGCAATCTCTTCGATTGGTAATATTGTTTTACAAAACTATATTTAATTTTTATTTAGAAAGAACAAATAGGTGATTTGGGTAACTGTGTTGACAGTGGCATTTGGGCTCGAGCATTGGTGCAGTGTAAGATTTTAAAATTTCCTATGATTTATGTACTCTATAGAGTGCAAGGTATTCAAGACAAGATTAAATACACTATTGTTTGGCGGGTGTTATGATTTTTTAATGATGGTGGTTATTCAACAAATTGTCTAGTAAATTATCATTATTAAATATATATGTATATATTTAGAAACAGAACAGCAGCCAAGTAAACACACCTAGTATTAATTCTATTTCATTCAATGTGATAAACCCTTTACAATCATCACTACAGTCAGGCCAGTATACCAATGCACCTCAGGTATGATGGTCTCTTTCTTTCATAGGCAGGTATCAGCAACCAAAAGCATTGTTATAGAATATTTTATTTTCTATATTATTATCTAATCTTTGTACCTACCTGTATACCCAAATATGCACTGCGTGCTTTACGGTGTAGACCAAAGACCATACACTCTTACAGCTTGTTGTTTCTGCCACATTAATGTAAGAGTTCCTGTTTGGATATTTTGTGTCTAAAAAATATAACATATAAAAGTTTTCAAGTATGCGTATTAGTACAGTAGGTTGGTTAAAAAGGATATTAAATAATGGGAAGTAGGCATTTATTTTGGAGTTGGGCTGGTCATGTGGCCAGAAACACAGACTCTAGGTGGACAAAGAAAGTTCTGGAGTGGAGACCTAGAACAGGCAGAAGAAGTGTTGGTAGGCCTCAAGCACGATGGTCGGACGACATAAGACGGGTTGCAGGGGTCGGCTGGATGCGGTCTGCCCAGGATGGAGAGCTGTGGAGATCAATGGGGGAGGCCTATGTTCAACAATGGACGCAGGGAGGCTGACATGATGATGAGGCATTTACGTACAAAGAATAGTTATAATAGCTACATTATTACACTCTATTAGTCATCATTGGTTTGTACGCACAACGTCCGATAATTAAAAAAAAAAACAAACTCAAACTGAATAGTATATAAAAGATATAATAGATATATATTTTTATTTATCTGTTAAAAGAAATTTTCTATTTCACAGTGAAAAAAAGTAACTGTTTGACAATCTCTGATAAATGTATTGTTGATGGTGAGACGTAAGGAAGTTGAGTAAACGTGTAGCGGGGGGGGGGGGGGGGTTCAGGTGCACTCATATACTGGCCTGACTGTAACTGTTGCTTGTTTGAAATTGGAGTATTGCGGAAGGTGTCCAAATCGATTTTGTGTTTTTTATACCAATTTTAGTACTTAAAAAAATGGTAAGCATGTTATATTTTTTATATATCCATGTATTTCTTTTAAGCCCATACAAGGAAAACTACATATTTATTTGTGGATTATTCGTGTTTTCTTGAATGTTTTCGTTTTGACAACAATATCAGAAGCATTACTGTATGAACACACCAACACAAATGTTATTATTGGAAAGTTTATAGTACATGAGAACAAAGGTAAAACTTTTTTTTGTTTTAACATAATATTTACTTCAAAGTTTCTATGTTTTATATAAAAATATAGGCAGACTCTTTCACAAAACTTTGTTCTTTTGACAACAATATCCATTGTAGTTCTTACAATGGGGATAAGAAATTTTCAAAAAATCCATAAAAGTTTATTGACAGACAAAAGTAACCAAATTTCCTAAATATTTTATTGGTCCCTGTACTATACTATACCATCACGGCATATCCCACAAGTGGGGTAGCCAGCAGATCAGCTGCATGTTAGAAACATGCAAACTGTCCTCTTCGTGCCAATATAAAATCAAGACATTCAGGATGGGTGGCAAACCTCATCGCTGAATTTAAGATGTAAAACGTCTTATTTTTTTCGAACACCTGCCTTTTACAGGGCACTCGAAAACTTACGCAGAAGAGTGGGAGACCAATTCTTTACCGGGTGCTCCACGGGATATAACACTTTAATTGGTCCCTGTAACACTTTAATATTTATTAATGACTACCAATTTTAAATTGTTAACAGCTGACTCTTCGTTTTTAAACCTAAATATCTCTTTTTATTATCTTTATTTATTCACATCTTTACTGTACATTGATCACAATAAAATGTGTTGCAGCTGACCTCCTAGTCTGTCTTCGTGAAAAAAGCATATTGCTTGAAAAAAAAATACAAGTTATATTATTGTGCATAGAATCACTTAGTATTTCAATTTATAATTTTCTTTCAAATACACACTTTTTAAATTGTCTGTTTTTGTATTATACAGATGCTGAAAGCAAAAGAGCTATGAGGAGGTTAGCTTCTACTGTTTCTATCAGAAAGCCAGTAATGCAAGCTCAAGGAGTCTTTCAACTCAATTACTGTTTCCTTTTCAATTTGATTGGGCTTATGACCAGTTACGCCATAGTTCTTTTGCAGTACAGACCCTTTTAAGAAGAATAGACATAACTCGAGGGTAAAATAATTTGTGTAACATATACCTCACAAAGGACTACACTTAGAAGTTTAGAAGTAGAGGTGGGCAAGGTTGTTAGATGGAAGAAAAAAGACATTGCCAACATTTTGAATAACTATTCATGATAACAATAAGATATTTATAAACTATTTATTTGATTTGATATAATTACATTCCATTATTTGATACAAAATATAAGTTTTTGTTAGTACGTAAGTGTTTGGTTTCAAAAGTATACGAGTGTCACGTAGACCAAATTTAATGTGCAATGGAGATATATGAAGTTTAATTTAGTTAAAATAAGTGTTAAAATGATCAAATAGAGTAAACCAAATTAATCACTCTCGCTTGACCCCTTATACCGGGAGAAATTCTGATTGGGGCAATGCTTATGGTTTATTATTATGTAGTAGTTGATTGTTTAAATTTTATGTACCTTCCTATTATTATTATTGTGTAGTTAAATATATAAAATTAAATAAACAACATACACTGTAAATAAAATATTTTTAAATTCATTTGAAGGTTTATACAAATCTCTCAATTACAAAATCTCATACAATAACAAATAAAAAAATAAGGTTATGTAAAACACAAAAATTACATGTTTCATTAATAAAAAACATTGATTTGTACATAATACATGTAAAAATATATAATAAATCAAATAGTGAATACCAAAAAATCTACTCATGTACAAATACTATAAAAATCTCTATATAAATGTAAAAATTTCTTTAATTTATAAATACTGTTCAAGTTAAGTGGGATGGTATTGAACTTTATTTCTTCCCTTCTTGAGGCGTACTTCCTACAAAAGGATTATAATTCTTCAGGTTAACAAGGTCCCATGTGATATCCCATAACCTTTTTGCAGATTGTTCATTGCGTGCATTTCTACTCGCCTCTTTAACTGCACAATCACTGAAATATTTAATTAAGAATTGAAATTTGTTGGTAATATGTGTATTTATATTGTTTATGGTTTTTATATTTTGTCTGTGAAAGGAAATACATTGGTCTATATCCTGTAAATAAAATTGAGTTTTGGTGCATATATGTATGTTTTTCATTTCTTGCTCATCAAATTAATATCTATCTATACCCTCGTGTCAGGTCCCAGGTGGGGTAGACAGAGAGACAAAATGCCATATAGATCTATCTTTACAGACTTCTATAGCTTCCACCACATTCATCCAGTTTCTCATACACGCACACCAATTTCGCTTACTCAACACGCGCCCGTCTTTTACAATTTGGTCCATGTGATCAAGCCACATGGTTCTTAGACGTCTTGGATGAAATGCTTCCTAACAATTCCTCTTTCAGATAAATATATCCTTTTCATCGTGTATTTGCTCAACATGTCCAAACCATCATTACTTATTTACACTGAATATTACCTGTAGTAGAGTCCTGTTTCTGAGGCACATTTCTCATCAACAGCACAGTAAATAGTTGTCTGTGCACCAGATTCTGAATTTTTCATGAAAAACTGTAACGGGTACAGTAATTTAGTAAGCCCTGAGAAATAAACATTGTCAATATGTCTTCCCAGCTCGGTTACAACAACTCCTGGATGAAGGGAATAAACATTCACACCCTGGATGTTATTCTCTCCAAGTTTTCTAGCTAATTCTTTGGTAAAGAGTACATTCGCTAATTTGCTTTGTTGGTAAGCGCCCATTGCACTGTATGGACGTTTTTCAAAGTTCAAATCGTCAAAGTCCATGGAACCACCTAGAAAAAGATAAAAAGCACATCTGCATTTATATATGTCAGAGAGAGTTTCTTTTTATCGTCCTAAGAGAAGTATCGAAGACGAAAATGTAGCATGAGAGATTTTTACAGGGGGGGCTAGTATTTTTTGTAGAAATTACAATATAAACAAAGTGTTACAACCCTCGTACCCTTTTTTATGGTATATCCATCTATATCAGTAAAATTGTATAATACTTTGAATGCCGTACTTTTAAGTCAATAATTTGGAAAAAATACAAATATTGATTACCTTGTAATAAAAAGCTTGTAAAAGTTTGTAATAAAATTAACGTTATAAGCGAATATATGTTTACAGTTTTAGTCGATTTTCATAGTGCCTTAAATTTTTATATGCTATATTTTAGAATATTACAATTTCAAATTGATTGCATATGAAACTGTGTGGTTAACATACAAATATATATTTGAACTCACGAGCATGCGCTGTAGATGAGACATTAACAATTCTAGCCGGCTGTGACTGTATTATTCTGGGTAGAAGTAACATTGTAAAAAGGAAATGTCCAACATGATTTGTACCAAATTGTGTCTCAAATCCATCCTCTGTTTTACCAGCGGGACACATCATCACACCAGCATTATTCACTAAAAGATTAATCTTAGACTCATTCTGCAATAGTGTGTTGGCACATTCTCTCACTGACGCCAACGATCCGAGGTCTAGTTTGGTGACCTCTATAGATCCAAGTCCCTCTTGTCCTTCACAACTCTTCATGATATCTTCTTTGGCTGCTTCGGCTCTCTTTTGATCACGACATGCCATTACAACACGAGCTCCTGGAAAATGAAGAAGAAAACTTAAAGTCCAGATTCACGGTAGAATGGAGAAGTGTTTATTGATTGAGTTGACCTTTATTTTATAAAACTCTTCATTAATTTATGTATTAAAAAAGTAGTAATACTTAAACCATTTGAAGTTTTGATGTTATTGACCGAAAGTACTTGTTGGAAGTCTATTTCAAGATTATTAATTTTATGATATTATTTAAATAATAATAATAATAATTTAATAATAATAATAATTTATTCAAACAATAATATCATCTTTACATTTTCATTATAACACAGTTGAACATACTTAATACAATCACAAAAAAATGTCTTTGTTTATATTGATTTTGTTGTACTTAGATTTCATTTATGATACTATATATATTTGAATATCAGTAAACTTCTACTTGAGTAAACGCCAGCTCCTTGACAGGTAAAAACGTAGACTCACTGCCTGATGATGAAACCAGAAAGATTCCGAAAGCTTATAAACAAAAACTTTGATGCAACATATCTGCGTAAATCTTTGAATCACGACACGGGCTCACTCTCGGCAACGGCAGCAAAATTTTGTAAATTTGTATAAAAACTATATCGATCTGTTACACACACACTTATATTTAAGATTAACAGAGATTTAAAATACAATACAATACAGCTGTTTATCTTGAATGCAAGAAAAATTGTTATTGAAAATTTTTATTTCAACAGCTGATTGTGACAACTCGAAAATTTTCAAGGTGAAAAATTTTGTTAGGTTATGTATAATAAATTAATTCAAATAATTATGTTCTTTTGTCGTGGGTCACCATTTATAAGTTGTATTGTGAGGTAGATCACCAGCCAAAATGTATGTGTTGCTATGGTAGTGGAACAGTTCTGATTTTATAATGATATTTTTACCTCTTTTGTAGAAATCCAGTGCAGTTTCTTTTCCTATCCCAGTATTACATCCTGTGATTACAGCAGTTTTACCACTTAACTTGGCTTTACTATAACATCTGCCGCTGAATAAAGGCATTGTAAGGCTTCTGAAAAAAAAAATAACGGCAAAAACTAAGGTAATCTTTCAAATAGGAAAAATGTACAAGAAATTTCTTTTCACTGCAAAACGTACTTCTTTCAAAATCATAAAAGGTTTATCAGTGAGTATTGTTAAGGTAAGTAGTGAACATTGTCACTGCAGACTCAAGAAGCACTTACGCAAAAAGCGACTTGAAGAAGATAGCATTTGAAGATTATGTACAGGAGAGGCCGAAACTACTCAGCATTTGGGATTTATACGAATTAAATCCCCTAGACATGTACTGGGTAGAAGCAGAGTCTCTCCACAGCTTAGATCCCATCAAGATTCTAGACTTCATAAGATGTCTGGGACTTGAGGATTCGCTTTGACTGGCAATACCAGAAAGGTTGAGTAAGGGGAGTACAAAAGGTGAAGTAAGTAATCAGCGAAGTTAAAACCCATGATCCACAGGTCGGTAATACTTGCAACCAATCACCTCTGTTTTCACATTATTTTTTTTTGTTTTTATAAACACATCATTTTAAATAAAATGCAACTCGTTGAAAATAAATATCCCTTTCAAATTTTCGATTTATTTGTGCTACAATGTCACCTGAGAGTTAGGTATGTGCTCACACAAACTATGCAAGTGGTCGCTGACAATGAATTCTGTACACTCATTTCAATATGGTGTATGGTTCAAAAATGTATGGTCTTTGGAAGGGATGAAGCGACTGCGAACATTGCCATAAATGGAGTGAGCATCAAACAAGTAAAAGAGTTCTGTACTTGGGCAGCAGAATAAACTAGGACGGACGCTCCAAATCAGAAATTGTGAGCAGAATAAACCAGGCAAGAATTGCCTTTAACAAAAAATCTAAAATATTGGAATCCCCTAAAATTGATTTAAGCGTGAGGAAGAATCTCACTAAAGCCTTTGTATGGAGTATTTTGCTATATGGTTGCGAGACGTGGATCATCAGCAAGAGTGAAAGCGGACAGTTAGCGGCCTTTGAAATGTGGTGCTATAAATGCATGCTGAAGATTCATTGGTCGGAACACGTCAAAAACGAAGAAGTGTTAACCAGGGTTGGCGAAAAAAGGCAACTCCTCAAAAGAATCTGCCAACGACGAGCTAACTGGATTGGCCACAACATCAGGCACCCAGGACTGCTCATCGCAATCGCAGAGGGTAGGACCGAAGGCACAAATGGCAGAGGCCGACCGAGAGACGCCTATATGGACCAACTGAAGAGGGACATGAGCTGTGGTTCATACATGGAGTTGAAGAGACTGGCTGAGAATAGGGAGGAGTGGAGAAGAAAGTCCAAATTCGCTGCAGACCAATCCAATGGATTGTAACTCATTATATATATATACATTTCAATATATTTTTTATAATCTTATAACACTAATAAAAATTCAATAACAAATCACCTTCGTAATTGATGGAAATAAGGAAATTTACTAGTAATTTCAACGTCCACTTATCCTTATCTTTCAAGAGATTAATATGAATAATGGTGTCTTTAACATACCTATGATATAAGAACACTTAGATTATAAAGTAAACATTAGCACATAAAATTACCACTCAAAATAATAAAATTTATTACAACAAAACAAAGTGAAAGTAGTGGTAGTGGTAGGTATTTCACGTTTTCCGCCTAATATTTTGACAGTACCACAGAGTTAAAGGTTATTATCAACTGCGCTAGCTACTAGCTAGTGATGTGATTTGATTCGGTACTGTACTTTGAATACCCGTTACTTTTGAAACCGGTACAGAATTTCGGTAAAAAAATGTAATTGTCGGTAATAACACCCGTTACTTGTTCAAGTCAGTTATATTGTCTATTACTGATGTAACGAATGTGTGATTTTGGATATCCGCGAATGCGAATAGCGAATATTGACTTGCTTAAAATTTCTACCCCCCCCCTCCCTCCCCTGTCACCGAATTTCAAAATGGTATAGGAATTTAAAATATTTCAAACTTCCCCGGTTTTCTTAAAGAATATTTTCTTGCAGTACCTTTTTATACAATGTACCGGGTAAGTGTCCGGTACTTTTACCGAAAATCCGATACTTTTATTATCAAAATAATATACGCATATTTTTTGCGATTACGAATGCGAATACTTTGTGCGAATATTCGCGAATGTGAAAAAGTATTCGTTACTTTGCAGAAATGTGGTTGTGAAAGAACATTCTTTATCATAATGACCAAAACTGGAGAGTTTGCGGAATATTTAAAATTACTATCTATACTATTTTGAAAATTTGAGGAAGGTGGGAGGGAATTTTACGTGTAAGCAAAAGTATTAAATTTGGACAATTAACAAAAGAAACAAAGGTTTAGATTTATTTGGTGAATCTTACTTTCCTTAATTACTTTTATTAATAAAATATCACAGTTCCCATATAAAAGGGATGTCCAAATATGATTAATAAATTAAGAATATGGGTGATATTGGTGAATGGGTGAAGTTCAGACTCCTAAGCATATTTTTCACACTTTTCATATGTAATTTGAAAGAGGACCCACAAAAAAGTAAAAAAAAAACTACAAACCCTTTTTAGAAATTCCTTCAGTTACATTCAAAGTATTTTCCATCAGACGTGATGAACTTTTCAAGCCTTTTTCCCACTATAAGAAGCATTTATGGAACTTTTCAACTGATACCGATCAGTGCCCTTTGCGAAGCTATTTTCACCATATCCACATCATCTAAACGATTGGCTTCTAGGTTTTTCTTAATTTTTGCATACAGAAAAAATTTGTTCCGGCTAGGTTTGGTAAATATGGAGGACACGGAATGACAGGTCACCCCTGAGAGGTCAAATAGTGGGTCATTCACAAATCCAATTAAATGCTATTTTTCTAGCATGAGAAATAAATTTGACTGAATCACATTTCACTTGTGAATTTTCAATCAAAATCCACTGGTACAAGCTTATAACTTATAACTCACCCTTGTCTCTTTTTGGTCGATTGATGAATGTTTCTGCTGTTTTTCATACCTAAATAAAAATATTGGACCCAATTTGAGTTTGTTGGTAACCTGGAGGTAGAGTCTCGGCCTTGTGAACATGAGGTCCGTGGTTTGATCCCAGGTGCTGGCAAATTCCTTTTTTCGACACAAGCTTTTAGCTTACTGTGAAAGGTGTATAAGGTTGTATTTGGGTTTATAACAAAACCCATATATATCTTTTTAAAAAAATAATATTGTAGATTGTGACTCATACCAACAATAATATACTCATACACTATGCTACTTTTTATAATCTGATTCAACATGACTGTCCTCATCAGACTGACCCAGGATCGTGAAGAGTATCAGGAGATGGTCGCCAACCTCCGATAGGAGCGGCACAAGAAGAAGAAGATTCAACATTCCATTGATAGATCAACATACACCAATTGTGACATGTTGTCAATTTGTCTAGGGCCCCTGATTGCATGTATGCCATGCAAAATCACTAAATATTGGGTGGAACGCCTAAAGAATAATAAAAAAAAAATGTATGCTATATATAACTTTTTATATCAAATACATAACTGAGTCTGTCACATAAATGTGCGGTTTAATCAAACATACGTTTATAAGTTTTATATCAAAACTGGACAAATACATTTATAATAAAACATGAAAAATAAAATTGAAAACAGTGTGTTTTCCACTAAAATCATTATATCTCTATAAGCTTTTCAGACTACGTCCTTAAATTTTTTTAGTATTTTTTCACAGAAAAATTTCCGAAATGCTTATGAAAATAAAATACTTTTAGCGGTAAACACAGCTTTTTTTAAAATTTTATTTATCAATTTAAACAATTAATTATGAATAACTTTCACAGTGTGCTCTTCAAAACTAAATAAATTATCATTAGAGCCTGTAAACAAATTAGACTGATTGATTTCTATACAAACATTTTTTTTTATTAAACTAATAAATTACAAATCTTGTACATATTTTCATTGATGCTACCCAACTAGGTACAACCTGTTCTAGGGCAAATATCTCACAAAAATATCAATCATATAGAAACATATACACAATCACAAAAAGCATTCATCTCCTATATTTATACAATCACATTCATAACAAGAAAAACACTGCTGTAAACCGTCCATACATGAAACAACACACAAACAAACCATTTCTCATAATAAAACCAGAAAAAAACAACATATCCATAAACAAAATCATATTGATTTGAATATTTTGGAAATAATGCAATTTAATAGAACTTTAACACTAAAAATATTTCTGCATACTTAGTTAAAAAAAAAATTTGGTTTTGTCCTCTTTTGATCCTATGTCTTTTTTGTCTACTGAATGGACACAGATGTTTTATTACATTAATTAAGTAAATATACATTGAGTATAAATAAAGGGTAAGAATATTCTTGGTTGTATTGAAAACTGACATTCCAAACTCTAGTCTACATATACCAACAGGCAACATCATGAAGTGTCTACTATTCATTCTACTACTCTGCTTCATAGTGGTAATACACACATCATATTTATTTAATCCATTTTCAATCACCAAACTCATTAATCTATTCAGACCATTACAGCATTTCTTACGAGTGAGATAGCCAGTGAAAACATGCAAGTTGTCTTCTCAGTGCCAATAAAGTCATGAAATTATATTCATCATCATCATCCCCCTCAACGCTCCTCTCAGGAGCACAGGGCAGAGACCAGCCTCCTCCATTCAGAGCGTCTCTGAGCCAATTGTGTCACCTCTTTCCACGACATTCCCTGCACTCTGATATCGTTGTCATAGGAACGGTGTATTGTGAAAGAGGGACGCCCGGGCCGACGGAACCCTTGCGGACGGAAGTACAGTTCTCTTTTTGGCCAACTATCATTGGGCATTCTCAAAACATAGGACCATCTGTCTCTCCTGTATTACGGATATTACAGGTTTCTGCTGGGTGCGCCGGCGCACAACATCATTTGCAACATGATATTAGTCACCAAAAAATATTAATAGTATTTTATAGACCATTAAAGGTCACGTGGTCTTGTCTATGGATTTGCTTTTGCTTGGGGGGCAAACAGTCAGATTGCGCAAATCATCCTTGTAGGATGTTATGCCATAAGAGAAAAAAAAGAAAGTCAGACGACAAAATAATAACAAAATCGACACTGACAGTTTTTTTTATTATTAGGTATTCTTTAGGCGTTCCACCTAATATTACACCGTAATCATCTGTTGTGTTGGGATACCTGATGCCCCTCAATGATTTTTCTGTGACGTCATCCTTTAATGGTCTATTCACACAAATAGTTCAGCTCATTGTTAGTCAACCATTTGTTTTTTCAGTCCTCCATTTAAATATTTCTCATAAATAAATGTTTCCAATTTATTTCAGATGCAGTCGGTTCAAGCAGTAGAATGGTGGGGTTTCTGCCAACTGTTTCGACGTCACCCTATTTGTCATCTTGCATGAAAATAATAAGTACATAACATAAAAATTCACAATAATTAATATAATTGTATAATAATATACCAATAAAATGTAAAATGCAAGTTGTTTTATTTTGTAACTAATGTAATGTGAAAACCAATTCTGTAAGTAAATAAATGAATAGTTAAGTTTATTGTGGAAATCTGACAAAGGCTGTGTCTACAATGGCAGTTATTTATAAAATATCACATATAAGACATTCAAATTATTTATGAGGTATGTCACCTTTTCTGAATGTAGACAACTGGCATATTTACTATATAAGGGCCCCGTTTAACAAAAACAGTAAAATATTCTATTATCAACAAATTTGATAGAGAAACTGTCAAAACTTGTTGACCCTTGCAAATATATTGATTTGATAAAATAAAAAAATAAATATTGATTACCAATATTAGTTTTTTACTAAAAAATAAATAAATCGCAGACTGATTTATTTAGGTACTCTTTGTTATATCAAAATACAAATTATTTGTAACATATATTTATATTTTTTATTCATCCTATCAAGCATATAAATACTAAAGATTTTAGCAAACATTTTTAATATACAAAAAATTGAGTTCATGTGGTGATTTTTGGTTTCAAAATATGAGAAATTTTATGAAAAAAAATAATTTTTTAATCGGTCAATATCCATGAAAAAACAAAAAAAAAAAATTTGTTCTATAATTGTGATAACTATCTAAGTATTCGTAATATTTAAAAATAGATATGAAAATATGTAGGATTCTCGTGCATTTATGTACCTACCAAACACACCCCCAAATTCAATTTTTAGAAATATGCTTTTTTATAAACGAATACTATGAAGCTAAAATCATTTTTTTTTTAAAGTTAATGTTTGCTATTGGTAATTAATATTTGTTTTCATATTTAACAAATCAAAATGTTCGTAGGGTCAACAAGTTTTGAGAATTTGCTAAGGGGGCCTTAATACTTAGTCTACTACTGACTAGCCCACTTGTGGGTAATGCAACAGTGTATTATGAAAGAGGGACGTATACTATTATAGGATATTCTAGAAATATGATCTGACCAAGACCATAGTGACTACTGGCGTAGTTATAAATTTTATTTTCTGTTTTCCTATACTTAGTTCATTTAGTGGCAATTTGTCGGTATCTTTTTCAGACTAACCACCAACTATTGTCTCTCCAGTATTACAGAGACTGCAGACATAACCGAGTGTGCTATTGCACATAACATTTAAGTTAATTCTTGGTTAGGTGCCAAGCCTCAAAGCTATATAGACCTCCATTCTGAACAATTTTTGTCAGTTAAGTCACCACGTTGGGTTGAGTTTGGGTTAGTTGGAAGTGATCGCGACTTTGCGATAAACTCCCCTCTGTTTATTGATTGTATTTAATTTGAATATATACCTTCTACGAAATTGTTTGTAATCAATATAAAGCAAAGAATAAGTAAGTAAAAATATTGTAATAAATATATTTTTTCAATTGATTGATAACCTAACGTCATATGTCACAATTGGGGTAGCCAGCAGACCCAGCTGCATGTAATAAACACACAAGTTTTCCTCTTGGTAGAAACACAAGTAGTTTAAGGTATCGACTCGTTTTTTTGACAATGACTAATACTTGTTGTAAGTTAAAACTAGGTAATTTGATTATGAAAAAAGTATTTAATTTTTTTTACATAAATCAATTTTTTTGACAATAATTTATTGATGTTATTAAGTATAAATAATCATAATAATACTGTAAAACACTTGTTTTAATATTGAAGAATATTATTAATCAAATGTTGAACAATTTAAGCTTAATTAAATGGATTATTTCAATAGCAACCAAATTTTATTTCAACTCATATGATACTGACTGTTTTTGAAAAAAACTGATTCAACTGTACAAAATTAATTTCTAGAGGTGCAAAGTTTTTAAATTGATTTGTAAGGAAGAAGTATTTGTGGAAAATCCATTATATACTACATGTTTATATACAAGTAAAAATATGCGTCATTTCACAGAAACATAATGCGCGAGCATCTGTGTCGGTGTTTAGGTAGTAGAATTTCATAGCGAAATAAATAAAACAAGAGTTTTATTCTACTATTGATTTATTCGACGAGAGAGACGTCTTTCGTCTTATTAGGACATGGTCAATCTGGCAATGTCAATGTCGAGCAGTCCATGAGATATGCAGCGTTCAGCTTCTGTACAACCACATTTTAAATGTCTCAACCTTACTCCTCATGGAGATTTTGAGAGTCCACCCCTCCACTCCATATAATAGCACGGGTACTACATATGCATTTACAGCACTACATCTCGTCTCTCTCCTTTCTTTTACTGTAATCATTCGTACTTTACAGATGCCCTGCTATAGAAGTCACATCCTGGCACAGTCCGTAAACATTATAGTTGAAATAATTCAAAAGTTTTAGTATTTGTACTGTGGAAATCCAATTTTATTTAAATATACAAAAAAAATGATCAAACACCGCTTAATTTTCACTTTGTTACATATTAAATCCTAACGTTCTTGTCAAGGCTTGTAGGCATCCTCAGGGAAACTGAGGATTGTCATTGTGTAATACACATTACACACTTAGATACTATATATTTTATTTTCAGACCAAAAATTTCTTTCAGATTCAGTCAGGTCGAGCAGCAGAAACATGGTGGAGTTTATGCAATAAATTTGTGAATCATCCTATTTGTGTTTTTCTAGAGCGATAAATACAGTGCATAAAAATATACTTAGCAAATGCAATTCTGTCTATGAGACTCAATACTGACAAATTACTTTATGTCAAGAATTACACTACCAAAATGTTTTATTTTTATAATCAACATATATTTTGTTTACATTGACGTAAATAAGTACGTAAAATATAATATATTCTGTAAAACACTTGTTTAAATAATCATAACAAAATATATTTATCATTTCAAAGAAGAACTATTCAAATATAATTTAAATCAATATATTATTATGCTGGTTTGGATTTGTAGAAAGAAAGAATAATTAAAAAGCTGTAAAAAATACACTCACTTATGTATCTGGTGAGTGCAGACTAGATTGTCCTATAACAAAACAGGCTTTGGAGATGGAGTGTTTAGTGTTGCGGGTCCCAGATGTTGGAACTAGGGTTGCCAGATGTACAGTTTTCAACCAAACAGTCCGGTTTTCGTTATGCTTGTCCAGTCAAGAAAATCTCTATAAACCGGGCAGATAGAAAGTTAATATAGGTAGGTACATTATATTTCTGTTAATAAATAAAATAAAAAAAAAATGTCCGTTTTTTTTTTTTCAACATATCTGGCAACCCTAGTTGGAACAAGCTGCCTCTGTGTCTGCGAGAGGAGGTGAATGGAGAGAGTTTTAAAAGAGGGCTGAAGACACACCTTTTTGCTGGGAGTTTTGGGTGATGGATACGATATACAGCGCCCTTGAGGTCATGTTATGAGTAAACGGCGCTTTACAAATTGTCCATATATATATATATAACAGTCTACAACAACGACAAGATTAACCATAATGCTTAATCATACGGAACCAATTCTGAAAGGATGATAAAATAAATAAATAAATCTTTAGTGGCCAAATTCAAAATAAATATACGAGAAATACACAACATGATAATTAAAATAATCTGGACCAAAGGGGGATTTGTTGCTAGATAGGATGATGGAAAACACACAATAAATATGCTTTCACATTTGTCAATGCATATATTTCAATAAATAAATATCCAACGGAACAATTTATACTTAACTATACAATATTCAACTTCAAAGGAGTATTTTTTTTATATATCATATTATTATAAAAAGACTGTTCGTTATTTGATCAAATTGTTGCAAAAACATACTTTATGCATTGCAGTAAGGTAGGTTTAATGAAAGACATTGCCTCAAGGCAATATGTACACCTTTTGTAAAATTTATTTTTGACAATAAAGTGTTTATTATTATTATTTTTATATTCTTATGAACAAATAAAGCAGACCATGTGAGGGAATATGATAAGATGCTGTCCCTCTCTAATATATTGCCAGTATACATCGACACTTGCTGCCTCCACAATACCCGCACCGTTGAAGCCTGCCATCGCCCCTTAACAACCCAGCTGATGTTAAGTTGAATTCTCTACGAAATGTCAGGCAGAAGTCAACGGTGTCAAAACCGACTAAAAAGTTAAGACTACTGTACATAGAGTACCCAAAAAACGATCATTGTATAAACATAATATGTTATAATATGTTCTGAGAAAACACCTTTTCAAACATATGCATATATGCAAACATTATCTTGGTATAAAAAAACAATATAAATAATACTCTTTTGAAGGTTAATAAATAATTTATTTACTGTTTTCTATTTCTACTTCTAAAATCCACAAATAGCTTCACATTAAAAAATGTGAAAATATGCAGTGGTGAGATTTTCACTCTATTAGTGATTTTTTCCATCTAACACATTTACAAGATAAATAAATAAATATGTAGGTATATAAAATAATTTATCAAAAAAAAAAATACAATGTGATGACTTTCATTAGTAATTAACTAAACAAAATAAATTTAACATAAATTTAAGTAAATTATCAATTATTTATTAAAATATAAGAACAATATTTTTGTATAACTAAATTTAGTGATAATATGAAAATTCTTCAAAAAGACAATTCCTTGAATTCACAATTCATTGAAGCACAATAAATCAAAGTGAATTGTTTAACAAGCATTTGTTAAAAAATTCTGTTCTACAAATCACAACTATTCGATTCCCATTAATCTTTAAAAGTGTTAGATATATTAACTAGGATTATATGTACCATGATTCAAATTAATATTCAACTATATTATTATTAAAATATTACTCCTATTTTATCCATACGTAGTTCAACTGTAGACCAATTCATAGTAAGCAAATATCAATTCAGTGTCACAAGAAAACAACGAGATCACGTATTGCCGACCATACCTACTTATAAACCTTTTTTTAAATCTAGTATTCAAGTTCTCTAACAACTGCAGATTCGAATAATTGCAGTTCAAAAAAAGTGCATTCAAACAATTATTATTTCACAGAATCTTACATTGGAATAATTTTCCTGTCATTGTACGGGGTGTTAAAGTTTTGAGGTATAATACTAGTTGAGTAAAGGTAAAACTGGGTAGCCTCCAGTTTTGTGCCATCACCATCCCTTCTGGCAGAGGGCGTACTATAATGTTTCGCGCAATATCATTAATTACCGTTAGCAGTTGCACACTTCTCAGAATGTTAGGAGATTTTGTATCTTAAATATCTAAGAAGTTTTTTTTATTAAACTAATGTCATTATTTATATAAAAATCTATAAAACCTTCATGTTCCCTCGAAGAAATTTTTTTGCTGGCAAATAATGAACGCTCTTACACTTTTAGATGCTACAAGTTGTGTATTTGAAATACTGGTATTTAAATATAGTTGAGAAATATCTTAAACATTATTAAGAAAGCTAAGTATGTACCTATTTATATTACTATAACCTGTACTCACAAAAAAAATTAGCCTGGGTTTACTACCCATGTGTTATATGATGACTAATTAAACCCAAATCTTACTAAAAACATTGCTCTTTGGTACCCTACTCAATATTATGGGTATAAAGATTTTCATCAATACATATTAATTTTTGTTTTTTTTTTCAATTTCCATGTGGCAGCTGTTTCATGGTTCAAATATTAACAGTCTGGAAAAATATATATAAATGGAAGAATGCTAATGTGTGTAATGTGTCTCCTAACCAAATATATGTAACAAATGGAATAGTAGTTATTCAGTAATTATTGTGAGTACAGGTGTTTTACCACAGCTTTGGAATTATATAAAAATATAAATATGTATCAATAATGAACTATGTCCCGTCAGTTGTGTTTGTGAATAGTGATGCCAGGAGTTCTGGTTCTGTAAGATCTCTCTTAAATCTCTGGGCTATTTCTTGTATCTTGTGTCTTCTGCGTACATGTGGAAGTTGATAACTGAAAAGACAATCAATAAATTCTATAACACCATAAAAATGTGAGCTTGGTGGGAGAGAGAGTAAAATTATATCCTGTTTATATATAAGAATAGGTCTCGCATTCTCTTCTGTAGGTTTTTGAGTGGACAACATATGGCAGATGCGTATAAAAAATTATGAATATATATATGTCATAAAAGAAGGATGAAAGTGGCATAAATGCATTGGAAATGAGATCGTTGAGAAGGATGTGTGGTAAAAGTCTGAGAGATTGTGTGCGTAACAGTGATATACGAAAGGAATGTGGAATGAAAGTTGGTGTAATTACAAGGATGAATGTAAATAAGTTAAGATGGTTTGGGCACGTGGAAAGAATGAATGAGGACAGAATGACTAAGAAGATATATTTGGCTGAGAGGAATGGTGCTCGGAGACGTGGACGTCCGGGGATTAAATGGCAAGATCATTTAAATCAAATCCTACAGGAGGGTCACGTGTTGAGCACATTGAACAGGAGAGCATGCATGAGGAATTGTATGACAGTGACGGAAGCGAAAGATGTATGTAAGGATAGAAGGAAGTGGCGCTCGATCCTTTCTGCCAACCCTGCGAGGGAAGCGGCGTGATGGTATGTATGTATATATATATATCATCATCATCGCACTAAACGCTCCTCTCGGGGGTACAACCAGCCTCCTCCATTCAGAGCGTCTCTGGGCCAATCGCGTTAATTCTTCCACAAAGCTTCACTGCGCTCTGATGTCATTGTCATAGGAACAGTGTACTGTGAAAGAGGGACGCTCGGGGTGATGGAACCCTTGTGGACGGGAGAACAGTGCTCTTTTTGGCCAACTTTCATTGGGCATTTTCAGAACATACACAGAGAGCTGTTTGCTTATTACATGCAGTCAGTCTGCTGGCTACCCCACTTGAGGGAGATGCCATGATGGTATAGATAGACAGAAATTTAGAGTGGATATACAACACATAATATAAGTTTAAATGTTATATTATCATTATTTACCTATCGTCATGTAAGCGTGCTCTCCTGGCTACATTGAGTGCAGTGTGTCTCAGAGTGGCAGGTAACCTGCGAGGATCTACCACGGCACCATCAGCAAGAGGTCCAGCTCCTCCGCTCTCTACTTTCACACGCACTAACCCACACTCTAAAGGACGCACCCACATTACGCATACATCACTTCTACGCCAGGCTACACCTGTTTCTGTATAACGCAGTAATCCATCTGCAAAAAAATAAATAAACATGCTCGTTTTTCAGTTAATCTGTAAAAAAAAAATCCATCATAATTATATTTTTGAGTGAGTTTTGTCTCTGTGAGTGAGCCTAATTTAGCAAAATAAATAGAAATGTTAGAATAATAAACAACAAACTTACCAATGGACACATCAAGATGATCCTCGTAGCTTTCCAACCAAAAAATCAAAATCTTGGTACAAAGTTGACGATTTCTTCTACCACTTCCTGAAAGCAGAATATATTAGTTATATACTATTTTATTTCAGTTCACAAATGAACAAAAATTTTTTTTTGAATTAATACCATGTTCATTCAACCTGATCAATTGTATTGTAAAGAAGATTACAGAACGTTTCTAGTTATAATGTTATTTCTCTCAAACATACAAATATATTCTTACCTGCAGATGTAAAACTGGAATTAGGTGAATGTTTTTCAAAATCCAAAGACAGTGTTCTAGGTTTGTCTGCCATATTGCCCTTGGCGATCGTGGAAGACGTACTAACATTAGCTGAGGATTGACTAGTGGATTCACTGATACTCCTTTCGAAGTAAGGTGGCTGATTGTGCGAAACATCCCACGAAGAATTACTATTTGCCGAACCCATACTGCAATGAGATGTACAATTTCCATCTACATCAGTCTTGTGTTGAGATTCGTTTGATTCAGGTTCGAAATCATCTTTTTCTGTAGGCACTATGAAAGCTATCTCTGAACTTGGATCTGCCCAATATAATATGTGCGTATCACCATTATACAAAGACCCGCCGTGTTCTTCTGATTCTACATTTACTGGGTTGAGTGATTTAGCATCAAAACTTTCGTGATATTCTGTGTCGACTTCTGTAGTGACAGCGGGATTGTAACTGGTATCTATGTGACCCGTCCATCCGGCGTGTTCGTTCACTTTGACCGGCCAACCGAGTCTGAAAATTAGATGAAAAACGTAAAATATGACAAATGTTTAGACAATTCAGAGTGAGTTCCAAACTAAGATATATGTATTTTATATTATGGGTACTAACACAACGATACATATAATACAATACACTAAACACCTAGACCCAGAACAACTTGAAAAGGATGACTCTTCATTTTACCCTGGCCAGGAATTCTACTCAGAACCTAGTGAATCCATGGCAAAAGCGTTATTCCCATGCAACATCAGTCGCCTAATAATGGTAAATTTGTGAAGTTACATAATTTTGCAACTAGAAATTAAGCTGTAATGATAAATTATTTTTGCATGGTTATACGCATTTTAAATTAAATAAATCTTGATTTATTGAATAAAACACAAAGCAAGACAGATTTCAAGAACTTCCACCCTCATCATCATGCTAAGCCTACTCGCGATTAATAAAGTCTTTTATTTAATTTAATTATTTCTTTCTTCTTAAAATTATTCTGTTACCCTCTAAGCATTTGTAAGAATCCCGAGCTGACTGTATCTCTTCTTCTTGTATTTCTGAGTAGCTGATGGGGCAGTCTTTGACCTCGAGCACAGTAGAAAACATGAGCGGTGGCACCAGCTCGTGCTCCTAATCTATCCAAAGAAGCGAGTTCACTGCGAAACTCTGCACTCGAAGAATCCAAAGCTAAAAGACGTGGCACACCAGACTGCAAAATAAATAAGGCCATTTTGGGTTAGTTGGAAGAGATCGCGCCTTTGCTATAAACTCGCCCTCTGTATATTGATTGTATTTAATTTGAATGTATACCTTTTATGTAATTGTTTTTTATCAATGTACAGTAAAGAATGAATAAATAAATAAATAAAGAAATGAGTGGATATAGGTGAGTTGTCCTGTGAGTGTTTGCAAAACCTCACATGTAAGAAAATTACCATCAACAAATTCACCTATAAAGCAAGCTATGCATCCTTAATGTCTTATTTGTTTATTTACAAGGAGAGGACAATCTGCATGTTAATTTCATGCAGTTAGTCCGCCGGTTACTCCGCTTGCGGAATATGGCATAGTTTAGTATACTTCGATCGATCCATTTTAAAAATAAATTATCAATTGAAAAATTTAGAAGTTAACGTTCCGGTGTTATATAAATGGAAAATCTTGATCAACTATATATCTGAAATAAGACTTACAAAATGGAAAATAATTGCTATATCATATTTGCATAAAACAATTTGAATAGATTCACTCATTTACATTTTTCATAAGTTAGATCTCTAGATAATGGTAGTGTTAGAACATTGAAAGTGATCATTCAGCCTAGAGTCAATTCTTAAACTTTGAGATGTTCTCTCACTTCTTCCAATTGTATTTACCACAATGTTGTAGCATTATGTGAACGTTGTTCTTAAATTGAGATAATCTGATTGGTTTTGTCATCTGTATTCCAAATAAGGATTTGTAAATATTCTAAACATTTACCACTTACCTTTTTCTCTCCTCCAATATTCAAGAAACCAAAATGTGAAAGGAACAACCGAGCCGTCTGAAATTCCTGAACTGGCTCAAGAGGGACACATTCTTCAGGAGTCTGTAAATTACAAATAGCAACAATAAAAAATCTTCATACCACATAAGAAAAAGACTATGTAGACTTTTGATAGCACTTGCACTCGCATAAAAGAGATAATTAGATTTTTACTTATGTAAAGAAACACAGATTGGTTTGATAATGACTTTGAAAGTCAAATACACTTTCCATAGAGTAATATTGTAATATGTATGGCTCTCTTTTCAAAATAATTGATAGTGACCGGGTATAGTCAGGTATGAAGGGATACAACATCAGAATGGTGTTAATCTCTATTTACGAGTCATGTGTTACATAGAGATATAACAGGTGAAGAAGTAGTTACTGTGAGTATGAATAATAAGGTAGAAATAAATAAACTACTGTTTCAGAATCAGGAGCCTCTTTGGAGGCTTTCTCGATTGCAGCTTGTGTTTCCAGCATCTTAAACAGCTGTGAGGCATTAGGATCATTCAGATTTCTCAGCACGCTGTCCAACGAAGGGAAGGATTTGTCTCTGGAAGTAATAAAGATAAAGCAATCAAGATAATTAGTATGGATTTGAACTAAATTAAAAGCAATTAATTAATAATCAACATTGCTTAAATTTTCATTGAAAAAGTTATCATAATACTTTGACTACTACAATTGATCAAAATCTCTATGGTGAATAAAAGGGATGTTATTCTGTGGTGACACATGACAGCTTAGATGTGAAAGAGAAATGCACATGATATATAGAATTTTAAATAGAATTTCTTCATCATCCATTCATCATCTGTTTGCTCCATATGTCCAAACCATCAAAACTTTTTTCACACATTTTATCTACAATACTCTTCTTGCATTTTGTCTATAATACTCCGCTCACCTCCATTCATTCTCCTTATTGTATTAAGTAATTCATTTTTATCAATTTTAATACAAATAAAAGAAAACATCCACTATATTAATTTATAACGTATGATTCTCGCAATTGTAAGTTTATAGACGGCAGGGATAGTTATTCATTGCTAGAGTATGTATAGTTGTTTGCAATTATAACATTTTTTGTAGAGCTTATATAATTATAAGTGAAATAGGTTATATTGCATTTTATTACATCACACAATGAAGTTAATGTTAATATCGTAAATTTTCAAATGAATAAATTTAAACTCACGGTGCTGATGGTGGTCCATGTGGTAGAGGTAGAGATGCAGGTGCTGGTAAGGCAGTAGGCTCCCAGAATGTAACAGGTCGGATGGTGCCCTTCCATCCACCCACACGACCCCCAGCTCTGCTGCGAGATAGTTGTCTTAATTGCAGGGTCCATGTGTGACGACCAAAGGCTCCACGTAATATCACTGTAAATATTACAATTAGAAATTATAACTACATGTATAAAAACTTTATTGATCTTTCCAGATTTTCAGGCTCTAGCAACAGGATGTCTATCATCAATTGAAGATTTTTTCGTATTATTTCCTTAGAATTTACCAACCTGTAACAGTGATTCAATCAAGACAAACTGTAAGAAGTGTAAAAGAGGATAATTTAACCTGTGAGTGTGGGCTGAGGATCTTGATCATTTGCCAGAGGTTCTTCTAGGAGAGCCAGGAGAGTGCTGTCATCAGCAACAAAATACCTGAATCTAGAAATAGAAAAATATATCAAATTTTAAACACTTTCAATAGATAATATTGGGTTTATTTCTAAAAATGTAATAACTATTGTTCTCTCTGTTAAATCACGCTAAGTAAAATGGTGATAATAAACGCAATAAAATAAAATTTCCGAGTGTCCTGTAAAAGGCAGGTGTTCGAAAAAATAAGACATTTTACATCTTAAATTCAGTGATGAGGCTTGCCACCCATCCTGAATGTCTTGATTTTATATTGGCACGGAGAGGACAGCTTGCATGTTTATTATATGCAGCTGGTCTGCTGGCTACCCCACTTGTGGGATATGCCGAGATGGTATAGTAATAGTAGTAGTATAGTAGATAAAATAAATATATTATATTGGCACGGAGAGGACAGCTTGCATGTTTATTATATGCAGCTGGTCTGCTGGCTACCCCACTTGTGGGATATGCCGAGATGGTATAGTATGTAGTAGTAGTATAGAAGATAAAATAAATATATTATATTGGCACGGAGAGGACAGCTTGCATGTTTATTATATGCAGCTGGTCTGCTGGCTACCCCACTTGTGGGATATGCCGAGATGGTATAGTAATAGTAGTAGTATAGTAGATAAAATAAAGAATGAGAGTCCTCAGGAAATAATATATTTCCATCTATTGCATATTTTTTTTTGGAAAAGATCTTTAATTCAACTGTGACATTAGTGACCAAAATACAAGATTCATACCTTAGTTTAGGGCTACCTTGAGATCTGTGAATTGTTTACATAATTATAATAATTGCTTATTACATTCAAGTTAATCTACTGGCTACTGAATTTGTGGGAGATGCTGCTGAGGTATAAATAGAGAAAAGTGTAAATTTGTAACCTGTGAATGACATGATGTGGATTGGCTGCACAGTGCCTGGCCAGGGAATGTTCTTCCAAAAGAGAACCCAACGAGGCCACTCCGTTGGCACTGGGAAAACCACCAACCTTAAAAAAACATACAATTTTATCAAGTGAACCGTGTCTGATAAATTCAACTGAGTTATTCTTCAGATATATATTTTATCCTGCCTGAATGTATATATTGTGGGCTCAATGCTACAACTAGACTTCTCGAATGTTAGTGGTTTTAAGTTATATGTTGCTAATGTTTGCCTAAAATGTTTGAGTAATTTCTAGTAATAGCTATTAACTATTAAGAGACACATCAAAGTGTTTCAATACATACTATACTATACTGTATAGTATGTTTGACTAAAATGTTTGAGTAATTTCTAGTAATAGCTATTAACTATTAAGAGACACATCAAAGTGTTTCAATACATACTATACTATACTGTATAGTATGTTTGACTAAAATGTTTGAGTAATTTCTAGTAATAGCTATTAACTATTAAGAGACACATCAAAGTGTTTCAATACATACCATACTATACTGTATAGTATGTTTGACTAAAATGTTTGAGTAATTTCTAGTAATACAGTAGTGTGCGAATTAATGTGAACATGACTTAATTAAAACATTTTCCGTGTTTGCAACACTACACAATCACGATATGTCGGCCATTTTGAATTTTGTGTATCTACTTCAGTCGTGTAGAGTATTAGCTGTCGTTTGGTTGTGAGTTTGGTGCAGTTAAAGCGATTTTGAAGGTTTTTTAAAGCAATTTCTACCTACGGTCTGTTTTGTCAAGATTTTATTAGTGATTTTTTGAAGTTTGTGCAATGGATATCACTCCACGAAAACGGGAAAAGATTATCACTTTATGTGAGCATACTTCAATGAGTCAAAGGAAGATTGCCGAACAGTGTGGGGTTAGTCTGGGTGCTGTCAATAAAATTATTAAGCAGAAAAGGGAAACTGGGTCTGTTAATGTGAAAAGAGTTGGAAAATGTGGGAGAAAAAGAAAAACTTCAGCAAGGGATGAAGCATATTTAATTAGAAAAAGTAAACTGAACCCTAGGATGACGAGTTTTGATCTGCAGCAAGATTTGGAGGCCAACGGAGTGAAAATTCATGACTCCACAGTAAGGAAACGACTCATTGAATCTGGAAGAAAGGCTATAAGACCACAAAAGAAACAGTTGTTGACAGCAGATATGATGAAAAAAAGATATATTTGGGCTAAAAAGTATGCTGATTGGACGGAAGACCAATGGAAAAATGTTTTGTTTTCTGATGAAACTCACTTTTTGGTCCAAGGAGAGCGCTCACGTTATGTAAGAAAGAGTTCAAATGAAAAAATCACTTCTGCTCACATAGAACAAACGGTAAAACATCCACAAAAAGTTATGTTTTGGGGCTGCTTTTCTTTTTATGGTCCAGGATCGTTAGTGCCTGTTGTTGGAATGATGAACTCTGACAAATATAAAGAGTTATTGGAACAAAAATTAAATGGGGAATTGGGAAAAATTAATTCTAATGATAAATTATGGTTTCAACAAGATTCAGCACCTTGCCACAAATCCAAAAAGATGATTAAATATTTTGAAGAAAATAAAATAAATGTGTTGGATTGGCCAGGAAATTCACCTGACTTAAATCCAATCGAAAATTTATGGGCGATTTGCAAACAACGGGTTCGAAAAATGGACTGTACAACTAAAAGGAAGATGATAGAAGCGGTAATTCAAGTGTGGTTTCGTGACGAGAAAATTAAAGAAAATTGTAAAAAATTAGTTGAATCGATGCCAAAAAGACTTCAGGACGTAATAAAAGCTAAAGGAGGACATACATCCTATTAAAATAAAAAAATAGTAATAAGAAAAAACTGTTCTTTAAATTAAAATCTCATCTTATATAAAAAATGATAATTTTTGTGTTTTGTATACCCATGTTCACATTAATTCGCACACTACTGTAGCTATTAACTATTAAGAGATACATCAAATTGTTTCAATACATACTATACTATACTGTATAGTATGTTTGACTAAAATGTTTGAGTAATTTCTAGTAATAGCTATTAACTATTAAGAGACACATCAAAGTGTTTCAATACATACTATACTATACTGTATAGTATGTTTGACTAAAATGTTTGAGTAATTTCTAGTAATAGCTATTAACTATTAAGAGATACATCAAATTGTTTCAATACATACTATACTATACTGTATAGTATGTTTGACTAAAATGTTTGAGTAATTTCTAGTAATAGCTATTAACTATTAAGAGACACATCAAAGTGTTTCAATACATACTATACTATACTGTATAGTATGTTTGACTAAAATGTTTGAGTAATTTCTAGTAATAGCTATTAACTATTAAGAGACACATCAAAGTGTTTCAATACATACTATACTATACTGTATAGTATGTTTGACTAAAATGTTTGAGTAATTTCTAGTAATAGCTATTAACTATTAAGAGACACATCAAAGTGTTTCAATACATACTATACTATACTGTATAGTATGTTTGACTAAAATGTTTGAGTAATTTCTAGTAATAGCTATTAACTATTAAGAGATACATCAAATTGTTTCAATACATACTATACTATACTGTATAGTATGTTTGACTAAAATGTTTGAGTAATTTCTAGTAATAGCTATTAACTATTAAGAGACACATCAAAGTGTTTCAATACATACTATACTATACTGTATAGTATGTTTGACTAAAATGTTTGAGTAATTTCTAGTAATAGCTATTAACTATTAAGAGATACATCAAATTGTTTCAATACATACTATACTATACTGTATAGTATGTTTGACTAAAATGTTTGAGTAATTTCTAGTAATAGCTATTAACTATTAAGAGACACATCAAAGTGTTTCAATACATACTATACTATACTGTATAGTATGTTTGACTAAAATGTTTGAGTAATTTCTAGTAATAGCTATTAACTATTAAGAGACACATCAAAGTGTTTCAATACATACTATACTATACTGTATAGTATGTTTGACTAAAATGTTTGAGTAATTTCTAGTAATAGCTATTAACTATTAAGAGATACATCAAATTGTTTCAATACATACTATACTATACTGCATAGTATGTTTGAGTAATTTCTAGTAATAGCTATTAACTATTAAGAGATACATCAAAGTGTTTCAATACATACTACATAACATATTAATTATCCTTCTGAGTGTAATGCCATGATTTATCCATTATCTTAAAACTATCGATTTTGAGATGTCTTATTGTGGTATTGAGATCATGACATACTTCACCAGAAATAAAAAATAAGTAAATATTATCAAAGTACCTGCTCCAAGATCAAAGCTAGGAGACTCTCTGCCGCATCTCTGACTCTCATAGAGACAGGTTTCAACTCCTTCTCATCCTTCATGCGTACAGGCTCTCCAGGCTTCCCTGCAATACAAAATAATAAAATCAACATTATTCAAAGACACTAATACAGTTTCATTAAATCATATAAAACATCAAAAAAAAAATATAGAGATCCAATGATTAAATATAAATATTTTCTGTTGCTTTTCAATGATTAATTGGAATAACTGTTATATTCAAGTTGAATTATTGAGTATTTCAGGAATTATAGTCAATTTATTGTCATGTCAAATCAGGTTTAACCATAACGGGTAAAGAAATGTCATATTATTATGGCATAAGAACATATTTTTAGTCTGAAAGTTTTCATTTCAAAATGTAGATATCTTTTATCATACGATTAGATTTCAAAATGAGACAGGCAACGACATCTAGTGAAATATTAAGATTGTAGAAAGCTTACAAAAATATTCACTAACGGAAGTATCGCTTGGAGACCATCTTACTTTTACGATTAGTCTCTTTTTTGGCAGAGCAAAGTTAACATCTAAATATTTTCTTTAGAATTAAGTTTTTCATATACTTAATATAAAATTGTAACATAGTCTTTAATAAAAACCTAATTTTCTTGTAAGTACATTCTGTATTTTACACAAAACACCATTCACCTATTTATTACCTCTTATATTTACATAACATGACGATTCACATCTAAATGAGATTTGCTAATTATTCTAACAAACTGATATAATATGTCCTATGATTAGAAACTTATCCTATTATTTGGAGGTTTAAAAGAACTACTAAACCAACAAATAAACTATGGTCAAGAAAAATAAATTAGACCAACTGAATCAGAGAGAGAGAGTAATATACAATCAGCTAAAATAAACAAACCTTGACTTTTAGATCCTGATATTCCTAGTTCTACTACCTCCATGACAGTGGCCAGACACTCATGATCCTGAAGCAGAGGAGCGGGAGGCCTGAGCCAAGCCGCTAGACACTGGTATGCTGCCACCACTGAGGAGTGTAGATCTCGTGAATGTGCAGGAGGAGGACGAGAGCACTGGACGCTGATGTAGTCACAGATCCAACGCACTGCACGCTTGCACTCTAGACTATCTAAAAAGACACATTCAAACATTTTAGTTGAATTACCTCTTTTTGTACTTTATTACACTGTTTCAACTTTGTACACTGTTTCAATTCTGAGACATTATGTGATTCACCAAATCACAGCCTTTTTTTAACAAAAAAAAACTCCATGATCCAGCTGGGTGTCGGATCTGAGATACTCTATTCCACTCTTCTCAAGGCCATCCACTTATATGCGAGTGATTTAAAATCTGAGATATTGAAATTAAAACAAGTGTTTTCTTCTACTATGTTATTTATTCTCAAGAGACGTCTCTCGTCTTGTTAGAAATATATCACATAGTAGAAGAAAATATTTATTTTTTTAATTTCGTTATAGAATTCTACTACCTGAACGCCGACACAGTGAATGAATCTGAAATATTGATGATGCGGGCTAATTGTCACAGCTTGGACATATCGTCGGTTAAATAGAAAAGTGACATAATTCAAAATGAACAAACTTTACAGCATTTAAAGTTATTTATTTTATTAATTAATATATTTTTCTATAATTTCACATAAAATGTCTACATTAACATTTAATCGACGATATGTAATGTTTCATGTTGTTAAAATCATTTTTGTTGAAAAAAAAATGAACTGTAAGAGTGCATATTAATTTTCCTCTAAAATATAAACTACTTACCCACCACAATATCTGTAGCAAAAAAGGAAAAAAAAAAACAGATTAAATGATGTCTAAATAAAACATACTATATAAAAATGTACATTAGATTGAATGAGAAAACAAAATTAATATAACTTACCTGATCGACTGTTATGTAGTCTTGCTAATCCGGCCAAAAGTTCCAATGCAGCTAATGAAACTACAAGATCAGATTTCCATGATGAAATCAAACGATGGCAGACCAAATACGTGGCTCTAACGAGTAATGCAGCACCTGGACATATTAATAATACAAGTAATAAACAATAAATCAAAATGATAATATAAAGTGAGGTTATGAACACCAACACCACATGCTTCATGCAGGTTCACTCACGATAAACACGTAATACATTATGTACGAGGCAAAACTCACAAAGATACCACTAAATTTTTGGGTTGGTTGGAAGAGATCGCACCTTTGCGACAAACTCGCCCTCTGTATATTGATTGTATTTAACTTGAATGTTTATCTTTAATGTAATTGTTTGTAATCAATGTACAGTAAAGAGTTTGTCGGTAGCCTGGAGGTAGAGTCTCGGCCTCGTGAACAAGGGGTCCGTGGTTTGATACCAGGTGCAGGCAAAATCCCCTTTCACGACACAAGTTTTTAGTAGCTTACTGTGAAAGGTGTATAAGGTTGTATTTGGGTTTACAACAAAACCCAGATATATCTTCTTTTTTTTTAAAAAAAAAAAAGAATGAATAAGTAAATAAATAAAAAATAAATTTCATGAATTAATTATATCATTCAGTCATAGTTATTGCTTACAGTTGGTTCTTTATAAGCATGAATTTGAAATTGAAATAACACCCAAATATACAACAATCAACTTTATAGAAAGCAATTAGCTTGTGTTGTGTAAGTGAAGTAGATCAGTACGGGAAAAAATGTAAATTGAGATCCCTAGATTAAAAATCTGTATTATCAAGCTACTGACTCTACCACAATATCACTAAATCACAATGTTAACATAGAATACTAGACATTTTGTACTGTAAAAATTTAAATAACTAATTAATGGTTGGCTGGAAGATGTTGCACTGCAACAAGTCCGTCATTTGATGGAACATTGTTTTTATTTATTATGTGTTTGTAAAATTATGTTATTGTGTTCTGTCAATAAAGTTTTATTATTATTATTATAATGGTTGATTTCATAAAAAAATAAAGTCACTTTAATATTTTAAGTTCCTTTCACTTCTAAGGGTTTCATAAAAAATAAAGATTGAATCCGAAATGTGAAATAAAAATTGTAATTTTCAAAATCAGGCAAATTGTTTATTTTTTAAAGTAAGCTGTCTATTTTGTTTGTATAAGCCATAGACATAATAAATAACAAGACTGTGCACTTCTATGAAAAACAGTGCCACCTGAGATAGCCCGGGTTAGTTGGAAGACATCACATTCTAGCGATAAACTCGCCCTCTGTACATTGAATCGTATAACTCATATTTTTATGACACTGCTTTATTTTGTAATATTGTAACCAATGTACAGTGAAGAATAAAATAAATAAATAAATAACTACTATAATAGTATAAGCATGTGTTAGAAAAGGACACCACTCTTAAGAGTTACTATCTCACAAGGTACGCTTCTTTTTACATAAGTTTATTAGTTTTGCTTTAATGTACATAGTTTGTAAGTATTAATAAAATAAGTTTGTTTACTGGTGGGTGCTATAGTCATATATCTGCATTGTATAGTTGCATGTGTATATGTGTGTGTGATTGTGATTGAAAATGATTGTTGTTGTATTGCATCAAACTGTTTGTAATATTTTTCTATATATTTAATGGCCTTGTGCCGTAATATGAAATAATAAATATATAAATAAGAATATCGATCTTATTGCCACAGTGGAGAGTATATTTTTGCTTATATTTTGGTCTAAAAAACCATTGCATTACCTCCTAGAGGGATGGTTACCAAGATAATTTATTTACAACAATTGCCACACATTATTGTACATATTGATATAGGTACTTATGGTTTTCCAAAATTAAACAGAGTAAAAGTTTGTAATTTTCAAGTTTGTTTATTAAGTCTAAATTTTAAATTAACAATAAAGGAACTTAGGTTAGTATATAGTTTTCATTATACTTACTTAATATATATAGTTATTTATTAATGACAAAAATTCATAGGTAATTATAAATATAAATATCTATAGATATATAGACACACACACACACACACACACAGACCATACAAACCTGGGCATAATAAGGGCATAGATGATTTAAAAAGGTAAGTTATGAGGATAAAACAACCAGTAGCATGCAACTTATTCAGATGTTTGCTCTTATGAAATATGTATTTTATATGTAAAAAGAATAGCATTGATGAAATGCAAATGTGAAAACAGTGGCAAGGCAAAATAAATTAAATTTTTAATGGGTTTTGTACCTACAAAGTGATAATATGTAAAAATCTGCTTTCTATAATCAAAATGTAAACCCAATAGAAACTTTTTATTCCCCTTGCCATTTTAAATTTCATGATCGTAGTGTTAAAGTGAGCACAGCACAAATGTCTTGATTGGAAATATTGTTCATCAAAAATTGAATGATTTTTTTATTAGTAAATCCGATATATATTCACAGACACCCTCACAGAAAGTGATATAATTGTGTCAATAATTTCAGAAAATGCAATGCATTCTTTAACAATTACATACACTGGATAACTGCACCATTTGCTGGAAATGCACTTCTCTCCTACTCAGTCACAATTTTAGATACTGCTTACTCTATAGTAGAATAATTTGACAGCGAGACTCTCTAGGATCTCTTAATATAAAAATACAAAATTTTATAATCAGACTACCAACTATCTCTAATTAAATTGCTAGTTTATATTTCAAAATTTGAGATTTGAATCTTTTTATCACTACGATCATGATATTAAGACAACATGCATCCAAAACCTAAATAATAAAACAATGAAAATAAATTGTGTGACAAAAATTACCAAAGCCGTGAGTGGATGGTTGTATGTCTCTTAAGAGCATATCTGCGTTAGGGAAATCATCAATGGATGATAGTAGGGCGCTGTGGAGACTATCTGAGGAGCTGGTACCTCTTCCTGTACTCCCACCCTCCGACTTGCCTAAAGGTGCAACACAATCAACAAAAGCAGCACAACACAATACAAATAATAAAAATGTGATCAATATAACGACAGCTCTGACTCATCACAAAACAGCTCAAACAATATGAAGCAAACAAATAAACTCACACTGTGTTTATACATACCTATAGGTACACTAAGTATATTAAATTACAAAAATATATATTTTGAATAATTTACAATTCCTATTCCATTTGATCGTATTTATAATATATTGATTTTATAGTGATTTTTTTTATTACTTCAATTGTTATTATAATATTCTCTGGTTACTGTTTGATCTTCGACACCATAAATTATTTAACACATTCATATGTCTATGTATGTATTTTATATTTTGTTAACATGTAAAAGGTTTATTGCCATGTATAGTTGAATAAATAAATAAATATCCGAGAGCAAATATCAAAATTTTGGCCTATGTTTCATAATGTTTTAATGATCTTTTTAATAACATATTCACATATTAATTTGCGATATTCAGACGAACAAAATGTATTGAAACTTTCGTTAAAGCAAAACATTTGTTTTTTTTTGGTATATATTTCAGAAAAATTGATTTGTGATTTAATCTAAGAGAATAAAAGCTAGGTGTGATAAAATACATTTAATATTTTTACATTCACAGCCATTTTAACTCAACATAATTTATTTTACTTAGAAAAGTGATAGCAATAGTGAATAACTAATTAATAGAAATGCGAACCGTGGAAACGTATATTTTCCTTTTGAATATTCAATGGGATGGATTGTTAAAATTAATTATTTTACTGCATAACCTTACATATAACCTACAAAAAATAAATACTTGTCATCACAAACTGTAATGACATTTTGTCTGTAATTTTACAATGTTGAAATCATAAAAAAATTAATGCATTACCATGTATTGAAAAAAGCAATGGAACTATAAAACATAATTCAAAATCTAATGTAACTAAAAAGATTTTTGGAAGCTGTGAGGATGAACAAAAAACTGGCAAGAGCGAGTGTCAAATGTGTGTAGTGAATGACTTGGCTTGGAGCAGCCAGAGGTCTTGAAGGCATTAGCAATGGTCAGTTGGGATCTCTGAAGTATTTATGCAAACTATGGAAGATGTATGAAAAAAAATTAAACAATATGCTTACAACATTTCATTTACTAATCTAATTTAAATGTAGTATATACAATAAGAATGAAACAGATGAAACAATGCATAGAGTAAATATGTATTTCAGTATCTTAATATAATTAATGTCGTCGAACGACAGTCAAAATGGTCAGTTAACTAAACTGTTAGACAAATAGTTAAACCACATTCCACTAAATAATTGGAGATGCATCAGCTAAACTGATTTATATAACATTAAAAATAGTGGATGGATAATGTGAAGACTTTTAATGAAATGATAGCATTACAATTCATAATGGTGTTGGTCGGTATTTGTTTATTCCTTCATACCATCACGCCATTTACCACTAGTCATTGGATTGATTGACTGTAATTAACATGTAATAAATGGCATTGCAAGATAAATAATATCCCATGTAATATGGTAAGAGTTGATATGTCCAAAGAAGTAAACATTACAGAAGCAGATTTCAAATAGCATAATACAGTCGAACTTGACTATCTCGAAGTTCAAGGGACCGCAGAAAAATTCGAATTAACCAAAATTTCGAGTTACAAAAGTTTATAGTATATCCTCCAAAATATGCGTAGTTTTTAAATTACTACGCATACGACCTTGGATGTACGTTATGTATCCTACTTAAGTACATACTAGGCATTGTCATAACATGTACCTATATAATATTATGTATTGCGTCAAAAGTAATAAAAACTACCTGCATAATGTTTTCAAACATAACAAAATATCAGTCAATATTTCAGCGGCAAATTGAAAGAAAGACCATTAAAATATGGATGATGTTTGTTTACTATTCAATGTGTTCGTGTGTAATTAGTGGGGAAGAAAGTGAAAGCGCCGCCGATGATAATCTACCTTTCCAGGAACATACCTGAAAAGGACTCGTTGATCTTTATTGTCGCCGTGACTAATTTTCTAAGATATTGTGGAAGGAAAGTGACGACTCGGCAATAAATGTACTGGTGCATAATGTAATTATTTTTATTCAAAATTCGAGTTAAACAAAATAAATTCGAATTAAACAAGATTTTTTAACATAAAAGTGATGCGTTTTTAAAGGGACTTGAAAAAAATTCGAATTATCCACAAATTCGAGTTATAGAAGTTCGAGTTAATCAAGTTAGACTGTATAATCATTGTGAATGTGCAATTAAAATTATTATGTATTTATTTTTTTTCATAATAATGATGATACTTAAGCATTATTTAGTATATATTCTATACCATTATTGAAAACAATTATTAGCGCCACTACGGCAGTAAAATATACTAAATTTCAATGATTCAGTGGATTTGAATGAGCTAGATTTTTGGAGCTGGATTTCTTATCAGGTCAAATGTTAAATCTTCAGCGTGTCACTGTGATTTGAAAAAAATTATCAGGCATTCTATTAAATGCCACCGTTTAACTAACTGCCTAGCCGTTTAATTAAATGGCAAACTGAACTGTCGGACGAAAACATCTATAAATTACCAAGAGTTAGATAAAGTAAATTATAATATTACATATTGTTTCTCAGTCGTATAGACCATAGATATTCAATAAGTTTTATAACTGGAATAGAATTTATCCATTTGAATATCAAATCAAAGTGATTCGATACGTCAAACATAATAATGGTTTGTTACTTTAAATTAATGTGGACAAAACAAATGAAGACTAAAAATATGCTTATCTCTCATAGAAAAAAATATATAAATAAAATGGAAAGAACAAACAAAAAAAATCCCAAAATGATTATTAATGAGTGTGACCATAATATGTTTTCTTTTTTGGTCTCTTTATATTCATTATGAGAGAAAAAGAGAAAAAATATTCATTTGCATCATTCATTCTGTAAATCTGGATACGGTGTTTTGTATGACGATTGTACTCACCACTAGCAGGCTGTGGGGGGGTAAACGTTCCGGGCAATGGAATGGATCCCGGAGCATGGCTGACACAAAGATAGAGTGCAGACAGCAAGGGGACTGCAAGAGGAGGACACCACTCAGCTTGTACAGCTCCCACAACAAGCAAGGAAACTCGAGCACTCAAGTCACCAAATGTTAATCCCCTGATGAAAAAAGTTTATAAAGTGCCTCAGTATGATTGAACTGTGTATTAGATATATTAGAGAGACGATGGTCTTGGCTGGGACATGTTTTGAGAATGCCTAATGATAGTTGGCCAAAAAGAGCACTGTTGTCACTCCCGGGCGTCCCTCTTTCACAATACACCGTTCCTATGACAACGATATCAGAGCGCAAGGAATGTCGTGGAAAGAGGTGACGCAATTGGCACAGAGATGCTCTGAATGGAGGAGGCTGGTTTCTGCCCTGTGCTCCTGAGAGGAGCGTTGAGGGCGATGATGATGATGATGATTAGATATATTATTACTGAAAAACCTACTTATATACATATATCTCACGAGAGGAGAACCCGCTAGATTACACACATCTAGTTATCATGCAGGTTGTTTTCTTTGTGCCAATAAGAATTAAGACATTAGAGATGGGTGGCATACATAAAAATAAAATAAAATAAGAAGTTGCACTACAAAGATATTTGTTTTATGAAGGCAATTCTATCAGTAACAATCACTTTACGCTATTTGAAAACTTAAAAGATAGAAATAATAATATTTTTATTCTATAGAGATTTCAAATAATTTTACCTGTCAGGATTTCCTGGAAGTTCTCTGATTGGGAGATTCTGCAAATGATGTGGCACCACAAGGAGTGACAGTAAGATAGAGATGGAAGCCCTTCTCAATTCCTTCTTATCCACATTACCACAACTCAATTTCAACTCTTTCTCCGGAAGTACTTTCTCCAGCGCCTCAATAAAGTCTGGTACAAGAATGTAAACTCCGTCCAAATCAAGCCTGTGAATAAAAAAAATGCTTTATTAGAGACAATTTTAAAAACCATATTAAAAATGTTATTTCTCCTCATACTAGCATAAAATGGAATTATGCTACCTTTGTTAGCATAATTTTTATTTTTATTTTATTTATTTCATGCAAACAAACATTATAAATATTTATTTAACCAAATATACAGCTTATTTACAAAAAATAAAAAAAAATATATATTAACTTATGTTAGCATTAAGGCTGACCTGATATATCAGTAGCATATTTACCTGAATATATCAGCAGCATTGAGCAAAACACTGGGGACAATGGCTGGATCTTCAAGACCTTTCTGTACAGCAATATAGAATCTAGCATAGTATGCAGCCAGAACAGTCTCACGTGATTGCTTGGAGCAAAAAACACGACACAAGGCACCTAGAGCCTCTGCACGACCTGAAAACATTTAACATTTTTATTTAAAGGTATGCATTGTGATCAATGTACAGTCAAGAATGAATAAATAAATAAAAGTGAACAATCTGACCACCCTTCAACACTCCTTTCGGGAGCAAATGGAAGAAACCAGGCTCTTACATTCAGAGTTTCTCTGCGACACCTCTTCTGTGCCCGATATTCTAACATCCCTCTTATAATAATAATAATTTTATTCCAGAAATATTATACAACACAAAATATAACATTCTCACAATTTAAATTCATTTATACACTTTAATACTACCTCACTGGGAATGGTGCATTATGAAAGAGGGTTGTCTAGGTGGCCATTGGACACGTTGTAGATGATCAATGCTCCTTTTGCACAATTATTTAAGATTGTCTAATTAGTCGGTTGGCTAGTTGGCAATGTCAACCATATGTTTCAGTTGAATTTGGATACATTAGGAAATCTTCGTTATGCTTCAACCTTTATACGAATTGTCACGCATTTATGTATCGGCAAGTCTTGTGAGACCGATTTCATTATTAAAGTAATAAACTTATACTATACTATACCATTACGGCATATCCCACAAGTGGGGTAGCCAGCAGACCAGCTGCATGTAAGGAACATGCAAGCTGTCCTCTTCGTGCCAATATAAAATCAAGACATTCAGGATGGGTGGCAAACCTCATCGCTGAATTTAAGATGTACAAAGTAATAAACTTTTTGGTACAATATCTTTTGCAGATTAATCACCGACTAGATGTTAACTACAAATGTGCCTGGATGTAAGTGGTCCACCCATCTCTATCGATTATCATTGCCTATTTCAGCAAAACATGATAACTTATCTAAGACAGTCATCTCTTCTGCAATACGAGTATAACAAAGACTACAGATGTTTGCTGGGGGCATTATTTTCTCACCTGGTTGGTAGTTTTGAATCTGAAGTCCAGCTGGCAGTTCTGATAATGATGGAGGTGGAGTACCGTCTGCTCTTTCTGTAACATTTAATGAAGATAATATAAACAACCCTCAGCTTACATACATGATGTGCTCATTCATTTACATTGTATACATTTTCACAATAATTTTTGAAAATTTTAATTTAGGATTTCAAGTATTCATTTAGAAATATCGCAAAAAACATTATTTTCTTTTATTTTTTCAAGTGGCCTGTAAAAGACAGGTGTTTGTAAAACATCAAATTTAAGAGATTTAACATCTTCAATTTATGTAAAACATCAAATTTAAGAGATTTAACATCTTCAATTTACTAAACCACTAAGGAGAGATTCTATAATGGTACGTAGATTTATTTATTTATTTATTTTACACAATAAACGTCTATAAGCCTTTAATAAAAATTATACATTTTACATCTAAATAGAAAAATACAAAAAAGTAAAAATATCATACAACTAAGAAACCTATAACATAATAAATGGAGAATAAGCATTAAAGTTAACAAAATCCAACAAAATAATAAACATTGAGTAGGTAAGAAAACATTAAAATAAAGTGAATAGAGAAGAAAAGAAAAAAAAACTCATTATCAACCCAGAAATACACGCATTGTACCCTAACATTTCACAGGATTAATCATAGAGTAAGTAATAGTAGTACATCTTGAGAATAACAAATCAATTACAGGTATACATATTAGTGATGTAACGAATGTCTGATTTTGGATATTCGCGAATGCGAATGCGAATGCGAATATTTCATGCCGACATTCGCGAATGCGAATGCGAATGCGAATATTGACTTGAAAATGGTATAGGAATTTGAAATATTCCAAAACTCCTCGGTTTTCTTAAAGAATATTTTCTTGCAGTACCTTTTTCCACAATGTACCGGGTAAGTATCCGGTACTTTCACCGAATTACTGATTTGTTTCTTCATTTACATGGTACACAACAGATGAAAGACATATAAATATAAACATGTAAGCGACAAAAACATTCCAATAGTCTTACATCGAAACAGTGCATACTTCAGCAATAACACACAAAACAATTATAGAAAATCTTACATATAATATAGGTATTAATTCACAATACATCCAATCACCCATTCCTATTACAAATCGCTGCTCACCCAATTTCGCACACATACCTAATACATTCATTCGCACAAACACATTCACACTTCACTAATGTATGCAATAACAATACAAAAAAACTCTTAAAAAAGAAAAATCAAAAATTTAAAAAACAGTCTAAAAATTAATACTATCCCAAACACTTCACATTTTATCAAACATATACATTTTTTTTAATATTTATTTCATCTTATTCTACCCTCAACTCTCCTTTCTCACAAACCTGACGTAATTGGCACTTTAAAATTCTATAAACAGGGTTTCTTGAATCTGCAATCGTTTTTGTTTTTTTTAATGTAGAACGGAAAACAAGATCTTGTTAAAGGAAGCATTCTAAAGTTAATCCTATCTAAAATATTAGGCACATCGTATTCGGACAAGCATATTTTTCTCAGGTTGCATGCATCCAGCAAAACTCTTCACAATTCCAATTTAGGCAAATCTTTAATAAATAGAGGATAATGCAATCTCTTCCTAACCAAACGAATGAATTTAGACTGAGTTCTCTCAACTTGATCGACATATTTTTTAAAATGTGGATTCCATACAGAGGAACAGTCCTCCAGCTTGGAGCGAAACAACGATAAGTACAAGTACAAATACGATTCATATAACCTAAATGACTTTGTAGATCTCAGAATAAATCCCAGTATTTTATTGCTCTCTTCGATAATTTTGTTCACGTGATCATCAAAGTGAAGCTCAGAGTCAAACACCACACCTAAATCTCTAATCTTATTTACTTCTTTTAAATCATGATTATGGATATTGTAAATTTATCGAATTTTGTTTCTATTTTTGGTAAAAGAGATCAGATTACACTTCTCCAGATTCAAGTGCAAGTTATTTCTTTTACAGTACTCGTGTAGTCTTTCCAAGTCCTCGTTAAGCATTTCATAGTCAAACAATAATTGAATTTGACAGTATATTTTTAAATCGTCCGCAAATAATAGAAGCTCTGAGTGGTCAAAGCACTTTTTTATGTTGTTTATGAATATCGTGAAAAGTAAAGGACCCAAAGAAGACCCCTGAGGGACACCAGATGTAACACTGACACCTTAGTTGAAAAAAGTCGATGTTCTACTTTATCAAATGCCTTTTGAAAGCCGATATAAATGGCATCCAACTGTATACGATTGTCCATAGCTGAGAAAAAAAAAACAGATTTGTTACTGTCGATCTTCCACTCATGAATCCATGCTGCTCTACAAGAAGATACGGCTTCAGGAAAAAAGAAATTTGTTCACGAACCATACCCTCAAATATTTTTGAAATAGGTGATAGAATTAAAATTGGTCTGTAGTTACGAACGTCCGATTTGCTGCCAGATTTATGCAAAGGAATAATACTAGCCATCTTCCATTTGCACGGAAAGCATCCTTCTTGTAAACTCCTAATTTATTTATCGTGTCGAAACCCAGAGAAAAAACCCATCAAACTGATTTCCAGTACTGCGCAAAACGCGCAGCAGATGGAGATGCGTCAAAAATATCCTCCATAGTGCAAGTGACAGGGCACAATGGACACTCCAACAAGTGTGGCATAGTCTGTGCTGCACCACAGTCACACGCTCCGGATTCGTCCTGTAGGAAGCCCAATCGTTCTCTATTGTCGCGGCAGTTTCCTACACCAGATCTCAGTCGATTTAGGGTTTTCCATGTCCCATAGTCTAGATTGCCTCCTGCAGCAAGGTGTTCTAATAAATGTCAGATACAATGGTTTGGTTAAATGACTTACACATCTCTTTAATATATTGGTGCTAGACCATCAGGGCCAACTCCTTTTGTCTCATCTATACCTAATAAACGTTTATGAATATCAGATTTCAAGATATTATAACCATGGATAAACATGAGTTAGTTAAAATATTTTCCAATTCTTTAGTATTAGAATCATGCAAATTATTCAGTGAAAATACAGAACCAAAAAACGTCGAAAACAAGTTTGCAATCCCCTCTGGATCGCTCGAAGTCTGGTCACCGTCACCCATTACCCTTAGATAGCCTCTAGATTCTTTAAGGGAATTCACGAATGAAAAGAAAGACTTGACATTGCCCTTAAGTGACTTCTCAGTGTTATTCATAAAAGACCTATAATCGTGATTCTGCGACAACTTCAACTGAGCTCTTAGTTGAAAAAATAAATTGTAGTCAAAATCATTACGGTTCATCTTCAACTTACGCCAAGCCTTAGACTTCTCTTAAACAATAACAGAATTCTATTAGAGAACCATTTGGGAAAATTATTAGGTGACGCCCTCTTCATATGTAGGTGTATGCTTCTCAATCTTATTCACCGGTCCGTTTCCCAAAACACTGACCCAATCAACACTTTGTAGTTCAAGATTTATTTCCGAAAAGTTTGACTTAAAGTATATTAATTTCTGGATCATATTTTGAGACAAATCCTCAGCAATTTCAAACTCATAATCTATCAACAGTGAAGGATAGTGTGAATCCTTACCAACCAGTGGAGAGTCACATCTGGTAACAGAACACGGAATAGTTGAAAGAACTAAATCCAAGATAACTTGATTGCTGTTATAAACTCCGTTAGACTGAAACATATTGAGAAAAGATATAGATTCTATCAAATACTGCGCAACAGGACACGAATAAGAATACGGAACAAAGATTGAATCAACATCGGGGTCTTTTTTCCATTGGATTGTTGGGATATTGGAATCTCCAATAAGACAAATATCCGTTTTGCCGTAATAGCTGATTAAACGTTCAGATATACTTTAAAAAAAAGATGTTTTAAGTATCTAAGTATGTGGAAGGCGGTATATACATATACTACACCCAGTAGCGGTGAGCATTTTTCATGCGTTACCGATGCAAAACGAATACTGGTAAAAAAAACTTTCACCAGTATCATCCCAAACAAGAGTGGATGAATATCCTAGTGTCCGATCCACAGCAATTAAGACCCCACCTCCATCCCTTTTACCACTCAACATGAAATCCCTATCCTTGCGCGATTAAAGCCTACCCTTGCCTATAATAATCCTATCCTTGCCTATAATACGCGATTTAAACGTAAAATCAGACCAATAGAACACAGGCTCTCTAAGTTGGATCGTAGCTTTTTGTGTCTAAGTGTAAGACTTTACAACAAGCTTCCAGATACAATCAAGTGCGATGATGTATTGATCTTCCGGAGAAGGGTGAAATCGTATCTGGTTGATAAATCGTTTTATTCCATTGACGAAATGATGAATGAATAGTATTTCATAAGTTTTCATTTATATAATTTGAATTATTTATTTTAACATTTGACGTTGTGGATCCGGACTCTTTACATCCGTGACTACAAAAATAATATAATTTGATGTTTTGTTTTACTTTGATTGTTCTTTCATTGATTGTGTTTGAAATTGTAATGAATTTTGTGAATGTATGTATGACGAGTCCAAGTGCCTGCATAACAGAGGCCTAGGGACAATTGGTAAACTATAACTATAACTTGCGGTAAACTGTATATTCGTTTTGAAAAAGTTCGCTGTCAAATATGCCACAATTTAGCCAAGCTTCCGTTAGAACAATTATATCATAACTATTTGCAAATAAGTTTGCTCTAAACTCCTCGATCTTAGTCTTCAAGCCCCGAAAATTCTGAGAGAATACTTTAGTGTGGTTCACCTTGTAGTATGATATAAATATTCCTTAAATAGAATATAAAATTATTGTAGGGCCCTATACTCATAGCAGTTATAATACTTAAAACAAACATATAAATTAAATCTCCACAAATGCATATTTCTCCTAATAATAATAACATCATCAAGCAAACGAACACAGGAAACAATACAACAAATGTGGCCAACACGGAACAGACCAGATACTTTATTACTAAAATAATATTCGCAAAACATTCGCATATTTTTTTGCGAATGCGAATGCGAATACTTTGAAATATGCGAATATTCGCGAATGCGAATGCGAATGCGAATATTCGTTACATCACTAATACATATACATAAATATTGATAGTGAAAATAATAATACAATGCAAGTACAATATCAATTAAATAGGTAGATTGCGGAGCAGGGAACATCGCCCAGACTAGGCAAAAATCTAAATAGGTACTACAGCAAAACTCATAATGAAATAGTGAAATTTTTTATTAGTAGATGTTTGATACAAAGGTACACATCTGTAAATATTTAAAACCCACTTACTATTAAACTTGTATCTACAATGCATCTACTACCACCACTACTACTATACCATCATGGTATATTCTACAAGCGGAGTAGCCATCAGACCAGCCGCATATAATAAAAAACAAGTTGTTCTCTGTGTGCCAACAAAACCTAAGATTTCCAGATGGTGGCAAACCTCATCGTTGAAATTGAGATGTAAACAGTTCTTATTTTTTAGAGCTAGAACCCTCGATTTTTTATTCATGTAAATAGATCTCTATGGTACCAAATGTAATTGCTTTGTCATTGTTTTAAAACAGGGTTAGTTTGAAAACATGTTCTCAATCTGACATCTTCAACATTATATTTTTCATTAAAAAAATATAAAAGATACTTACGTTGTGTATTCGGCTGGTTGAATGTGCCAATGAGTGCTGCTTCAAAGAGCCACTCACCAAACAGGTGAAGAATGGAATTAACTCGAGGTCTCTCCTGGGCCAGAGGAGGTCTTTCAGTTGTTGCTAAAAAATATGTTATATAAGAATGTACCTATCAATTGTCTGCTGATGTTTAGATATTTACAAAAGTTATGTGAATTAATAAAATTTTATATTGCATAATACATAATAAGAAACATTTTGCTCCATAGAGTGTCCGGCTACCTCTCCCTTTTTTTGTAAGTTTTTAAGTATTCAGTAAAAGGCAGGTACAAAAAGAAATTCAATAGCTTCAATTTAGCAGTAATGAGGTATGCCATCCATTTAGAATGTCATGGAGGGGAAAACTTGTATCTTTATTATACAGAGTTTATCAGCTGAGTTCCTTCCTTGTGGGAGATACTATTATAGTATAGATAGCCAAATATATTCAGTTAAAAAATAAAAAAAGATAAATAGAATCTTACTTATCACTGGTACTGGATTTGGAGGTGTAGTGGGGGCCACACTAACTGGTCGGCTGCTTGTCAGCCCTATCAGGGATGCACGGGGCAACCCTTCAACATAACAAACAGAGTAAGCACAAACGAGCGATAGAAAACAAACAGCAAATGCTAGTCCTGTACAGCTGTCAAAACAGCAAATGCTAGTCCTGTACAGCTGTCAAAACAGCAAAATGTTGACAGCTTTGTAATGGATAATAAGCATTTAGGATAAACTTATAGAAACAAGATATAGCAATAGAGATTATTGAAATATATACGTAACTAATAATTCTTTACATAATGTATTATATTTTGTGTCATACTATGATGAGAAAAATACTATAAACAACCACATAATGTGATATTTTACAAATGAATGACTTTTTAGGAAATTTCCTTATGCAAGATGTAAGATCAAAATATATGGCTATTATTTTTGGAAAAAAAAAATATAATGGTTTTCATCACATTTCTAATTAGTGAATATTTTTAATATCAATATTATTGTATACATAAGACATCACAAAATTGAATGCAACACAGTTTGTTTAAGTTGTATTTACTTAAATAACTGCATAAAAAACATAATACAAACTATGACTAGAGAACTTCAAATACTGAAACCAAATATTTTCAAATATCTAAGTGCATTCTAAACCATAGATAAAAGACTACTGTAAAAAGACCGTAACCTCCATAATCCTAATAAGTTTTTATTGGTAAAAATAGTGTATTAGAAGTGCTCCCATATAAAGTGGAATCATGAATAAGAAATAAAAATCATATGGCGAACCAATTGGTGAGTCCAAGTGAAAACATAATCAGTGTTACCATTTTGATATTTGATTGAAACTATAAAAAATGATACAAACAATCACTCACAGTCACAAAAAAATTCAAAATATGATTTGTCTTACTTGCCATTTCAAGTTATCAACAGAGTTATCTCTGGTTAATCGCAAAACATTTGTTCCAAGGTTTATCTACTCAATCTTATACCGAAAATTCGAATACACTGAAATGTCCATATATTATTGTTATAATACAAATGTCAAACATATATCACTCACTTTTCTACGGATAATGCCGTTGACTAACAGCTGATAGCCACAAAATTTTATATTCAAACATTAAGTCAGAATAGTGCTAATTTTTGTTTATAAGTGAGGTGTCGAAGTACCAATAATTAACATTTGTGAGTGGGAGTGATGGTGCATATTATTCCCTTTATGTTTGTAACATTTTTTAGTATCAAACTAGACGTTTGAGATTTTATTAAATTCATGAAGTGCAAACACTATACACCAAAAAGAAAAGTGCACACGTGATAAAATAGAAACACCTATTCAATAATAAACAAAACATTAATAGAAAATTCATTTACATGCTGAAAAAAATGTGTATGTATAAAAAATGCTGAAAAAAACACAGTTCATTATATGGGTAAAGATAAAGAGGAAAAACTTTTGGAGGTAAGATTTTTAAAATTTACTAAATATATTCAATAGACAAAAAATATAGAGCACACTGAAATCAACAATTTTTTTTATCAGATTAAATAAATACAGAAAGCTTAGATAAGTACAAGTAGAATGCACAAGCCTAAACACGATGCGAAGTCCATGCAAACGTATACATACACACACAAACACACACATGAGAAAACTAATTTGAAGCGCCTCATGCATTCGTGTTTTTTTTTTCAAACCATATCAAAAATTCAAAAAAATTGATCAACTTAGATTTCTTACTAGTTATGATTATAAGACAATGCAAAAAAATATTTTAAAATTCTGATGAATAGTCTCCAATAATGGCATTGAACCAGTTAAATTGCAGACGTTTCAGAATTGAAAGAAAAAAATGTACGAGGCATGTACAAATCAAACATACATAAATATATAGAAAATAAAAATTATGCAGGCGTACTTTTGTACCACTGTAGCTGTATGATAAATAAAATTGAATTGAAAATATATTGATGTGTTATGAATGATAAACCTTACTATTATTCTGGTGCACAGCATTGCTCACGCTGAAACTCTTGGCCAATCTCCGATGAGGAGGCGGAGTCCCGGCTCCCCCAGTGCCACCACTGAGCCCCCCCTCCCCCTTAGTGCCCTGAGACTCGTACAAATCTGACCACCAAGTGGCCTGAGCTATTCCTGTGTGCGCCATTGTGATACAATACAACCCAAAGCATTTATCATCAAACAACAAAAGATACAGAATCAATTATATCGGCAATATCATTTTATTCCTGTGATTAGTCTACGGATGACTTGTTTGTACATTATTTTCTATTCCATAAGCGGGATAGCCAGTAGTCATTATGTATGTATCAAACAAAAGGTCCTTCTTTTTTGCGGTATAAAAACATATGAAATTCAGCATGGATAGCACACTTCATCACTGCTTAATTAATTACATATGAAGTTTTATATGAAAAATTGCTTTTTATGGAGGGAAACTAGAAAGCTTACAGCTTAAACTGTGAAGCCTTTTTTATAATGGGGATTCAATGGTTAAGAAATTGTTTATAACACCCAGTTAAAAAAATGACAAAAGTAAACTGCCAATATAATCAATACTATAATATTAAATACTAATGTAACTTGATTCTGTAAAATGAATATAATGAACATACACAATATATAAGATGATTTTATACACAAAAGACAGGATTTAGACACTTAAAGTTTACCAATAATGGTTTCTATTCAGATGGATATCAAGAAAAATTTAATTAAAAAGAAAACATAATAGTCAAATATGTAAACTACTTATTAACTTCTGAATTTGAATAACACAAAAAAAAAAACTCTATATAAAAATATAAAGTTACATCCCGTTTGGGGTTAGCCAGTGGGCTCACAGCACATAATAAACACACAGACTGCTTGCAACATAATAACAAAATATTAATCTGTATGTGTGGCATGTCTCACTACAAATGGAACATGTGGAATCTTTACAACCCTTTTTTGGCAAATTTTTGAAAGGATCTTTAGTGTACAAAAGTGAAACAAAACATCATTTTATTTAAGCTTCAGTTAGAAACTGATCATTTGGCCATTTACGTCATGTGGTGAACATATTTACATTTGGCCATTGTTAATTGATGAACATTTTTACTTGAAATATTTTCCCAGATATATTTACAACAATAAACAAAATTTGCTGAACAATTAATAAAATTGATTTGTTATTTTGTAATTATTGCATCTATTTAATGTCTATTCAACTGTTTCATTTACATGTAAAAGGCTCACATCTTGTATTGATATAAATAAATAACAATACAATGGAATATAGCAATACTCATGAATTTGATTTGTCGTTTGCAAAACAGCAAATTTTGTAAAAATTTTACATAAAAAAAATTGTTAGACAGTTAAGTAAACAAAAGTTAGTAAATAAAAAGAAGCTAGATGAAGTATGTAACACAGAAAATAGTAGAAACCACAAAAAGTTATATAATAGAGTAAAGAAATCCCAAAAGTAACAAAGAACAGGAGACAGACAAACTACTAACAATTCATGTTTAGCAGCAAATATGAAAAATTAATTTATTCTTCACATAGATAACCCACAATACATGTGCTAAGTTTAGTGTGAGCAACTATCCATGTCCACAACACATGTGTTTAGTTTGATGTGAGAAACAATACATGTCCACAACACATGTGTTTAGTTTGATGTGAGAAACAATACATGTCCACAACACATGTGTTTAGTTTGATGTGAGAAACAATACATGTCCACAACACATGTGTTTAGTTTGATGTGAGAAACAATACATGTCCACAACACATGTGTTTAGTTTGATGTGAGAAACAATACATGTCCACAACACATGTGTTTAGTTTGATGTGAGAAACAATACATGTCCAAAATACATTTCGTCTTGCCCCAAGTGGAAAATCGGATCTACAGATTTCACAAAATCATTCCATTAGACGTTGGTGTAATTACAAGGATGAATGTAAATAAGTTAAGATGGTTTTGGCACATGGAAAAAATGAATGAGGACAGAATGACTAAGAAGATATATTTGGCTGAGAGGAATGGTGCTTAAAGACGTGGATGTCCAAGGATTATTATGGCAAGATCATTTAAATCAAATCCTACAGGACGGTCTTGTGTTGAGCACACTGAACAGGAGAGCATGCATGAGGAATTGCATGACAGTGACGGAAGCGAAAGATGTATGCAAGGATAAAAGGAAGTGGCGCTCGATCCTTTCTGCCTACCCCGTGAGGGAAGCGGCATGATGGTATGTATGTATGTTCCAGTGGCGTGCCTTCCATACATGCAAAAAAGCAACGCATGCCTAGGGAATAAATCTATAATTTACGAGAGAAAGTAGGTATCTAAAAAAACGACGAAGTTTAAATTGGTTTGAATCTTCCGCTAAACGTTAGCTAATCTATTGCAAACTTCAGGTCAATGGCTAACATAGTGACCTCTAAATGTACCTATAAACGGTAAACCTTGATTCAAATCTCGCGCTACACGTTAGCAAACCTTTTGCAAACTTCACTTCAATGGTTACAATACGGATAAATTCGTATGACTCCAGACAATAGTCCTGTCCTATTTCCACCTCTTTGCATCATATGTAGCTTTTATGTTATCTGTCACACGTAGGGAAAGTACGTTAAAAGTATTTGTGTTGTGCACAAATATTATCAACGTACTTAATACAAGTGCTTAATACTAGTTTATATGCAAGTGTAGTGGTACAATACATGTGCACGCCAGATTCAATGCATCTAGGGAAGGTTTGTATGTGTTAGTGCAAAAGACAATAATATTATGTGTATTATTGGCTTCGGTCGAGTCATTTTTAATAATTATCTTTAATGAATTGAAGTTGTGTTTTGCGTAAATTAATCCAATACCGGTTAAATGAAGTGTGTTTATTGAGATACCACTTCATGTTAATGCGATATGATATAAGAGTTCAATTTCATTCAATTTCGATTCGATTTCCCCGAAACTTAAGTTCGTCTTTAAGTTTAATATTATTTTTCAATAAACATTATGACTCAATATTTACTATAGGTTTGTTCGGTATATAATTTTATGATTATAATTATGATAACATTCCGCTTTATTTCATATAAATACTGTAACAGTCTCTAGATATTAATTATTCTTTAATCCACATGACCACATACCTACTTCTAAATTTTGATGTGTTTTCGCATATTCGTAATTATAAGTTCAAAATGACACACTTGAGTGGGTGTAAATGTGTGTTATGTAAATTTAAAGAATATCTTTGTTTTGCACTGTAAAAAAATATCATTCCCTGTTTTGTTATTTTTTTTTAAATTTACTCGTTTCAAGATAGGTAAGGTATTAAGTACAATACTTAGCTCGATGTCGGGTTCCTTGCCTTAAGAAAAGAATTAAATTATATTTAGAATAGCTTTATCACTTAAGATTTTTGAGTTATTTGTTGCTGAAAATGTTTAATATCGATTATATTTAATAAATATATTTCATATTTGAGTTTTTGTTTCTTCACTAAGACTGGGGACTATCGCCCTTTATCGCTTTATTTTGGGAGTTCCGAGTTGTTATAGGGTAGCCTCCCCACTTAGAGTGTTTCCACATATTTCTTTTGTTCAAATGTTGTCATTAAAATGGTTTATTGTAAAAGAGGTCATCCAGACTATCTGGATTATTGTGGACAGAAAAATAGTTAAGTTTTTGGCCAACAATAATTGTTTTCTAATATATTATAATAAATTCTACCTACACAAACCGCGTGATATTTATCTTTTTCAAATGTTGGTATACGTTGGTAAAACGGTATATTGTAAAAGAGGCTACTATACAAAAACAGCATGCCCAATACAAAAAGTCTAGTCCCGCCACTGGTATGTTCTATTACATATTTAGTCATAACATTTTTCGTAATTACAACATTTAATTCTACGCATTATAAAAAAGAGAAAAGTTTACAATTCCTTTATATGGACTAATAAAATCATGCGTGTATCTCCCTTTATTTGGCTTTCATGTGAAATGACAATTTTACGGATCCGATGATACATTTTGGGCATGATGATTTATGTTATGTTTGGTGTGAGCAACTATACATGTCCACAACACCCATGACACATTTATTTCTATATTACATTATAAATCCTATATATGAAGAATACATTAATTTATTAAACACAAAATCACTAGCACATGAACCCAATGCACATAAAATATTTCAATATACAACTACATATATACATTTATTTGTCTTTCATTAAATTGCGTTAGTATGCCCTAAAATTCACAAAATAAAATACTTCCATAACAAAATGTAGCTAAATAAAATTTATAAATTGAATTTAGTTTTCTTTTTTTGATCCTTATTATTTGATCCAATTGAAATAGGTAATATATATATTAAACATTCTCTCATCATCAACATATGCAAGTGGTGCCTGTGTACAGAATTGTCTTAGAGCTAGATCATTATTATTATTATTATAATCAATAGTCCTTGGAGACACTTCACTTGGTGGGTACCTCCTAAATATCTGTAGCAAATTATAATTACATAACCCTGCACAAATAACCTCCATAAAATTTACAGACAAACTGATTACATTCCATGTTTATAATACAACAGTTATCAAATTAACAGACATATAGCAATACATCAGTGTGGTTATAAAACGCTTAAATAATTGTAAAACAATAAAAATATTATTGTAGTACTTACCCATAAAGGCATCAACTTGTGCGGCGAGACCTTTCATAGCTTTGAGAAATATTGCTGGCAACATTAAAAGGCAAGGGTGTTGGCTTGGATCACTGCCCGAGCCTTGGGTTATTGCAAACTAAAAACAAATGAATAATTCTTGAGTATTCTTTTAGTTTAGTAGTTGTTCCAACTGAGTGATATTTAATAAATATAATGTTTTTGTGTTAAAACTTTGGAAATTCACTATTAACATATATGTAATTAAATATTTTTTTAAATACTTCCCAAATTACCATTTCCGTTCATCATGAGTGATATTTTATACATGTATGATTTTTGCATTAATTCATATCTATATAATTCTTCAAAATAGAATTACATTTTCTCAACCAACATCTAAGAATTTGATCAAATCATTACTCCAATATGACCACATTAACGTAAGTTGTAAACTTTCAAGTCACTTTCTTTTCAACCAAATATCATCAGCGTTTGTGTATTATGTCGAAATTACTGTTTTACAGTGACCAAAATTATGATCTAACCACTAATCCTACCATATAAATAGAGCTTTATTCTTACTATGATGGAATTTTTTTTTATTTTAATCTCGGAGCATAAATTACACTATACCTGGAGGAATTGTGTAGTCTGGCTTATAACTTGCGGCCTACTAAGGTCTACAGGGTTTCCAATAGTGTGCAGCATCCGGTACCAGCTTTGAGAGATTTGTTCATATGTCATATCAGCCGGGATGAGGTTAACATCTTCTTCACCTGAGTTAATAAATAAAACTTTTGTAAATAAAAAATCAATGCACTTAATTGTAAGCTGTTTTAATATCTCTCACATTTTCCATGAGTAATCATTATAACTCCCACAAGTTGCACGATCCAGAACTAATCATAGGTCCCCTATTTTTAGCCAAAAGCTTGACAGCATTATAGATAATTTGGTAGATTTGTTGTAAAATGGAATTAAAAATACACTCACTGATATTGAGAGGTGGGAATGTGGGTCCATACATATTGTAGAGTAGTTTGGCAGTAAGACACAATGTGACCCTGGTCCATTGCTCCGTTAGGGCTGTGCGATGTCTCCATCTCATAGCAGACTCTCTCAGGGTCTTCCACAGTGGGGGACTTGGGAAACATCTGGAGAAAGTTAACAAGGTTAAAAAATAAGGAAGGAACATTGCAGAGTTTTGTATTTTCCCCTCATAATATCATGTTCCCTCTTAGCAGTTAGAACACACACACACATATTTACATATTTCAAACATCACCAGTTCTTTAGGTCTTGTTAAGAGTCAAGGTTGACCTTCTATATAGATTTAGGTTGCTTCTGCATGACTTTGTATATCATGTTCCACACTACAACACTACCACTGATGGATATTACATTGTCTCACTAGAACAAGTTCCGGCATATTAATGACACATTCTATTTTCACATACATAGCACTAGCATTACTACTGGACAGTTGCATAAAACATCACTATTACGTATAAATAAGAACTCACTTATGACAAGCAATAATCCATACTTCAAACAGTACAGAGAGTACTCTCTCACACAGCTGATCTGCCACATCATCCTTCATCCCTGGAGGGGCGAGCAAAGTGTCATTGATGGCAAGGAGGAAAGACAGGGCTGATGTCCAAGTTTCTCTAGTCAGCTGAGCCTTGGCACATACTTGTTGTACGCTGCGTAACACTCTGTGACACAGAACCGCTTGTTTGTTGATCGTATCTGAACCTGGTGACAATAATATTACTTAATTATCTATCTTAACCATAGACCATATATGCATAACTAATACTACTCATTTCATATGTACACGACAGTCAATTGTTATTTCAATTATGGCTCATTTCATGTCACCATTTCAGACTTTGATGATTTTTTGTTTACATATTGCTATAACGTCTAAGTATATAAAACAAAATAAATTTTTATTGTTCTAGGTCAAGCGATTTCCAAGATATGGAGGTTCAAAGATAATAAGGAAAATGAATTTTCGTCAAACATGGAAAAAAAACAATTCATATAGGTATCTGTTGATTTTGAATATTTTGGCACAGAATTTCTACTGATGTATTTGATAATATAAACTGATGCTACAAACAATTATTCTTTGTAATTGCTGATAAAAAAAAAAACTACAATACAATGACATATATTTAGATTAAATAACCAGAACAGATTACCATAACGATCCAAAATAAATTTATAAAGAATTAGGCCTTCTCCGTTAATGTATACTGAGAGTGTTCTGACCTAAAACCTTTGTAAATATTTTTTCAAACAGCATACAACAAAAAATTATATTTGTAGCATTAGCGTATATTAATGAGTATATAGTATAAATTTTGTATCAAAATATTCTAAAATAACAAGGTTTCTTCTTCTATTCCTAACAATAGAACACAGTATGAGAGGACAGGTAGAGAAAATGTAAGCTTACCGAGTTCTTCTTGATATATAAAAGGCAAGACTTGAAAAACAAAGGAAAAAAAATACAGAAAACAGAAAGCATGAAGTATCTGCTGACATAACATAATGTGCTATTGATTTAAAGTGAAAGTTTTAGTTAATTGTTACATATTCTAAAGTGCTAGAGATCCCATCCTAGATACAATTTACTATTACAACTACGTTATCATCACAGTACTTCAAAAGTGGGGTACCCAGAAGAATAACTGCATGTAATAAACATAGGAGTGTTGACACAGGACTTTGGCACCACAGAGCGAGCCGAATTCGGACAGCTTTGTGCTGCATTGTCATTGCCAATAACTGACACCATTTGTCTGTGCATTGTCATCCTTCTCTTTTACCAAGATGATTGAATAAAGTAGTAGTGTTTTTAAATCGCTCCGAGTTTTTACTATAAAAAACCCAGACATTTTCCCAATCCACAGGAATTAACAAGGAATTCAAGTAAATAATATCCTTTTTTAATATGTTGATAAACTTGTCGATTGTTAATGGATCTAATAATAATTCCTAGAAAATTTAAAATCTCTGCATCAAGCTAACCATTTAATACTTGCATGTAGATTTCATAATAAAATAAAAAAATAAAAAGACATACCTTCTCCAGGTCTTGGTACAAACAGATTATGCAAATGTTGAATAATCTTCCTGGCATATCTCTCGGGTTCCTTAAGGACAGGCTCAGGCACAATAGGAGGAATATGTGGACTGGAATTAGGCTGTGCGGATGGGGGCAAGAGGGCGGAGAGCCAATCACAGTACACTGTCACACAGTTGCGAAGGGTATCTTGTTCTGTCAAAGGAAGTGATAAGCCATATCTGATAACCTCCATAACCCATTCAACCTGTAAACAAAAATATAATATTAAACTTTGAAAATGAATTGTTTGGGGACATGTGGAGTCACAGACAAATATATAATAAAGTTTGTCATCATCAAGAAAAAGAAGACCATACAGATCATAAAAATAATGGAGGGTTTTGGAATTTGATTCCACACAGGCACAAGATCTGAGCACTTTGAGAACCAGGAGGGCATGCAAAGAATGCCATTTGGATGATGGGAATGCTAGCCAGAAGGAAGTAGAAGAGTTTTGTATATTCAAGAGCAGTGTTCCGCAAACTTTTTGTGTTCAAGGTACACCTATCAAATCAAAAAATTTTAGAGGTACACCAAAGAAAAAATCAATGACTATTTAATATTTATTTATTACTAAAATCAAATACCTAATATGAAAAGATGTTTAGTGAGAATTTTAGAGATTTTTAGATGTATTATCTTCACAAAACCTTGACATTTTTTCCCCGGCACACCAACTGATGACCATGGTACAGCAGTGTGCCGCGGCACACGCTTTGCGGAACACTGTTCAAGAGTACTGAATTTTGAAATGAGAGATCTTGATTCATTTGAGATCTGAAAATATAGATTCACAAAACCTTGGTCTCCCACTCCTTTCTGTAAGTTTTTGAGTGTCCTGCAAAGGGCAGGTGTTCAAAAAACAAAGGTATTTTACATCTTAAAGTCAGTAATTAGGTTTACCACCCATCCTGTATGTCTTAATTCATTGTTGGCACGGAGAGGATGGTTGAATAATAAAATTTCTAATGGTCATCTTTTTTGAAAAAAAGGCAGGTGATACACAACAGAGATATTGAAATTCAATATTTATCAACTTAAATGAACTCACTGAATTTAGCATGTTGTTTTACATAAAAATCACTATACCACCATAAATACATCAATAAGCAATAGTAAAATGAATTATTCTTGAATAGATCCAAACTGAAGCTAAACAGTTAGATATTCCAAATCATATGGAAAAAATGTAATATTGCTATATGGAGTTTGTACGAGTAAAGTTAAACTAGAATATGGGGTGTAGCAAAATCAATGATTTGATTATTTTTATTAAAACGTTTTCAATAACAGCATAAAGGTAAAATCAATCAAATCAATAACACAATTGTGATTCAAACAATAGCCACAAACTGAAAACAATCATTTTAACCCATCATGTCCCAGGCATAGAAATACTGGATAAATATAATATAATATTATGGTTATCAGTTTTCATATTTATTAATTCACGTGAGGGAGGATCACTCGAAATGGAAAAGGATGATCTATACAACAAGGCAAGATAGTCATGATCATCAGAATTGAGAGACAAAACGAGATGATGATAATTAGAGCCAATTAACACATTATGTTTTGTAAAAAAATATTTAAATTTCTTACTATTGAGTAACCAAACAATATAAAAACATTTATCAAAAAATATTTGAAATTAATTTTTTCTTGAAAATATAAAACTAATACTGCTTCTACAATATATTGACCTTGCCGACACCTATTCATATTGTTTGCAACTTCTTAGCTATTGTTCATCACAGGATTCAATCCAGTGACCTGCAGTATAAAAACAGTATTTTAAATTTAAGTTTTACTAGTTTTTTTTTTTTTATCAAAGTTGCTGGTGCGTGGACTGAATTGGATGGTACATAATGGGTTAAACAGTTTAATTGACTTTTTTTATAGGTATTTTGATTGATTTCAAAAGTGCATTGATCTGTAAGTTATTCACAAATTCTTGTTAAAATTTGGGGTTGAATCAATTATTTTTTTAAAAAACCTTCAACAGTAAATGCATAAATATAATAATTTTATATCACTCAGTAGAATTTTAGTTATCACATCTCATTTGTAAGTTGTGTATACATTAAAAGTAATAAAAAAACAAAAAATCATAAAATTTATTGCTAACACATGAAACTACTATTACCACATATGTAACTAGCACATTTTATTCAGAGCAATGTTTATGAATAAACAAGCATGTTGAAATAACAAATACAGTGTTTTCAAAAGGGAAATATATTTTTTTTGCTTTAATTCTGTTACCTACTTAAATAATCGTGATCACTCACTATTATTCATCCAGTCATTAAGTAGTTCTGTATGCTTATATCCATATTATTTGCAACCTATCTGAATTATCTGTCACTTGCTTAAATACTATCCCTTTTAAAATACGTGGGTTATTTATGTTGCATTATCGTTTTTTTTATCAAACATAAATTATTAGATTAAAAAAATTGTGTAACTCCTTACATTATATTCTACTGTTCTACTTAGTTTTCATTTATCACAACATTCAACAAACCTCAGTATGCCTAAGTGGGTGAAGTTCAACAAGGATGATATAATTATCCTTCTCACATGCAGTTGTCATAAGAATGATGTAATGTTTAAGGAATTAGTAACCTCTTTCCACGACTGTGATGACGCTCTGATGCCGATGTCAGAGGTAGTGTATTATGAAAGTGGGTAACATACAAGATATTCATTTTGTGACATTACCTATATTAACTTACCTCTTGATGTGTATTGAGAGGTGGTTGCTCACTTCTCGTATGTGGGGGAGGCACCAGTTGCTTTAGCACAGCCCCAGCTACATCTCTCCCTCCCCCGCGGAGAACTCCAAGCACCCCACTCCCTGCCCCACCTCCACCGCCGAGACTAACACATCCCCATTCACCGTACATTTCTGATGAAGCACTCAAGCTCCGCTCCTAAAACCAATACATAATTTTGTTAGTAGGATATTTTCACAGTAAATGAATCTAGCCAATTACAATCAACAAGATTTTCTACACAGATCAAACTAGCTAAAAATCAAGATATATATCTGTTATTATGGGTACTAACGTGAGAATACAAATGCCTATGCATGTAACACTCAGACTTAGGCGCCTACTACACGCACAAGTATCACCACAGTTCTGTTTGCGCAAGCTTCTCGCACAAAAACATGGAACATGGACGTAGCTACAACACGATACAGTTAAGTACGTGCAAGCCTCATTCTACCCGCAAACTTGAAGCGAGACCTATGGTTATTTTGCTTCAAACTGTTGGCGTCAAAACGATGTTTCGTCGAAACGATATAAGAAAGCGCGGCATGAACACTGAACACCTACCTAACCACACGTGCAGGTAAGTATGCGCAGGTAAGTACGCACAGACAAAATTTCAAGCAAGTCGAAAAGTCCGCAAGCCGCGCTGTAGGGTTTGCGCGGGATACAGTTTTACCAACTACACGCACAGTGTTCCGTGTACAAGTCGGCCTGCGCAGGCAAAACTGTGGTGATACTTGTGCGTGTAGTAGGCGCCTTAGGACAATTTGAAACAGGTAATTTTAATTTATAATTTTTTTTTCGCATTACATAATCATCTCAAAATGTCATTGAATTAATGACAAAAGTAAACACTTAGTTGTTCTCGCATTACATAATCATCTCAAAATGTCATTGAATTAATGACAAAAGTAAACACTTAGTTGTTCTCGCATTACATAATCATCTCAAAATGTCATTGAATTAATGACAAAAGTAAACACTTAGTTGTTCTCGCATTACATAATCATCTCAAAATGTCATTGAATTAATGACAAAAGTAAACACTTAGTTGTTTTCGCATATAATATTAATAAAAAAAACAAATGTTTTTGTTATTAAATAATTAACTGAAAGCAACACATGAATATGATTTTGAACTTTAATGGCCTTTTTAATTTCAATATTGTACAAGAGAATATAAAGATCTCATTTGAGTAGATCAGTAGATTTTGAGAGTTTGCCACATGTTTTAACAATATATTAGTATACAACTAAATTAGTTTAACCGTTAGAATGCTAAGCGGCGCAAAAGCGCTGCGATCGGTAGTATCGAAAATTGCGATGCAGCGTTTTTGCGCTGCGAGTTTCAGTGTGTTTTTGGCGCTCCGCGGGAGTGGACGTGCTTTAACTTCGCGCGTAATTTGTAACGAAAGTGCATTCTCAAACATTTAAAAATAACTTTTGACCGTTTTTTATATTATTTAATAAAAAATTACCATGTCACGTGCGATTATTGCAGACGTTGACTCAATTCATAGTGATTCTACGGATAGTGAAACAATAGACACAAATAGCGATGATAGCAGTATTATAACGCATCGAAGAAAAAGATTGAGGATTGAAAGTGAGTCTTCTGTCTCCTCTTCATCTTCAGAAACAGAAGAAACACCAACTTTTGCCAAAATTCCTCCGACAAAAGTGTTTTCTAAAGCAACAAATGATTTTTTCGAGACTCCTGGACCTAGACGGGCGCCTCCTCCCGATGGCACACCCATAACCTATTTCAACTTATTCTTTACCATATCACTGCTCGAAACGATCGTAAGGGAAACAAATCGATATGCTGGGCAGTTTTTAGCCTCGCACACTATATCGGATAATTCTCGAGCAAAAAAGTGGACACCGACAACCAGAGGCGGCCGGCAATATGTATTTGCGGGGGTTCGGTAAAAAAAAAAACATCCTTATAAAGAAATTCTACCCTTCTCTCTTTACCATTAGCGAACACTTCATTTACTATTACTTATTCTACGTTTAATTCACCCATTTTAATAGTAATCTATAAGCTAAAACGATAATAATTAATATTATATCAATTTTATATAGGTATATCGTAGATTCTTTAAATTGCATGTAACATGTTGATATAAGCGCGCTCGAATATAAAAAATCTTACAAATAACTAATTATCTGCATAACACAATCGCGACTAGCGGTGACTGTCTATAGAAATTTTACCACTAAGTAATAAGTAATAACAGTGTATACGGCTGACCTATGAACCTCACGACGTCAATCTATGCATTTTGACACGCTTGGTAGGTACTAATTCATCGCGTCCACATAACTAATAACAGGAATCCCTTCACATAAAAAAACACACTAGTCAAAAAATTTCCGTCAATGTACGACAAAATGCTACAAGGCGTATCTCTTACTCCTTTTTACGTGTGAGCATAGTTGTGTTCAATGCTCAAAATGTCCCATATATTTTTAATATCTCCATACAATCTTAGCACCACGAACTTAGTATTGAAGTTTTACGAAATGTATGGGTTATCGGTGCGATATTAGATTTTGCACCGTTAGTTCGCTCAACATCCGCACTAAAATATTCTAACGAACAGTAGCGCTGCATGTTGCAAAGCAATAGTGAATGTGATGACTGTGTTGTTCATATGGTAACTTGATTAATATATTGTTCATGGAAAAATTTATTAATATTTTTTAATTTTAACTATTACATATTGTTAGGTTTCTATCTTTTAAATTGGGGGTGCGTTTGAACCGCCGCTCATTATCAAAGAGCCGCCTCTGCCGACAACAATATACGAAATTAAAGCGTTTATTGCCGTCTTACTCGAAATGGGGATAACAAAAAGGCCAACAATTAATAGTTATTGGATAAAAACTTCCCGACACATACCATGGTTTGGGACAATGTTTTCAAGAGATAGGTTTCAACTGATTTTGAAGTTTTTTCACTTAGTTGATAATAGGTTATTATTTGAACCAGGCCATCCGGATTATGACCCATGCGGTAGGTTTGATGTGCTTATCAAACATGCCAATACTGTATTTCAGCGGCATTATATACCAAATCAACAATTATCCATTGACGAATCGCTAGTTGGTACTCACTGTCATTCTTCCATAAAACAGTACATTCCAAACAAAAAACATCATAAATGGGGGATCAAATTTTGGATGCTGTGTGACTCGGTTTCTAAATATTGCTTGAGTTTTTTCTGCTACAAAGGAGCTAAAAATACAGATGACAGAGATTCAGTAGAAAAATATGGTCTTGGATTTGCGGTAGTGCAAAAACTGCTTTCAATTGGAAATTACCTGAACAAAGGTTATCATTTGTTCACGGATAATTTTTACACAAGTTTACGCTTGGCCAAAGCCCTTTTGGAACAAAACACATATCTAACTGGAACAATAAGACGTAACAGAAAAGAGATTCCTCCAGAAGCTAAGAAAGCAATTGTAGGGGAAGCCAAATACCTAGCGCATGAAAATGTTTTGATGTGTTCGTTCAGAGACAAAAAGTCCAAACCAAACCCAGTCATATTGATTTCATCCAATGCAAATACTGATAGTGTGACGATCAAAAAAAAGAAAGGGAATTTTGAATACGAAAAAGTGAAACCTACCATGATTGATGACTACAACAAATACATGGGAGGTGTTGACGAATCTGACAAAATGTTGTACGTGTATTTGGACGAGCGAAGAACACTAAAATATTGGAAAAAAGTAGTATTCAACATATTTGGAAGAATGGTGCTCAATTCTTATATTTTGTATGTTTCCAACACTAACAGCGAAAAAAAAATGACCCGGCTCCAATTCACATCGAAAATTATTGATGATATTGAAACGGAGTGGTTGAATCATAAAAATAGCGAGCTTACACAACCATCTTCATCAAATAAAAAATTTGCGCTGGAAAAATTACCGGGACGTAACTTACGCCAGTGCGCGGTGTGCAGCAACAGAGGGAGTGGAATAAAGCGATCCCGCCTTGTTTGTGTTCGCTGTAGGAAAGGCCTACACGCTATTTGTGCGGCAAAACATAATTGTTAAGCTTTTTTTTTATATATTTTTCATTTTATAAAATAAATAAAATACAGTAATATTGATATTTTATTTTTATTTTTCCATATTTATATCAATAAACATTGTTACTTTATAATGCAAAAAGAATTATAAAAATTGATTGATATTTGTCTAAATTAGAGTATTTTATTTGACACCATTACTTTTTCCTCTAAATTAATCAATATATGTATAGCAATTTTCATACATTTTTGCAAAAATTGCTTAGCACTAAAACGGTTAAAAGTGTAGATATTTTATAATGTTTACAAGTTAATGTATAATATTACAGCATCCACCTCAAGTGGGATAGACATTAAATTAAATGTAGAAGTTTAAATTGAACAACTTCAATAAAAATATTAGATAAGTGTAGCAAAAAATTATTAGGATTAATGAAGTAAAAAAAGTCCCATTGACAACCCGTAGACAGATAATGATGCTTAAATTGGTAATAAAGTACTACTAGGTATTGTAGATTGTATTGTATTATGACTTTTTATATGAAATAATATTATATGAAAATAATTAAGTCAATCACTTACTTAATTATAACAAGAAGTTATTCAGGATGCGTGGCACTCCGCATTGCTAAATTTTTGATATTAAATGTTTCATATGTGGTGTTTTACGGATACCTGTCTTTGACAGAACACTCTAAAAGTTACAGAAATGAGAGGAAGACTTATTTAAGCAGAAACTCTACAGATAAGGGAGATTAATCTAAATTCTATAATATAATCATTCGGTAATAAATAAAACATGTCCACAAAGGATGAAAAATATAGCTATGCAGGAAAAAATACTCAAAACACAGCCTGAAATAACACATTTACTCATTGTTTGCGAATAATTTGTGCATTGATTTACCACACTTAATTTAAACAAAATTACCTTAATATAATGTAATGTGTTTAATTTATTTTATTTCAAGAATAACATTAAAATATTACAATATAATATAAAATACTTAACAAGTTTATTCCGTGTAGACATCACTGAATTTTCCAGCCATTTACCTGAGAATTAACACAATTTTTCTAACAACCAAATCCACTTTAAAAATGTATAAAACAATGAAATTTCAATAAATGTAACAAGTGGCTATTAACCAACATTTCCTATTATTAATTTACCGTTAGAATCAGTGAGTACAATAAAAATTAGCGAGTACTATTCGAACATAGAACGTCATTCACAACACACCTATTCGATAAATATTGCACTCTAGTAGGCACAGCTTACCTTATAATTAACTTTATTGAATACGCCCACATTCATAAGTGTATATTAACCTATTTGTTTATCGATGTTTTACTAATAATATGACAATGCCGTCAATCTTTTATATTATTTTATTATTACAAAAATGAATAAATCATACAAACACAAATTTGACAACTACTTGACGTTTTGTCATCAGGGTTGCCAGGTTGTGTTGCCAAAATTACCTTACTTCAAATACAACATAGTACCTTTTCAAAATGTAACGGGTATTTCTACCCCCACCCCCCAAATTTTCGAAATGATATAAGAATTTGGAATATTTCAAAAACTCCTCGGTTTTCATAATAAATATTTTTTACTAGCGTCTAAAGGTAGAAGAAGAGGGATGAAAATACGCGAAATACTCTATGATTAAGTTGACAGCTGTCAGGCTGTCACATATGCTGTTTTCGTTTTGTGTGATGTTTGGTGAGGTTAAGTTACATATTATTATTTAGTGTGAATTATCTACATTAAACATATTTATAATTTTTTGTATTACCAATTCGGCTATGAGGCATGGTATCCATAATGTAATTTTTATGGCATGGAAAGGACGACATGTATAATAGTTTATCTAATTACTTCAGCAAGTAACTTCAATACATACCAACATACATAATAATAGTATTTTATAAAACATGATTTCATAAGAAATCAATGAAATCACGACTTTGTCGGTAGCCTGGAGGTAGAGTCTCGGCCTCGTGAACAAGGGGACCGTGGTTCGTTACCAGATAACGGCAAACTCCCCTTTCACGACTAGCTTTTAAGAGCTTACTGTGAAAGGTGTATAAGGTTGTATTTGGGTTTATAACAAACAAAACCCAGATATATCTTTTTTTTTTAAATGATTAAGTCGTAAGTTATCTGAGTGGCTTTCTAATGAAATTGGACAAATCTGTTTGAAGTAAAATGTCAGAGTGCGAAAAGCCTAAAACTTATTAAGATTTTTACTGATTTTGAGTGACAAGTAACTTTTCAAAGAGCTGGGGTACACTACAGTGTTGACGGGAACGGGATGAATCAGTTCCAGGATTCAAACCATGAGCATCCCTCCAGGAAGTCTGAGACTACCATCAGACTTCTGGCCACCTCATTGTCGAAGTAATAATTTTGTTATTTTGGATGTGTAAAGATTTTATCTTTTTTAAAATACATTGATAGTCGAGGGTAGGTATACTAGATTGATAGTACATAACATTGAAGTAAAGGAGAAAAAAACTAAGTGCATATGATTAATGATTTATATTCAAGAAAAAAACTTTATGATCAATCTCAAAACTTGATGTAAATTGATGAAATTACACAAACCTAATATTCGTCTCAGTGGGGAAGGAGTAAGTTGATAGTGTTATTTGATGATAAAGAATACCTAATTAAAAAGTATTCTGCTCGAACATTAGAACAATATGTGAAATAAAGGTTGAAAATGAATGTTTGGAGCAAGTGGACGAGTATGTATATTTAGGAAGTTTGTGAGGGATGGAAGATGGGCCAAGGATAAGATGTTTTTAGACTAAGATTAGTTTTTAATTAATTATTTTTTTACACTCCTATATTTTTATTCTAATATGGTATTTTTAGAAAATCAAGAGGTAGAAATTGAAAGAAGACGAGGCTTGGCATGGGCGGCCTTTGGTAAATTATCTTATATCCTGAAATCCCCGAAATACCCAAATTATCTGAAAAAGAAGCTATTTGATGCCTGTGTTCTCCCAGTGCTCACCTATGGCTGTGAAACTTTTGTGTTCACGAAAAGAATTTTACACAAATTATCAGTGACGCAAAGATCCATGGAAAGGAGAATGCTGGGTATTTCACTGAGAGACAGGAAAACTAATGTATGGATCAGAGAAAAGACCAGGGTCGTCGATGTCGTTCACAAAGTTTCTAGTCAGAAATGGAGTTGGGCTGGTCATGTGGCCAGAAACACAGACTCTAGGTGGACAAAGAAAGTTCTGGAGTGGAGACCTAGAACAGGCAGAAGAAGTGTTGGTAGGCCTCAAGCACGATGGTCGGACGACATAAGACGGGTTGCAGGGGTCGGCTGGATGCGGTCTGCCCAGGATAGAGAGCTGTGGAGATCAATGGGGGAGGCCTATGTTCAACAATGGACGCAGGGAGGCTGAAATGATGATGATGATGATGATGGTATTTTTAAATGTTTTTTTTTATAAATAAATAGTATGTTCAATTAATTACTGTGTTTTACATCACCTGCCTCACATAATAGTAATATGCTATAGCTCTCTAACTTTTATAATTTTAATATTATTTATTTCAATGTGTTCCTAAAGAACACCATAAGCATATGTTAAGTTTTTATACTGTTGCTGCTCTCTCTTCACCTCCTTTCCAGTCAAGCCGGGTATCGTCAATTTTGCCTCTGTGTTACACCCCTCCTCTTCCTTAAACCAGGTCCTCCTCCCAGACGAGAACCTTCAGCCAGCTAGCTCAATCTCAGGGTGAGAGAAGGAGGATCAACAAAGAAATATTAATTATTTTGTTCCAATAGTCTATCTGTTAGCAGGGGTGATGATTAAAAGAGATATTTAGATTTTAACAACTGTAGTTAAATTTAAAAAAGCAAAACTAATATCTGTAAGCATAATTATAATAATAACCCTACTAGTTGTATATATTAGGTGAGAGTAATGGAGAATAAGTAACTTACGTTATCGTTGTGAGATTTCGAGACATCAACAAATAATCATTATCAATGTTCTCCCTAGGCAAACCAATTCTGCAGTTAATGTACCGCAGAAACCTACTCTCTATCTTGTAAAGATTATTTTACAAATCAAAAAAGTATTTATAATTTTCAATGTACACAGACTTGAAAAAGGCTTACTGATTCTCAGCACAAAACCCAACATTCTTAATGACCTTTTACAAATACTGTCCACATGATTAACAAAACGTAAGTCGCTGGTAAAAATTATACAAAATCATTTATTTCATTCACTGATGCTAGCGGAGAATCATTTATTTTATATTTATAAAAAAAGGATGTTTACTTCTGCAGAAACGCATAACTAGGTAATTCTTTGTATTTAATCTTAGTCTATTATTTTATCACCACTTCATCAGGGGTGTCTTCAGTTCTTCCAGCAAATTGCACAGTCACCGGAATATGCCGATCGCAAAGAATGGGAGTATTTGAATAAGTTTTTTGTATTTCTACTAATTGAATCCTCAATATTATTCATATATCGCGGAGGGTAAGACCGAGGGGACAAATGGCAGAGGCCGACCAAGAGACGCATATATGGACCAACTGAAGAGGGACATGAACTGTGGCTCATACGTAGAGCTGAAAAGACTGGCTGAGAATAGAGACGAATGGAGAAGAAAAACCAAACTCGATGCAGACCAATCCAATGGATTGTAACTCATTATATATATCTTGTATAAAATACATTAGCTAATTTTTTACATTTTTTTCGCAATTTTGAAAACAGTTTATAGTCACTATGTTCACCCGTAAGCTTGTAAACTCAATACATTTTACGGCATGAGAGCCTATTGCCTAACAATAAAGTTGACAGAAAATCTGCAAAACTGTACAAAAATATTCAATAAAATCATACATTTAAAACTAAATAATACAAAATCACATTAATTCCTTGCAATAAGCATTCCAAAAAAACTGACCAACTTTATGTACATCTAAACTTGATAGTTGGGTGTTAACTCTTTGGACGCGCCAAAATAAATTTTAAAATCTTTGAGCCACTGCGATAGGTTGGAAGCCTATTTTTGAAATTCATACCTCTCTATAAATATACAACCCACACTCACGTAGTCTCAGAATAATGTTACAAATAGATCAAAATTTTATGTAATATACTAAAATTAACAAAATAATGTACTTATTTGAAGCAATTCAATAAATAAATTATCTCATATTTTAGAGCATTTGACACGCCATGATGCACTAACACTATTACAAATTTTAGTTAATACGTACACTCACCCCATCATTTTGTCGCTATCAGAGATATGAAGCCATCAACGGCTTTGAATCGATTCTTCTACAGATACTTGCACAAATCGTTCACTCTATTTATAAGTTGCACAATTTTTACTTTAAGTGAAATATGCTTTTATATAGATAACTGATATTTGAAACTTCATAAAAAATCACTGTCATAACACACACTCACAATAGCGCGCATATAGAGAAATGTTAGAATAATATTTATAAAATTAATTATTTTTCAACTAATACAGTATAACACTACGGATGTACATAAAATAAAACAAAAGAAATATTTTTTCTATTATACACAATTCACAAAGATTCACTATTCGAAATTTCTTTACGAGATTAAAGTACGAAACGTCCCGTTTGAATATTAAAATGCAACTAAATAGATAATAATATTATTTACAAATATGTGTGATCCCATAGAACAAATTTTATTATTGATAAATATTGATTCCAGAAATTTTGAAGCCATATGGTATTCCCGTGTAAAAGGTTTATTACCTTACGGTTGTAAACGTAAGGGACACAGTGCCTAATGGTTGTCTCCAATCTTTATCGCATTTATCCTAGAAAGCCGACGAAGACATATTGCATTGTCTTAATTTATGACGTAAAATAATTTTAAAGTAAGGTTTATCACAATAATAGTATGTTTTGGGTCCACAATATAGTAATTCATCCATTCATATCTTTACGGCGTTTAACATAAATGGTGAAGCCAACGGACCGGTTGTATGCAATAAAAAAATAAACATTTAGTATTGGGTAGTATACTTCAACGCGAATTTAAGACATGAAATGTATTCTTTTTCGAATATCCGCTTTTTGCAAGACACTCGAAAACTCACACCTATCATCTACCGAGTGCTTCACAGCTTAAGCAAATGTTTACTTTAATTAGGTTAAAATTATTCCATGGAGTCTCCTAGAATAGAATTGGTATCCCACTTTTTTATGCTAGCATTAAAGTGTTCGTAAAACCTTACATATTTACTTATTAATCTACATGCAATATTGGATATTTTGTTAGAGATAATCAGCCGTATGCTGAGTAAGAGAAATTGTCGTGGGTGTATGAGAAATTGTATGAATGTAGACGAGCGAAAGAAATATGTAATAATAGATCTAGGTATATGCCATTTTGTTCTCTCTGTTTACGTCACTTGGGATACAGCATGTTTACCACTAGATTAGTTCATCATTTTATTGTTGGCTTAATTAAAATGTTGAATACATTAAGCGAATTCCTCTGATTCCGTGGAGCACTCGACAAATAATAAGTCTTTCACTCCTTTCCGTAGATTTCGAGTGTCCCGTAAAAGGCAATGTTCAAAAAAATGCGTCTTAAATTCAGCGGTGGGGTAAGCTACCTATCCTGAATTTCATGTTTTTTTGTTGACACCGAGAGAACAGTTTGTATGTTTATTGAACGAAAACGGTCTACTGGTTTTCCCATTTGAGGTAGGTATATACCATGATGGTGTAGTAGTAATTTCCTTAATTTTTACTGTCATCTTCTAACTAGTGTAGCGAAAATTATTATATTATGCTCATTTTTGCTCATTTAGTAAACATAGGCATATGTAGGTATCTATCTATCTATTTATCTATACCCTCACGTCGTGTCCCAAGTGGGCTAGGCAGAGAGAACGGAAAGCCAAACAGATCTATCTTTACACACTTCCTTCGTTTTCTCCACATTCATACAGTTTCTCATACACGTACGTCGGTTCCTCTTACTCAACACGCGGCCGTCCTTGAGAATTTGATCCACGTGATCAAGCCACGTGGTTCTCGGACGCCCGCGCTTTCTTACACCCTTTCTTTTAGACAAGTATATCCTCTTTGTCATTCTTACGTCGTTCATTCGTTCAACAAGGCCAAACCACCGTAGTTTACTCACGTGCATTCTGTCCACAACACTCATCTTGCATCCGCTCATTCTTCTAATATCATAATTCTTCACTCTATCACGCATCGTTTTACCTAGTATTCATAAGTGACGGTACCTTCTGGTACCGTCACTTATGTAAAATATGTAGGTTTGTTTATTTCAAAACTGAGATATGTATATCACATAATATAAAAATGCAAAACTAATACGGATGCAAGTTTATAATGAACATTTTCTTATATCAGTCAGAAATACTTTGTATGTTTTATTTTTAAGTACTATGCACCTAAAACCACAATCCTCATGTTTTGGATAAGGTTCCAAGACTTACATACACTTGCGCAAAATAATGGCGCGTATTTTAAATGACGAAAACGTACAAGATTTTTCATTATATTTATAAATCAAATTTCTTAGTTTTATAATAATAAAAATGTCTAGATATCCACAAGATATCATTAGATATATGTAAATATATTTTTACAAACAAATGTTGTCAATAAATGCCTCTTTATGAAAAGATATTCGACAAAATAGGCTAACACATCTATGTTTGTGGATAGCAGCAGTGGCACGGACAATAGCGCCCAAACATAGATGTGGCTCGCACTGAAAAAGTGAGGTAAATAAATTATTATAAAATCAAAATCCCTCTGCAATTATCAACATTTTAACATTCCGCTTAAAATTATAAAAAACTTTCAATAGTCAATGAAATAAAATAATAAAAATCAATAGGCACACACCATATACATTTAGGATAATAAATTGTAAGATAAAACATTATTATACTGAAAGTATATATCTTGTGTAGTGATATCCTAGTTAGCAATAATTATTTTCACACATACACTCAGATCAGGCCACAAACAACACAACAGTTTCAAAAGATCAAACAGGAGCATCAACACACCTACAAATATAAGTAGAAAATTAAAAACAACAAATAAATTGAAGAGAAAACAAGTGACAGGCATCAACATGATCCTTTTTGTGATTTAATATCATGCTAACTGCCATAGAATAATAAATACACTAAAGTACTAACTGCTATTTGTTCTGTTTCTTTAATGGAAGGTAATGAACATAGAATAATACATATACTAATTGAACTGGTGTTTTTTCATAATTTTTTTGTTCATTAGAAAACAATCTTCTCTGGTTTTTGATTTTTTTGTTTGGCGGTTCCAAATTTGTATTTACACATAATATAACAGCAGCCAATCAAAACTCAGTATTTTTGCGCATGCGTATTTTTCATCCCTCTTCTTCTACCTTTAGACGCTAGTATATTATTTTTCACATAGTACCTTTTTTTTACAATGTAACGGGTATTTGTACCGATTATTGTTTATGTCAATACCGGATACTTGTTATTCGTACGGTAATTTTTAAAATTATTGCCGTACGGGGAATGAAATTACCAACACCCTCTATAGATATAATTTTAGGTGGTGTTGGAAATTACCGTACAAATACGGTAATTATCGTACGTCTGGCATCGCTGTTTATCATAAACAATTTTCATTTTGTCTGGGTTAGAGGTGTAATTCCGGATTTTCCGGCAAAGTAACTATTAACATCGCCCGCCAACGTATCACCAGTGATATCACAAAAAACAGTGTCCTGTGCGCCAACGTCGCACCGGTGACTTATTTACATTGTATTATAATATCTATATATAGGTATACTAGTATAGAAATCAACTGTGTGTATTCTTCACACAATAGGCAACAGTATTATAAAATCCATGTCACAATATAATTAAATATCAAATAAACGTCGAAATATTATGTGATTTACAATTGTTGTTTTGTCATGGCGGCGTATAATAGATACCTAGGTTTACCCATAGATTTTTATAATTATATAATACCTAGATGGAATACTCGTATGTATTTTCATTCTAATAAAGTGAGGCACCATTTTTCGGCACTTTTGACAGATCGGTTGGCGAAAAAAAGTGTGATAAATCGCTTAAAACGTCGACAAGAACTTCAAAAAATGTCCAATTACATTTTAATAAATGTAAAAATGATATATTTTAATAAAAATTCGAGAAATACTTCATAAAATGTAGGAAACACCACACGCTTTCGCCAACCGTTCTGTCAAAAATTCATAGATTTTTTGCCTCACTTTTGTAAATGAGTCAGGGTTCTAGGTTTTGTATGGAATTCTGTGGGTTTACCATATTGCGGCGGGCTAGAGTTTAATACCTTGTAATATGTTTTGTTAGATGGTGTGTGGATTTGGGGCCACACACTGCTCCAATCTTCAGATCCCTTGAAAGTTTTGGTTCTGCTACCAAGGGGATGTGGGTTTAGTAGTAAAACTCGAACTTCGTTTAAACACTATATTCACGAAGGTAAAAAAACTATTTACAGGTAAGTTCTAGCACAACTTAAAAGATACACTTTACAATAGGTATTAACGAACCGAGAGAGGGAACTTGGATTCCCCCTCAAAGCAACACCTCGTCTATATATAAACTTTTAACCTCCTCTCTCTTATCACAAAAACCAAAATATACAACAACACCACTTCTAGAAAAATCCTACAACCTACATATATATATATAAGAGACATCTGTCCTATATAACATAAAGTAGTGAGTAATTAATACCACCAATGTGACTACCATTAAATCATAATTTAGTTTAATATAATTTCCCACAGATGTCTATATCTTACATACCTGTTACTTTTTAAAGCTCGTAAACCGATGTTCATAAAATCCGGGTTAGTTGGAAGACATCGCTTTCTAGCAAGTATAACTGATATTTTAATGATAAGTACTTTGTATTGATTTGAAATTTATTGTTATCAATGTGCAGTGAAAAAAAAATAAAAATAAAAGAAAATCGTCGTGTTTTATACTCGCAATTTATTAAAACTGGTATACACTTGTGAAACAAAACGTAGGTCCTCTGTGTTGGTGGTGACATTACAACGATCATAATAAGTAACGAGCACTCGAGCAGTGTAACCAGATTTTATTTTCAAAAACTACTAAATGGGGAAGTCAAAAACTTCCAAAAACTACTAAATTCTCAAAATGGTATAGCAATTTGAAGTATTTTAAAAACTCCTTGGTTTCCTTAAACAATATTTTTTCACAGTACCTACCTTTTTCTACAACCTACCGGGTATTTGTACCGACAATTGTTAATGTCAATACCGGACACTACTTTGGAACGAAAAATGTTACATGCTTATATTTCTACCCCCCCCCGTCGCTAAATTTTCGAAATGGTATAGGAATTTGAAGTATTTCAAAAACTTCAAAAACAATATTTTCTCGCAGTACCTTTTCTACAATATACCCGGTATTTGTAACGACAATTGTTTTCGAATTAAGTATCGGGTACTTGGGAAAGTACTTTATCTACCGACTAAATACAACCAAAGAAATAAAAACTATAAAACATCAAAAATTACCAAAAAAGTAGGAAACTACCAAATCTGGTCACGCTGGTAACGAGTATTATTAACGACAATTACAATTTTTTACCGAATCTTGTGAGTACCGGTATTCAAAAGTAATATACATAATCTGTATACTGTCAACCAAAAATATTTGTTTCTTCAAAATCTTATATGTATTTAAAAATGGATTGAAGAATAACCTTTTTCAAATTGTCCTGGGTCTGGGTGTTACATTGTATATGTGTGTAGTGCATAGTATTAGTATATTTATTTATTTTATTCTTCTTGCACATCATCATTCATATAACAGATAAAATAAGGTCGCGTATCGTCGCGTTAGTACCCATAAAAGATTCACATTAGTTTGGGACTAGCTCGATCTGTGTGAATTGTCTATGTATGTTATAACTTGAGAACGGCTGAACCGAATTGGCTAATTCTTTTTTTGTTGTGTTCGTAATTATCAGGAGACGGTTTGAATGAAAGAAAATTTTTGGAAAATCCAACTGAAAAGTCGGATTGTATTTTTGTATGAAAATGACGTTTGTTGTGTTCAAAAAAACAATATAGAGAATTATACAAAATCAACAATGAAGTTTTTTTAGATTGGCCTATTTATAGAATAACTTTTGTAAATATTTTCAAATTAGAATCGTTATCCATACAATATGTCTGTGGTTTTGAAATTTCAATTTTGAAAAAATTATGGAAAGAATTTTTATAAATTTAAAATGAATGAGTAGGTATCGACCTTAAAAAATAAATTAGTACCTACCTACATATTATATTACGTACAGCAGATAATTTAAAAACAAATCTGAGTTAAATATATTTTTTAAATTTTATTTAACATAACAATTAATAAAGATTAACAATACCTACATAGACTATTTGATAAAAACTTAAATCTAAACATCCTCCTTTTAGAGACAAGTCTCCTGTAAAAGAGGGTAATTGTTCAACATACATGAATTTAATTTTTTTTAACTATACCAGTAATTCCCAAAGTGGTCCAGGTGGATCCTCAGAGATCCACGGGAGACTCCATGCGGGGTCTACGATGGTGTCACTAAAAAATGGGGGTGCACAAGTCCATAGTTAAAGTATCGGATATTCGGTAAAAGCACCAGATATAGACGTGAACAATAGTCGGTACAAATACCCGGTACATTGTAAAAAAAGGTACTGTGTGAGAAAATATTCATTATGAAAACCGAGGAGTTTTTGAAATATTCCAAATTCTTATACCATTTCGAAAATTTGGCGACGGGGGAGGATAGAAATACAGGGGGTCCACCGGAATCAGAAATTTTTTGAAAGTAATCTATGAGAAAAAAAAGTTTTGGAACCTCGGGAGTTTGTAGAGTTTAAAAATAATATTAATCATTCATTGATTGTTAGGTGGTACGAAGTTCGCTGGGTCAACTAGTTTCAAATATTTATTACAGTAATGAAGAAACGGATATTTTTATTTCACAGTTGAGAAATTCTAAAAATTTCTTTTTTGTATTGGAGTACTTATTTATGATTTTGTAAATCCTATTAGTTGTAATACAACTTCGTGGCTGGCATAGTGTCAGTTATTGTAGAAATAGGTATGCGCTAATTGCACATTACTATTTTTTTAATAAAAGTTGTTTGCCCATTGGGATATTATTGTTTTGTAAATTAAACTGAGTGCCATGCAAAAGGAACTATAAGTTTGTTGGGGGAATGATCTTCTTCTATAGTAAAGTTCTCATGTTGGTCAGGACCATGTTCTGAGTATGCCAGATGTTCCTTTTTCACAATTCCTATAACAACTACAAAAGAGCTCTAGACATGTGTTAGGAAGAGTTGTCTCAACTGGCACAGAGACACTCTGAATGGAGTAGGCAGTGCTCTTGAGAGGAGAGTGGAAGGGAGAGATGATGAATGAAAGCACTTAGGTATCAATAAAAAGAGTAAAACCACAAACGTTGATGGCATATATTTACAGGCAGTACAACAAATTATTTATCACAGTTACAATCAAATGTATTTACTTTTTCACAGAATAATTAATAAGTTTAGATAATCATAATAATAATTTATTTAGTTCAACGTATCGTTAAGATTAAGTAAATAGTACTTGGTCAATTTTAAATTAGCGTTTTTTGAACATAGTATTCATTATTTTTTTTTTTTAATATTTATCAATATAAGTAGTAAGTTTCATTATAATTATTTTTAAATCTTTAACTAACAAGAATTAACTCTTTCGTATTAATGTAAGAGAACGTTGATTTGAATCTGAGACTCTATTAAGATGACAGGATATATAGAAATAATTACCTAAATTATTTTTCTGCAATTGTGTAATGTTTAACATTATAACATCAAATATGTTCCAAAGAAAAATAAACCAAAGACATCAATGATTATTATTTTTATGTTATATGTCTGTTCTACAATATGTCTGTTTACAATATTCTTGTTTTATCTATTCAGAAGAATATGTACAATGGATGTATAATATTTATTTATATATTAAATATGGTCACTACTTAAGTCAAGTGATGAATATGACTGGTTATTGGTACTGTAAGACAACAACCATCTCTCATGATGTATTAAATATTGTCATTTTGGAGTACACAGAATAAATGGTGACATCATAGTGGGTATGGTTTATCACAGGGATAATGTTGCATCCAGCTGTGTTAATACGTACATACATATATTAATGCTTTAGCTTCTATGTCTTTACAGTAAAGTTCTTTAACAAACCTCCATTACTTATATCCTATCATCTGAATAGAGCTTATTGAGTGTTATACTTTTGTAGAGTATGCTGTGGTTCAAGTTATTTATTCAAGAATCAAATTATGTTTAGTAATAGAAAGTTAGTACCAAAACTGAGTAAAGTTTCAAAGTGTGAGAAGAGTTTTAATTTTAGATGGAGTACCTTATCATTTAGAATGTATTACTTAACAGTTTATGAATTAATGTAATTCTCATCTTGTTCAGATCAACCAGTTCATTAAATTGCTGGGATTTTATAATTCCATCCAATGTAGGATTCCTTTTTTTATTATTTTGAATAGTACAGAAGTATAACAATATCAATCAACTTATTAACATTAAATTAATTTTTTACGAAGATTTAGATTGATGATTTGTTCATGACACAATAGTTGCAATTAATTTGGTGCAAGTATTGGATTTTCCTTTATCAAAAGTAAAAATACCAAAATTCAAAAGATCATATTGTAAAGAGATATTAAAATATTACACCAATTGATACTTACAAATAATTTATCATAATAATAATAAAAGTACAAAATAATTATAAAACATTGGTATGTTTGATAAAATAATAAAAATACAAAATGAATATGTTAACAAACATAAAACAGCATGTGTTTTATCAAAATTTGAGCTTAAATAATCACTCATCACTCCAAATAAGTAGAGACGGAGAGAGAAAAAATAAGTTACAAAAACAAATAAAATACCATCACTGATAGGTTTGTCCTTTTCTTTCTCCAATCTCTTCCATACAATTTAAGAGTGAAATACAATATTATAAAATTAAGTGATTAAGTTAGATAGTTACATATTATTGAAAACTGTTTATGGAAGATAATACTGAATATCTTATTATTTCATCTATAATGTATTGCTATTCTCTACATACATAATATATTGGAGATGTGTTGAAATAAGTTTTATCTATGTAATGACACAGTTTTATATTCCATATACGGAGATACCTACTTGTAATATTGCCGAGAATTTTACAGCTAAAACTTCACCAATCGTATGATAGTTTTATGATTGTTGATATTAAAGAACAATATATATCTACCTATAAAAAACTGTGTAAATCATATACCTATAGTATAGGCTCGAGAAGAGAACCAAAAAAGATGGGACTTAAAGCTTTTAAAAACAAAAGAAGTAAAAGAAAAATACGACGAAAAAACTAAGGTTTGCGATTTTGAGAACAATGAAAGTGTAAACAGAGTATGGGAGAAAATCAAAGAGAAAATAACCACAGCGGCAGACGAGGTAATAGAGAAAGGAAAGCCGCAAGCTAGGAAAGAATGGATTACGGACGATATATTAGAAATGATTGAAGAAAGAAGGAGGTTAAAGAACTCGAGAACAGAAGAAGGAAAAAAGGAATATAAAATCTTGAGAAACAAAATCAACAGGGAGTCCAAATTAAGAAAGGAATGCTATCTGCAAGAAAAATGCAGGAATATCAACAGAAATATAAAACAAAGAAAATTTGAAACTGCATATTCTGAAGTCAAGAATTTTTTCAATGATAAGACACAGCCACGATGTGCTATCCAAGATCAAAACGGCAAACTTCTGTTTGAGGATGAATTGATCGTCAAAAGGTGGAAAGAATACCTAGAACAACTTTACAAAGGAAAGAACATACTTGAGGAAAGTAAAGCACTGGAAACAGAATATGACAAAGAAAATAATGGAGATGATATCCTAAGAAGTGAATTTGATAATGCCTTATCAAAATTGAAAGACGGCAAAGCACCAGGTATTGACCTAATTCCATCAGAGCTGCTTAAATGCGCAGGAAGCGGCATGCTTGACACTTTGTATAAGCTTGTCTGCAAAATATATAACACAGGAGAGATACCTGAGGACTTCGCCAAATGTCTGATACGAGCGCTACCTAAGAAAACAGGCACGACAAAGTGCGAACAACACAGAACATTAAGCATGATATCACACGCTTCTAAGATACTCACCAACATTATAATGAAAAGGGCGGAAAATAAAATAAACGAAACACTTTCAGAAGATCAATTTGGATTCCGCAAAGAGACAGGTACAAGAGATGCAATTCTGAGTCTAAGACTTGTTCTTGAAAAGAGAATAACAGTGAATAGAAACACGTATGTAGCATTCATCGACCTAGAAAAAGCATTCGATAAAGTAGAATGGGAACAACTTTTTAAGACTCTAAACCAGATAGGAATGAGCTATAAGGACAGAAGAGCAATCTGGAGCCTATACAAGAATGAAATGGCTGTAATTAAAAGCGGAGAGAGCTGCGCAGAAGCGAGAGTAGAACAAGGTGTAAGACAGGGATGCTCAATGTCGCCAGCACTCTTTAACTGCTATATACAGCAAGCTATTGATGAACTCAGAGAAGAAATGAAGAATTGGACAGGAGTAAAAATAAATGGGAAAAAGGTTGACATGATTAGATATGCTGACGACATAGCACTGCTCGCAGACTCCGAGATGGAGCTGAACGAAGCCTTAGGAAAAATGGAAAGTATACTGTTGTCAAAGTACAACATGAAAATAAATAAAGATAAAACAAAATGTATGGTCGTTGGAAGGGAGGAAGCGACTGCGAACATTGCCATAAATGGAGTGAGCATCAAACAAGTAAGAGAATTCGTGTACTTGGGCAGCAGAATAAACCAGGACGGACGCTCCAAATCAGAAATTGTGAGCAGAATAAACCAGGCACGAATTGCCTTTAACAAAAAATCCAAAATATTAGAATCCCCTAATATTGATCTAAGCGTGAGGAAGAATCTCACTAAAGCCTTTGTGTGGAGCATTCTGCTATATGGATGCGAGACGTGGACCATCAGTAAGAGGGAAAGCGGACGGTTAGCGGCATTTGAAATGTGGTGTTATAGACGCATGCTGAAGATTCATTGGTCGGAACACGTCGAAAACGAAGAAGTGTTAACCAGGGTTGGCGAAAAAAGGCAACTCCTCAAAAGAATCTGCCAACAACGAGCTAATTGGATTGGCCACAACATCAGGCACCCAGGACTGCTCATCGCAATCGCAGAGGGCAGGACCGAAGGCACAAATGGCAGAGGTCGACCGAGAGACGCCTATATGGACCAACTGAAGAGGGACATGAGCTGTGGCTCATATATGGAGTTGAAGAGACTGGCTGAGAATAGGGAGGAGTGGAGAAATAAGTCAAAACTCGTTGCAGACCAATCCAATGGATTGTAACTCATTATATATATAGTATGTAATCCAGGATAAATATTTTGTATCATGTAACATGATATGATATAACTAACAATGTGGGCCCGATTGTGATATGAATATGGAAATGTGTTTTCAGTTTTGTAAAGAAGGCTTCTTCTCCATTGAAATTTATTGTTTTGCTACAATAGCTTATTATTTAATTAGATGACTCATTCATATATAGGTACAAATTACAAATTAATAATATTAACAATATAGTATATAATATGTATTGTTTAGTAATATTGAATGCATTTTGAATGATGATAACAAGATATTTTAATTTACTCCCATAAAAAGTATCAAACAATATGCAAGGAATGTTTTAACAAATCAATTGAATAAAAGAGATCATTTCTGTATGTACTTCCTGCGATATACGAGTATTACACAATATACATTTAATAATAATAATGTATACTTAATAATACATTTCTTTTTTATAATCTATATACTTAACTATATATAAATATTTTCATAAAAAACGTGAGATATGAATGATATAATGTGTAGCTGTGTGATATATTGATTTTTCTAAAATAATCAATATATTTCATACACTCAATATACTTAACTGATAAAAATAATAAAAAAATCTTCTTTGTAACTCTTCTCAACATACCACAACAGTTAACAATAGGTATCATTATGTAAGGTGAAACTGATTAACCAGACATGAAACTATATCAGCAAAGATACGAGGAGCTAATACAGTTCTTAATACAGCATTATTTTGTTGTTGTAAGTATATTAGACACAAAAGATATGAATATTATAAAAAATCTATGAAATTTTTGACACATTATTGAATGAAGATATTTGAATATTAGGGTAATAGAAAGAAGTAAATACGAGTTAATATATAAACTGATATTATATTTGTACAATGTAAAGCTATGGTTATCCAAAGTTTTTCTGTTCATACATAGAGTTTGAATAGAGTATTACCTCGGTCTAGGTTCGTGTACAAGTTTTTATTATGAGAGTTTTACCTTGGATAACCAACACTTTATATTGACCTAATATTCATAACGTTCACAATAAATACAGCGACATTAGTAAACTTGCTCAGGACCCAGGACAGACTCAGGTGAATATCCTCCCACTATCGGGAGAATCTAATGTAAAGATATGTTAATATGTAGTACAATGGAAGGTCTTTCTTCATAAGAATCAATTATATTATTCTGGTAAACACAAGTGAAGCTACATGCAGAGTGAATTTATTACTGCACAATACAAACAGTAGATATACAGTAGGTGTAATGTGTAAATCTCTCCTGAGCCCTCGAGTGTGTGTGTGTGTGCGTAACATCAATTATGAAAACTGTGAGCACTGGAATGCCATCAATACGTACAGGAAAAGTGTTGCACTGGTAGAATCAACCTTAATTTACTCAATAATATATAATATGTATTTAAATGATAACATTTAGAACATTATTATTAATTATTTTAACTATTATTAATACACATTCATACTTACATAAAAATTCTATTAAATTCTTTACAAATAATTTAACTATTATTAGTAAACAATTATATTATATTTTATTATATATATATTATGTTGTAGTACATAAATAGATAAAAAAGAGAATATTATTTTACACAGGAGGTTAATAATATTGCAAGACTACAATACATGTATTGTCAGAATGTCAAAAAACAATTATTATCATATTTATATGAGTAATATACATTATTACAAGTTAAAGTATGTATTTATGTTTAGTGTAAATGAGAAAGTTGAAACATTTCATAATACATTATTGATTTATATAGCAAGGTATGCAATTATTTTATTTATTACTTAAATATTATTATATTTATTATAAAACTTTGACATTATTTAGGTATGTGCTCCAAACACACAACACTCAACAATAATATAATGATCCTTAATAATAAACATTATGATTATTGCAACGTTGCATAGCTACACATGTTTATTATAAAACTTTGACATTATTTAGGTATGTGCTCCAAACACACAACACTCAACAATAATATAATGATCCTTAATAATAAACATTATGATTATTGCAACGTTGCATAGCTACACATGTTTATTATAAAACTTTGACATTATTTAGGTATGTGCTCCAAACACACAACACTCAACAATAATATAATGATCCTTAATAATAAACATTATGATTATTGCAACGTTGCATAGCTACACATGTTTATTATAAAACTTTGACATTATTTAGGTATGTGCTCCAAACACACAACACTCAACAATAATATAATGATCCTTAATAATAAACATTATGATTATTGCAACGTTGCATAGCTACACATGTTTATTATAAAACTTTGACATTATTTAGGTATGTGCTCCAAACACACAACACTCAACAATAATATAATGATCCTTAATAATAAACATTATGATTATTGCAACGTTGCATAGCTACACATGTTTAAAGCATGCATATAAGTTATTTTGTGAGCAAAACGTAAACATTCTCATGAAAATAAATCTTTATGACATAATATAACATTGTTGAGAGGGTTGGCAACATCCTAATTGTGTAAATTAAACATCTCTCTCCTGCCTGTTTAGTATAAGAGTTCTACTACTTGTTCACCAATACAATAAATACAATTTAAAGTACCCACTATTTATGTCAAAACCATTCATCAAAGATTTCTCATCTACAGAATTAGTGTACATAATTGTATAGCAATTGCAAACATGGGAGGAAAAGTTTTGCCGAACCCTCAAATATATTAATTGAGGTAAATACCTGCAAATCTTAATGGATTATTTTTTACAGGAATTCAACTATGAAAATAGAAATGTTTCTATTTTCTGTGTAGGTTACAGTGTAGTTAAATCAATACGATTAAAAAATTTCAACCCATTTCAACCAACCATAGGGCCTGTAGTCAAAACATATTTTGGCGTCACATTTTCCTTCAAATATAAACGACGTGGTGAAAAAGTGTCAATTTTTGTAGCTAAAATACACAATAATTGTGTGCAACAATACGAAAATTGTCATTTTCTCGCAACGTCGTCTATATTTGAATGAAAACGTAACTCAAAAATGTATTTTGACTTTATTTGGTCAGGACAGGTTTTTATTTAAAATGTTGAAATAAGGCAGTTATTTGAGAATTTGCATTGCATCTGAACAAACTCACTTCCTTCTACACTGTTGAGATGCACAAACTCTTAGATTTATTATTTTCCATAAATCATACTTGTTTTATTAGTAAACAATTGATTATTATAATGATACTAATAAATATTAGTACAGAAACAATCTTTTCTAAACTAATAGACAGTAATAGAAATGTACTGTTTTCTCAAATTCAATGTTCTTAAATTGATGAGGATTTGCAGGCAAACCCCTCAATTGATGAAATGAAATAAAAATAATTTTGATACTCAACATTGTAACATTTTTGATGAGAAGTTAAGATGAAAATATAATTTAGCTGGAATTTTGACTTACATTCCAATTAAAAGAATTCTATTAAAATAAACAATGCATGGGCAATACGCTTAAATAATTACAATTACAAAAAAATAATGGTGAATGAATGCATCTTTAATTAATTAACAATCCCAATCGGCATCTATAACTATAAACTAGTTAAAAAGTAAAATAGGTGAAACACTTAGTGGACAGATGTGTGCCCTGAATATAGTCACACATTACGAGTAATTGAATCGCTCCATGTTAAAGGGGCGTTAGTCCAATTCACGTAATTTTACAGGAATGCAATAAAACTCTCTGGTGAAAAAAAAATAAAGGAAACAATTTTTTGTTTACATTTATTAAAGTAAAATAGTATATTTTACATACGATTATCTATCAATCATGGAGAAATTCACTTTAGTCTGTGAGAATATTTAATTTGAAAACGTTGGACTTACGCCCTTTTTACAAGGAATGGAAAGGAGTTGTAATAAATGAACAATTTCACAATAAAAAGTATAAATATAGTTCACAAAAGTAATATTAAAATAATAAATAAATGTATTCTAACGACAGACGTAACTTTTGAAATATAAAAATGAATTATATAGATGTATGTAGAGTATTTATTAATCATTAATGCCATGATCACAGTCTATTGTCAGTGTCGTCATGTCAATGTCAATTTTGGCGGTAAAATCTTCTAATTGACAATTTGCAATGTTGCCATACAGTAAACTACCTAAAAATATTTAGTTCCTACTGATAGTATTATAATAAAGTCATAACTTTATTACAATTGCGAACCTAATGTACCCTTTTAACATGGAATGAAAAAAAAAAAGATATAATTTTTGTATATATTCACTCGAATTACGCCGGTATGTTGCATTTTATGTGCTACACGGATGGATAAGTGTTTTTTCGACATTTTTGCATAAATAACTCAATTTAGCAAAAATTGTGACTTACGCCCCTTTAACAAGGAGCGATTCAATTGAGTCCTGATGGTTAGTTGTAAACGAGCAACACTAATTGAATATTCCATAGACATAATAGTAAATAATAGCTAGTGAGAAAATGCTTAGAATTATGTGCTAACTTCAAAACGTTTTGTTGTCTACTAAATGTTTCACCAATTTATTTTCACACATTTTAAATATGAAAAATAGACAGCAAGAGTGTCTCAGTACGAACATTTTGTGAATAGTCTATAGTTATGCCTTTGGATTTCCAAAATAAACAGATTTTGTTATTAAAGTAAATATCATCCGTAATATTAATAAATCTTTGTAAGGACTTGTAACAGGATGGTTACTATTATCTTTTCACATGAATACTTTCAGTAACTATAAGTATAATTATCTTATGTATTGTTTCATGTTCATCTATTTTTGTGATGGTACAGAGAATTGATTGTAAATGTCACATAACAAGTTTTATTAATAAAAATCTATTGATGGATGTATCATCTATTGATTCTACTATTGATATGGGATGATGGGCATTTGGACCACTTATTAAATTTTATCTACAAATATAAATATTTAATTTGCACCATAGACATCCATATTTTATATGAAGATTATTACGAGCCAACTTTAAATTTATCTAAATTTTTTAGGACTTCTCTCATACGATGCATTTATCTGAAAAACTGTAAGTATGTTAAGCGCAAAGATATTATCCATAACTGTGAACCTTTGACCAATTTTGTAATAAGTGCGTGTAACTATCACATCAAAACATACTTATTCGACAGCAATCATGACTAGTTGTTCATTGAATTAGTAAAAATAATGCTAAAACAGTTGTAAAATAAGAAAAACATTCCTAACTGACATGAGATGCGAGAGGAGACATTCTCACAACTACATAAACCATCTCAACAGGTGATAAAAATCATGTACATAGACACTTCTCATCATTTACAAATATGTTTTTTGTCTGATTAGTGATTCATTACAGTTGGATATACAGAATGGAATAAATGGGATAAATATATAAAAGTGTATTCAATAGCCACCTACCTACATAAGTAAATAAATTAAAATAGTTTTTTATAAAGAACATACTTAATCATATTATTATATTCTTCTACAGACATTGGTCCATGTGAGATGAAACACTACTCAAAACTTATTTAACACGTGATATGATTTACAATAAAACAGATATCACATACAGTATGTAAATAATAATGTATATTTGTTCACAGCATGAGTCTGGATATTGTGATGCTATTATTATTTTTTTTAAATTATTAATAGTGTTTGTGTACAGATTATTTTACGTAACTTTAGTGCTGTAACAAATTAGTAATATGCGCAGTACAATTTCTAAAAGTGTGAACTTCAGTTTTGAAAATTTTCACCATGAGGTAAAAACTGCTTTTCTCAAATTGTAGTAGGCATAATATAGTATTCATATAAAATGTCAATTATTTTAGTAAATATCTAATTAAACTTTCAAATACAACTCTATTCTTTTTTCAGTTAGTGTTAATTGTGAAAAATTATTCTAATGTTACATCCTCTATTGAGATTATTTTTATAACTATTATTTTAATGGTAAAACACTTCCCGGTCCTCCATTGCATCTGTGAACAAAGATATACCAGATTGGTAATTCAAAGGAAAAATTGGCCATTTGGCTGATTAAATTTTACACCCAGTTTTAAACTGACGTTCGTTGAGAAAGTTTGTAAAACAATAAATTGTTGATACTTGAAGGACATCAATTGATTGCTGTTTTATGTCAATTTTTATGATAGGAACGCAACACTCTCGGTAGGTATAAAAGCGTCCTGTACTTCGGCATTAGTAGGAATGAGACCATTATTATCTTAACGATATGGAGTGAAATAGCATAATATTATTAGTGTTGGAACACAAAAATTCCGATAAAATGTACTGCGCTGTGAGTTTAGTATGTCTTTGAATCTGTTTAATTAATAGTGTCGGTAATACAAGGAATGAGAATATAGCAAGAAGAATATTGAAATATCAGATATTCAAATTAGTTTGATGTGCATAGCGAGATATATCTAGTATTGAAATTTCCATCTGTATCACAAAGCTATTTCATAAAAAAATGTGGTATGTGAGCTCATTCACATTTAATCAGTTGGAAATAATATGAAAGTTATTGAATCTATTTATAATTTGTACCAAATACAAATATTCAGTAATTAGTATTTATCATAAATGTACAAATAAATAAATGTTGCATGAAGCTCATCATTTCATTTTCAGTAAAAATTTAACATTTATAGCTTAAATATTTGGATAATTTAATATAAACATGTAATTAGGTACCTACCTGAAAGAGTTTGTGAATATAAATATGTCATAATATTTGGAACGCATATCAAATTTGATAGAGAAAACATTGAGAAATGTGTTAATTTATGGAATAGCTTTGTGGTACATGTTGCTCATTTTCATATAAGTGCAATTAGAAAAGTATATGTTAATATTTAAGACTCCCTATTAGTTGATATGAGCTCAACTGATATTGAATATGGTTGCATAGCTTTTCAATTTTATCATATTTCTTTTCTTCAACAACATAAACTAAGATAGATTCAAAAAGTAAACTTCCTATCTTACACTTTTTCTACAAAATATGAATAAAATTTTAGCTCTTTGGAGGATTTGTCAATTATTCATGAGAACAAAATATTGAAATTAGCTTTAGAGCAAATCACTTTATAACCATATTTATTTATTTATTAAAAAAACACCACTCTACAATTTAAATAATGGAAAAATTAGTGGAATATCTATCTAAACAAACCTGTTTCAGGATTATGTAGGTATCTTAAGATTCTGTAAATTAATGTTTTTCTATACATAAAGAAAACTTTTCTTTAACATGTTTCGAAAGGTACTTGTGTTCACAATGTAAAAATTAATTTTAAATCATTTTAATTTATAAAAACACTGTTCAATTTTTCACAATATATCTTCAAACTCTAACAATTTTGTCCAAGCTTGTGAACTTTTTCAAGAGTACCTAACCACAATATTTTTAAGATAAACTTTCGTAAATTTCCAGAAGTGTAAAAAAATGGAACCGTTTAGAAATATATTGCGAAAATTTGATCAGTGCTTTTTATAAATTAAAATAACTTCTATATGAGTACATAATATGTTCCAGGTCACACAGCGCACATAATAATATTTGGTAGTGGTTATATTATATCTATATATGTAGTGTTTTTTATACTAAAAATTATTGTGTTTGTAATAATTATGTTTCGCATACCTATAACATATCTAAAAATTGTCAAAATATTAAGATGTGTATAAGAGTCACAAATAAAGTTATCCCATGTTCAATACATTAATCCTCATATGAGCAGGCAATAACAATTGCAGGCTTTCATGGAGTACATTTAGTTATATTCTTCCTGATGTTTCTACTATACTATACTGTGTGGAATATTTTCAAATGATACACAATATAAGTTATCCCATGTTCAATACATTAATCCTCATATGAGCAGGCAATAACAATTGCAGGCTTTCATGGAGTACATTTAGTTATATTCTTCCTGATGTTTCTACTATACTATACTGTGTGGAATATTTTCAAATGATACACAATATAAGTTTTCGTATGAAATTTGTGAACCAGTTGGGCAGAAATATCAAATAGAAAACAATACACTTCAGTCCAAGACTCTAAAAACTTTATGAATTTCTGTTTTGTTATGATCATCACAATTTTATTTAAGGATCATATTCCTGATGAATATCTTGTCTCACATAGAAAATAAATAATCATACTCCTCCATCATCTTTGGGTGGCAAAATATTCAAAATGTCAAAAGAACTTACTCCGCATCGATTTAACGTTGAGCTAAATATAAATATACACACTTATTTATCTTACTGAGTGACTTCATAATTTATTTTACACATTAATTAACATTTGAACACATTGACAACATTTATTTCAGGACGTAATTTACTAAGCATGTACAAAATTACTAATTTTTCAAATTACAGATATAGAGTAGCACCATGACCAACTATAATTTAGTTTACATCCAGATTTCAAAATTTACCATTTGTATTTTGTCTCACTTGGATATAAAATAATTTTTATATACTTGTAAATGTACAGCGGTGTTGTTATTAGAGAATAGTATGATTTCTGCCAACTCTAATACATTATCATTCATATTTCAATATTGAGTAAGATTTTTCATGGAAAATATTAATTAGAACAATGATTGATTCAATGTTATTAATTATCTACAATAACAATAATGAAGAGTTTAGTTACTTATACAAGTTGTCACCACTTGATCCTTAATAGTATTGTTCCTCAATTTGGCACAATAGAAGTCTTAAATATTAAACATACCTATGTAGTATAGCAGTTGCTACGCACATCAATCTAAGATACAATATACACTCATATACTACTACACATTCCACATCATACCAGAGCTTTATACAGAACACATATTAATGTTAAGTAAACACATCAATCCTTTTCAAATCATTCACCAAATATACAATATAATACTTATATATGTAGATATATTAATAGCTATTTATATTTAGTCTTTCACCAATATATTGTTGCGCATTGTAAACATTTAATAATAATTTATTTGCAGACCTATAATATAATATAATATAATATAATACTTTACATCAAATTTAAACAAATTATTTGGCATTGTACACTAGGCAGCTTATCACCAGCGGCCAAATGCACAACATTATTCTAGTCATAATAATTAGAAAACACGACTTAATACAAATGTAATCATTAAGTGTAGGTATATAAGTTAAGTTGTTTTTTTACCAATATTATCTGTCAGTTGTATTAAATACTTATTGATGTACATACACACATTATTAATTACATTACATTACAATACAAGATTGTTTTGCCATCATGAAAAATGTTGCGATTTTGAATGGTTTTATATACACAGGAACTGATGTTTAAAAAATGTGACAACGGGTAACTGATAACAAAAGTACTTTTTATTTATTTAAAAATATGCAACAACGAAATATCCAAATTCAATTAAACACAAGATACATTTACAATATATAATACACTTTGGTTATTCCATGATGATTTTAGATGAAATATTTAATAAAAAGTAAACACCAAAGTATTGGCTGAATGTTATTAGTGCAATAAATGTAAAAAAGATATACACATAAAAATAGATGGCTATACTGTGTATACTGTGTACTCACACAGAGTGTGTATAAACTGTCTGTCAATGAATATATACAAATAGAAAAAAATCTTATAAACATTACAATATGCAATCACAAAAAATAGCACATGCAAGACAGAGTAATTAATCAATACACACAATAAAGACGTACTGCCGAGCAAAATAGCTCGTTTAATGAACACTGATATACGCCCAGATGGGAACAACGAAATATCGTCCCAGCCAGATAAATGAGCCAACCCAGTTGTTTGGGATATTTCAATGTAGTTGAGATCATCAAACTCTTGAGAGGAACATTTTCACAGCTACTATCCTCCTGGGACTTGAAGCATGAATCAAGGAAGAGCACCGACACACCATCACATGTTCAAGGGTTGGGTGGTGGGTTTTCAGTGCGTATTTCAGATTTGAGTTTAACAAATTCTTTAGCCACTTCATCATTATTTCTCTGAGATAAGATTCTCAGAATGGTCCAACCGGTTTCATCCATCTGGATGCGACTTCCAAGAGAGAGCCAGCATGCGCAAGAACCCTGAAAATAAAAACAATGTAAGATATTTGCTCTACATAAACAACAAAATACATAATACACAACAATAGTAAAATACTCTCTTCCACAACATTTAACATATATATTTGAAAATATACCGCGCTATTATTTTCTCCTTTTTAAAATAGAGTGTTACATACCTTCAAAACTAATGCAAAAAAGTATATTATAAAGTTAATGTTACCTGTTCTTCAATATCTTTGAGCTGCATAATTGCCACACCCACCAATCTGTCTTCTCGGGCAAAGCAGTAATCCTTCACACAGATGTGTAGCTCAAACAGGCTCAGTTGTTCTTCACCACCAATCATACTGTGTTAAAAAAAGGAATATTTTGTTAATGATTACTACTTATAAACATTTAAAATTATATTTGATTATCAAGACACATTTTTGACTATAAAATATATAAAGCAACCAATAATTGCTTTCTTCACAGGAAAAAGAGATATTTAAATTGTAACATGTAGAAAATGCAAAATCTCTTTGCATAATTTATTTATATTGATGATAGTTGATAAAATAAAATAGATTATTTTAAAGTTAATTTTTCTGACAAACATTATCATGGCTTACAATGTAAATGTTTCATTAAACTTTGGACTCCAGTTGTTGGACTTAGATTTGGTGGCAAACTTTCTCTTTTTGTCAGCGAGATGAGGTCCTATCAGATTCACTTCCACAAATGGTCTGAACATTCCAGATTGGATCTGCCACTTGAGGTCATTTGCAGCGAGCACTGTTGGCATAATAATAAGTATTAAGTACATTTGTTTATGTTTACTCACACATTTACTACATTATGCGAGATTTACACATCAACCTCAATAAAACCTCAATGCTACAGGAGTTTACATGTCTATATTTTGTGACAAGAATATTTGTTTAGTTTTCACTTATGACGTATATGCACTGCAGACAGCTAACAAATGAGTGCTAGCATTAGTGATGTAATATCAGCTGTGAGCTGACAACTGGGCACTAATGTTAAATAACTAAGTAATTTTATATAAATGCATATTATGCATTATAATATTTCTGCAATTTTTCCACAGATATCCATTCATACAAAAATCTTCATGGGACCTACTTAGTATAGATTGGAGAAAATGGGAGAATAAATTTCTATTTTCTAGTGGAAAAAATCTAGAGACCAAAATACAACATTTTACGGCATATTCTCATACTTATTAGCGTATATTTAAATTATATTGCACATTTTAGCCTATAATTATACATTGGGGGTATTTCAGTTCCTAATTGTTACAATATGCATTTACTTTAATTATACAAATATTAACAAGTGCGAGCGAAGGACTATGGACGTTCCTCGACGTCATTGCCTATAAAATCACTTCTACGGGAGTTAACTTCAAAATATGCATACTACAGACATCTATGGACTCAATTCTTAAATATTTTACACACATATTACAGTTTTTTTAATTACCGACCAAACTACAGTAGATTTTAGATATCACGTGATGCTGCCATAAAATGTCAACCATTTTTTCGCGCGCTTCGCACTTATCACGCGATTGTTGAATCTGCTTAGTTTTTTTGCGTTTATTTAAAAAAATACTGCGTCTTTTTTCAATTTGATGAAACCCGAGTGCTATTTACTAATACTTTTGCTTTCGTAAATATTTTTTTTCTGTTCGGCGATATTAAATATGTGTTTTTTATGTGCAGTGATACTTAGTGTACGTATGATTTCTTAAACTTTTTTTATTGAAATACTTACAAAGTGCTATTGAGTATTTTTTTCATTGTGTTTATCTATAAAATAAACGTAATATTATTTTTTAAGCGATATTTAGTGATAATATTTTTGGATTTAAGTTAAAACAAAATTGACAATAAGTATGTGTTTGGATTGTGATGTTGCACTGTGCGTTCATCCTTGTTTTATGGTTTATCACACTAAAAAACATTTTAAATATACTTTACACCACATATGTATTTCTGTATATTTAACTTTACTGTAAATTATGCATCAAACTTTATTTAGTGAGTAAAATGTGAACTAAAATATTCATATCGATTTGTGATAGTTTGTGACCCCTGACTATCAAAACCGGATTTTACCCCTTATATATATAGATTGGTAAGTACATAAGTTTTATCCACTTGTAACTTGTTTACATTGGTGTTTTCTAGGTATTTAGTACAAATTTATCAATTTTTGAATATGTGAAAAAACTCCCTCCCCATAGCACGGCATTTCGCTTAGAGCTTGCTCCTGCACTTGTTTAAGCATATTTTGACAGAACAAAACACTATGATTTATAAGACAAAAGTAAGTAACGAAAGAATATTTACATTTGTCTGTCCTAATTTTATAAAAATATACTTTTAGAGGTTGCACTTGAAATGTAACTCTATTGCTGAATGTTTGGAATTCCCTGGGCGGACAGGGTTACCAATATCAAAGTCTTACGGCAAGACAAATTTGACAGGGACCTGTTGTCAACCATCGGTACGGAATGTTTCACATCTGGGTCATTTACTGTGTGGGGAAAAATACCACCTTCTCCAACTGATATTTAAGGGGAAAACTGAGGCACACTGAGAACTTGGTGGGAGAAAGATGTTCTGGCTGTGAAACAAGAGAGTGGACCAGCACCCTAAGTGTGAAGGAGCTGGTCCGAGCGGTGCAGGACAGGGACATATTCGCTCAGGTGATTGCCAATATTGGACCCACCGGAAAGGGCACTTGAAGAAGAAAAAGATACTTCTTGAGGTTTTACCTTTCACAGTGACTTTGTGTTCCCCTGTTGATGGATGAGTGAAGAGGTCCACCTGTAAAGACACCTCACCCACACTTCCTTCCTCCGATGTAGCTGTGTCTGTAAAGCATATAATAATCCATTTAGAAAAAAATCTAAAACTCTACCATATTGTTTTATATTCATATTGCATTTTGAAAGAAATCAAAACTTTCAAAACATTTTGAAGTAGACACGTAACTATGCTATAGATGATGAAGAATTCGTAACTATGCTATACATGATGAATATGAATATTTGGCTATACTAAATTTGTTTCAAACACAATGAGAAAAAATAATTTTGGATGCAAGTGAAGAAGATAGGTATCTTGAGTTTTAAGTAGTATAAAATAAATTGATAGCCTATAACTATCTAAGTACCTAGGTACTTCAAAGGCAAACAGAATTACATGTCATCACATTTCGCTATGATGTAACAGATTACATCAATATTTCAACTGGATTATATATATATTTATAGCATATTGCCATATTATTAAGTATTAACCATGAAGTGGTATTATATGGGAACTCTTGATGCTTAAAACTACAACCAGTAGAAAGAAATAATATTTTAAACATAAAATTAATGAATTACATGAAATACAAAAAAATTGTACAAACCAATTGAGCCCGATCACTAGGTTTCAAATAATTCAAACAATCAATATCATGTATAATATTTAAGCAAATCATCAAGGAAAAAACTTGTTTGTCCCTTGTCAATTACTTAAATTATTCACTGTGACAAATTAAATGAGATATTACATATATGTGGAGCTATTGGACAGTATACTTGTGGCTGTCAATACATTCTACAATAACAATGTGTCAATAATATAGTCATGTAAGAATCTAGTATAATTAACTATGTATCTAATTACTGGCACCCACATTACATTTAAACATACCTGTACCTGTATATTAAGATGTTATTGTAATGAAACACAGGCATATTGTGTTTTGTATAAATGTTACATCAAAACATAACGTGAGTGCCAATATGATGGAGACTAAAAGAAGCCCAAACTATGCCTAGTATAAATAAATAAGAAATCCATTATTCAGTACGTGATCTTCTTTATAATATCTTTTTGATATTTGTTTTAGTCTGTCATCCATAATTTGAAAAAATAATTCAATTGTAGCAATATAAAGGATGATCTTTAGATTGTAGCAAACTCAAAGTCATGCTGAAAATATGCATAGTAACACTTTGGCCATTAAGATGGATGAAGCAAGCAACAGGGAACACCTAAATGGGAAGTGTGAAAACTTGTCATAAAGCTATTATAGCCAGCTTCTAATAAACAAGTTTTCAACAGCAGTGTAGTGGAGGTGTGTGACAGTAACAATATTCATTCACAGGGCACTTTCATTTTCATTTATGAATTTTGTAATCCAGAGTGGAAATCTATACACAGAATATTAAGTTATTCTTATGTTGTAACTAAAATTATTCATACATTTAACTAAATATTCACATACAAAACCACACTAAATTTTAATGAGCGCCTGTCAATAAATCAAATCATTAATTATTGTAAAATAAATAAATAAGTAGGTAGGTATGTTTATCTATAAAGCTGACAAAATGACAAGCTAGTATAATTTATATAAACTCTGGAAATATTCCAAAGAAAAATGTTTTGTTGTGCATAGATGTACCTATTGTAAAGGCCAAGGATTTTGGAAAGTGCATAAAAAGTTGTAGGTACTTGACACTTATTGTGTGTAAATAATTATGTTTTGATAAACTCGATAAAATAGATAACAGTGAATATATAGTATATATGGGGTCCAGATGTGCGTTGTAAGTAAAGTAAATAAAATAAATGAAATACCTACCAAATTAATTGTTACTGTAAAAGCAATAATGACAAAAATAAAGCGTGTGAAAGTTTTTTCATTTCAATATTGAGGAGATGTTGACAAAGATAAATGTTTGTGAAGTATGTGTTTGTTTATAAGCAGTTTAGGAAATTAGATAAAAATCTGTAAACAGTTATAAGTGTCAAATATTAACTTTCTAAAAATATTATGTCACTACATAAAAAGTAGTACATATATGTATGTATTTACATTTGTTTATATTCAAATAAATTTAGAAATATGTTTGCCCAATTATGATCTAAGTACCTATATTATTTTATATTCATAATTATAAGTAATTCATATGGATGATGAAGTAAAGTAAGAAGTACATCAATATCAATTCCGATACTATTTATTATATGTAGGGCAGAAAATCATTGCTAGTTTTTTTATTTAAGTAATAATAAGTAGGTATAAATACGTACTGCTGCAATAACTTATATATAAAACTAACAAATATATGTATATAATATATTAATAATAAGATTTGAATCACCCTGAGTAGGAGTTTTTAGGTCAACAAGTAGAGCCTAAGTGAGAGATACCACTTTTATATGAAATTGGAAAGCACCGATGGTGAGAATTATTTAAAACATTCCAAATTCCATATAAATTACACACGATTTTCAGGAAAAATATAGTAAAACAAATTAGAATAAAAAGTCGCACTAGACTAAGAGAAATGCGTATGAATGAAATAGGTACCTACTTGTAATAATACATAATATATTACAGAATAGCACAAAATACCTACATCCCAGTAAATAAATGAGATTATTATAACGCTATAAATCAAAGTGCTAAGTGATATCATAAAACTTGAGGATATCTTTTATGGTTAACCTTGACGACTTGTTTTTCTTCTGACGGCTTTCAGTGGCTCCTCGAGGCTCTCTGGGAGGCCTTCACCCTCCTCTCTCTCACTTACAATGGAGCGTTGCCTCATCAGGGTGTCTTTGTTATTTAGAGGCACTGAAGACCATTTTATTTACATTTAGTCATATTCCAAGAATAATTGATTGAAAATGGCTTTATACAGTATACAGGCATATCATAGAATTAATGTATTTTATATTCTCTGAATTGTCAATTGTAAATTAAAGTTAATTGGAAAAGATTTATGTAGACTGCATAACTGTGATTTTTTAACTCGCTTTATCCATTAAATTTAAAAATCTTGTTAATTTATAAAATAACTTGCCTATTAACAAATTTTATTTTTGAAACATATTATTAATTTTTGAGTTTGAAAGCAATTCAGTACATATCTCTATGTTATTTTGATAATAATTTGTATAATTTTGATGTTTTTTTCAAGACTTTAAACAATTGTGATAAAATAAGGGTCTTTGATTGTATATTTTATTAACATATTTTTTAAATCACTGTTTAATCCTGTGATCACATGTAAGACTAAACCGAAAATTAGAAATATGTATTTACCTTCGTTTAATTGGCTAGTAACAAATGTTTTGATTAATGTGTCTGTAGTCTGAGTGTAGAGGGACAAGGCGTATCTTAGAGACTGCAGCTCAGGACTTCTTTCTAGGAAGGTCTTCTTTAAGCCATTACCCCCCGCATGGAAGTAGCATTTGATAGTGTCTAGGGCAGCGTCTAATACGGCACATTGCTTTGGTGTCAGATTTCGTTCCATCGTCAAATGCTGTAAAATATTAAAATATAGTAATTGCATAACATCAAAGCTCAGTTCAAGTTTATGAATGTCAAATTGATAAAATAATCCATATTGCATGAGCCATGAAGTACAAACCTCCTTGGAAATATCCATGACACCAGATAAGGCATGCTTCACATCTTGCTTTCCAGCCATGTGATTCTTGAACAGCCGTGTCATGTCTTCTACCTTTGCATTGGCAGCTAAATTCTTTGCATTGTCAGTCAGGTTCTTGAACATCATCTAAAAAAGTTGGTATATTTTAGACATGGAAAGCATATTCTATATTATATTCTTTGAAATACATAACAATGCACCATTGACAAACAAACATTTGAAAGTATTAAAAGAATTACTTGTAGAATAATATAAAATTACCGTTTTGTCAGTCATGGGTGGCAAAACAACAGTTTTCTCTAGAATCTTCATGACAATCTTCCAGAGTTCTTTAAGCAGCCTCTTGAGCACAGTCTTCTCGCAGGTCTCCGCATACATTGTGAGAGAGCCATCCTGAAATATTACATTCAATGTAATTTTGGTGGTCAGATAAGATACAACATTATGAAACATCACAATTATATTTCCGTACTATGATGCATTTATGTACGCATATAAAACTAGATCCTCTACCCTGGTGATACCTAAAGTATGATGTATATAGTGAAACAAATGATGTAGTCTCACTGTCAACAATTCAGCATGGCTTGTTCATTGTCTTTGTACGAAATTTCTACATGGTATGTGTGAATTTTAAATGATCCAATTGTTAAATGCTCAGTAATTTTGTCATTTTAAAATTATTATTAAATTTGAAAACCTCGGGTTAAACCAGGAGACTCACCAGGACTGTCTAAGAGCTAATAACTGATGAAGACAAATTAATTTCGATACCTTAATTCGCAGATTGGGTAACTCCAAAATAGCTACTTTACAGGGCGGACAAAAAACTAAATATTTTTGTTATGCATATTATTATTATTATTTTCCTTATTCTAAAATATCTACATGATGTAGATACATGTTCGTAACACAATAACCATGACATAATTATGTTTATAATGGTTTTGTAGCCTTTTTTTGGAGTTACCTAATTTTCTGTGATAGATTTTCTAAAATAAATGCTATAATTGATGGAGTTACCCAATTTGCCTATAAGTATTGTATACTGTTTGGTCTCATAATAATGTTATTTTTAAAGTGTTTTATATGAAAATCAAATTAAATTGAAGTATAGGATATAGGATAAATACTTCAACATCATCATCATCATCATCAACGCTCCTCTCGGGCGGACAGGGCAGAAACCAGCCTCCTCCATTCAGAGCGACTCTGTGCCAATTGCGTCACCTCTTTCTACGATATTTCCTGCGCTCTGCTGTTGTCGTTATAAGAACGGTGTATTGTGAAAGAGGGAAATCACGGGCTGACGAATCCTTGCGGACGGAAGACCGGTGCTCTTTTTGCCAAATAGCCTTTTCAGGATATTACCCAGCCTGGAACATCGTCTATCCTGTATCACGGAGTTGAACATAGTTGAACAAAAAAGTTGCACCTTTAGAGATATGCTCGTTGATAGCTAGACAGAAATAATGAAGAGTGACAAAATGTGAAAATAATAATTCGTGTGGAGCATTATTTTAGATATCGTGGTAGTCCATTTTCGTGAAGATATTTTCAGTCTCGTTTAGATTATTTAAGCAGACAATATTTTTTGGGCCAAGGCTTTTCTTCCTTTGAGGCAATTTATTTATTTATTCATTCATTCTTTACTGTACATTGATCACAATATATACAATTTTATAAAAAAAATGCATTCAAATTAGGTGTGATCAATATACAGAGGTCGGTTGCCCAATAAGAGACTCTTACGACTTGTATTATGAGATAGCTGAAGTCCAGTATCCGATCAAAGTGTCTTGCCCCTTGCACACTGATGCCCTCTCTGTATATCTCAAGATTTTAAAATCCGCCAAAAGAAATTTTATTATTTTATAAGTAAATGCCTTAATATTACGTGTTATATTCTAAAAATATTGTTCTTGGCACAAATCGTCCCACAAGGGACGGGTTGCCGTAATCTTATAAATAATAATAATAATATACAGAGGGCGAGTTTATCACATCTCTTTTTGATTTTGTAAATTTGAATTTTAAATTTTTATTACTCCATGATTCATCCTTTTTCCAAGAGAAGTCTCAGAGTTTTCATCAGAATCTGAATGTTCTGAATATGGGACTAACGAGATGTTGACTCTTGTGCTGCCCTTCTCTGTTGCAATATTATGATCAATAGCATTAGCCTGTGGATCTAACAATATACCTTGTGTCGCATTATTATCATCAGTAGGTATTTATATTTTGGATATCTGCAAGATTACCACTATCAAGTAATATGATGGGCCAATTCCATTATAAAAATTCGAATTGTCTTTGATAAATTTGTAGAAAATCATGATTTCTGGGATTTTCTTCACTCCTTCAATTTTCAGTTACTAATTTAACCATAGTCTTTAGTCTGCTATTCATCTATAAAATGATGAGTAAACATTTCACTTTTGCCTGACGATGAGAGCGGAAGCTCTTGAAAGCCGGCTCGCAAAATAAATAATGTCAATAGTGGAATAACTATATATCGTGTTTCATTTTAAAAATTATTTATATGAACTTCCACCAAGAACCGTCGGTCGAGAAATTAAACTTATGATAAGTAGGTAATGTATGTAGATACACGTTCAGTTCTTCGGATTTTGAGCTTATTTAAAAATAATCATGATTCAACAAATCCTAATATATCAAAAAATAAAGTCGTTTATTTAAGTATTAAAACCTAGATTTTTTATTTGACTATAAAATAATAACATAATATGTGTTAAAAAACAATACAATATTAGTAAATCAGCTTCAAAATTTGTGCGCAAACATATCCAGTAATAATTAAATTCCACGTAGTAACTCTTGCAAAAGTTGCATTATTTAAAATGTGAGTAGGTACCTTACATATTAACTACATCACATAAGGAGCAAATGATAAAAAAAACTTTAAAAAATTTAAGAAAATAAAGCTGATACTTATGGTTACAGTTATCTAACATTTTTTTACAGGATAAGATATCCAAAACCACTTTTTTGTAAAATATTCCTAATACACAACCTATCTCTCGCAAGTCTCCATACAGAATGGTGGAGTTACCCAATTTGCAGCGTTGTAAATACTAATATTGGAGTTACCCAATTTTCTTGAGGTGTTTTTTAGGGCATTTGTAATAACGTTGGATTCTTCAAATTTACCTAGCATGTGTGTTGGAATACAGTCAACATTATGGCATCATTAAGTCATTTTGTCAAAAAATGGAGTTACCCAATCTGCGAATTAAGGTATCGATTTATTACTTGGTAAAAAAATTATTATTACAAAAGGAAGTATACCAATATATCCATAAGTGGGCGAAGAACTTCATCTGCTTCAGGTTGAGCTGCCCTTTGTGGGGCAGTACCACCTCCAGGCGGTCCTTTAACAGCTTGTAACAGATCACCCAATTCTTTAACTGATCCCGTTATTCGAAACTCCAAACTAAAACAAAGATTATATTAGCAATGAAAATAAATTGTTTACAGTTATTAAGAATGATAGACTGAAGTGAGTATATCAGCATGATTGTTACCTGTTGGCAAATAGCACGGCCAAGTGATCCAAGGAGGCATTGAGTGTTTGTTGCAGATCATGCAAGATGTCCGCTGCATCAGTCTCCAGTTTAGCTCCTCCCATTTGTTCAAACATCCTCTCCAGTTGTACTCGCAGTTGTTGAATGTTGTTCATTAGAATACAGGCCTGGAATACGCATACCATTGATTATGACGGAGGATATAGTAATATATAAATAAGTACAATTATTCAATTATTATGATCATTTTAGAATCAAAACTCATATCTATTCAAATTTATTGTTTATAATTTATTGATGAGTCAAAATCAAATATAAAAATATTTACTATTCTCTCTTCTTTTAAATGTTCCGGGAACTCCTTTTTGACAATGTCCGCATACGCTGTTAACACCTTGACAATTGTCTTGGCGAACCTCTTCATATACCTCTTCCAGATCTCAGGATCGGGACACTCCAGTTTGGAGACCACGTCGAAGCATTGTGTCAGTTGGGTGAACACGTCCACCACAGAGTTAGAGAATAAGGCATGTTCACTGGACTTTGTAAACTGTAATAATTATTTTAAGCAATGTAAAATATCACCAAAAGGACATTTAATACCCATCATGATTGTTTTACTATTTTAGGCATTAAGAGGATAATTTGCATGTTCATTATGTGGGTAAAAGGAGTCGATGGACTCCTGATATAGAAAACAATTCAATAGTTTTATTGAACAAATCTTTCATAATGTGTATATTTCATATCATGAGCGTAATACTAAAACCAGGCATCTCAAAACTTGACAGTTTTGAGTTATGTCTTCCCAATGTTCACCTTTAATGCTCAGGTAAATTCTAGAAATAATTATGAATTAAGAGGCTTCCTTGTATTGAAATTGATTTTGAAACGTCTAGTTATAGTATTGAGACGACAATATGCCCTTTTTTGAACTTACAATATAGAAAATTACATAATTTTTTTTCAAAATTTTGTGTGTTCAGCAGACAGATATAAAAATATTTTTCATAACTCACTCCATCTTTTTTATCTCTATTGAAGGCTCCATTGAGGTACTCTAGTGAGACGTCATCATTTTCATTAAGCCACTGCATAACGAAAGGTTCAAACCAGGCTGGATATTCTGGTACAGCTCCACAATATGGAGGGACATCCTTAACATAATTTGTATGTAACCATTTCACCTGAAATAAACAGTCAATATTGAGATATTTTTCAATGCAATGGACATTATTTAATAATTCATTTATACATTTCTTGTTATAGTTTTGATATTGCTTGTATGATGAAAAGTTGGTATTGCTCATATGATGATCAGAGAATTACTTGCGATATTTACCTTAAAGTGAAGATTCATATATGCGGAAGACTTGCAAAGACGATGCTGTTCGTGTTCCTCTAGTGCATATTTCATATCTACAGCAAACAGTGACCACATGGTAGCTGCTGACAGCTATAAAAAAACATAATTAAACAGGTTTGTACCTATATATTTAAATATTGTTGTTTTGAAAGATGTTCGAGCAGAGTATTGTAAAACATTTATATTTGTATCATTTTATGTAGATTTATAGCTCACTGAGACCTGCCTTCTTCATGACACTCACAATGTTCAAGCCAGCAATCTCCCTCAACCTTCTACTTGATGTCATTTTGGGTAGGTAATGTTTTTCATTCAATATAATTATAAATACCCTCTCTGAGAAGTGTGTTATTAGCAAAAAGATTTATAAATTGACTTCTCTTATCAGTAACAATAAACAATAAGTGTTGGTTCATACCTGACCGATATTAAGCTCTTGTGGGAACTGGTTGAGAACGGGTGCATAACTATTTCTATCCTCCTCTATCACAGATACAATCAGTGCTATTAATTTGTGCCAGAAGTCCACAGTGTCTAGCTGTGGTCCATGATCCGACGGATCACGCTTAGCCTCATTGGGATCCACCTATAAAATAATATTTATATGATTAAGTTAATATTACACGCATTGTGTTATGTTGAAGTTCTCTTCTGTATTGAAGGTATTCATGGCAGGCTTCTATAGATGGTTGACATTTGTCGGGTAAATAATATCTGGTCTTATTATATTAATGTTTCTGCACACATACTGCCACCACTTTCAAGGTGAGAATGCTTCATAATACCAGACATGGTTTACCCTAAAAGTAGTGCTCTCTTGTTTGCAAAATGAGATAAGACCATTACCTAATCTTAAGAATAAACAGCAAATTACATAGAATTTATTATAAACAAAAGACTTTTAATTTTTTTTTTGTTTTTTCAAGGGTTACATACATTGTGGAAAATCATTATTAAAAATTATTATAATAAGACAATACTCTGCATATATATAATCACTATTAGTTGGTTCATTAAAAACATTTTTAGAAACAGCTTTGAAATTGAAGCAAATAATTAGTCGATTAGCCAGTGTCGTTTCATTATAATATTCCTAAATACTCATTCTTTTATTTTTATTATTTATTTCATTGGATTTATGTTGTAAAAGCAGGAAGGCCAATTTGAATATGAGTGTTCAAGAAATGCACATTATTTTTTTACAAAGAAACACAGAGATAGAAAACGAAAAATATGCAATGGTTGAGATTTACTATGTATATGTAGATATTCTTATCTTTGGGGATGATTAAACAAAGTCATGTCGATCTTCTTGATTTGATCTTCATAGATTGTGAGTTTTCAGGCATAAAGAACATACATACATTGAATCCCTCGAGTTTAATTGAAATACAAATCATTACACAATTGACAGTAATACAGATACAGATCCAGATATAGAATGCTACAAGTATTATTTAAATGTTGATGTACCTGATACTCTCTACCGTAGAGTTCATAGCAGTTCTCAAAGAGGAATTGATATGTTGAGCGAAGACAGGCCTTCACACAGTCCTTTACAACTGTGGAGGCTCGTGGTGGACTGCTCAACTCTTGCACCTAAAGAATATATTCAAAATATTCATCATGTTGGTAGGATAAACTAAAATATCAGTTGGTCCACTCTCAGCAACTACACCATTTGATAGACACTCTATCTATCCTTGTCTCACACATTCTGTTGTAGTGTTGCAGAATAAATAGTCAAATTAAAATAAATATCTAGTCAAATTAAAATAATTTTTATTGTAATAATATTACACACATAAAATTTATACACAATTCTTAGAATAAAAACTTCTATAAAGATATAGGTATTAAAATATTGAGTTGATGCAATTCACATTTTGCATTGTGAAGGAGTCTTATGCAACAGTAATTCTTATTATCTCACCTTCATTCTAAAGAATGTGATACTGGTCAGCAGGTCCACTGTGCTTTTTAAGTCCATGAGTTTCTCCTGACTGGACGCTGGGAAGTTGTTTCTGTACATGGAAAGATCTATCCTCAAGGAATTGTGCAATTGGTCCAACAGCTTCACAAACTTCTCTTTCTGAAAATTTATATATTCAATATAAACGTCTCTCAAATTAAATAAAAAAGTTGATTTGTATAGATATGGCAGTGATATCAAAAATACTTTTTTTTTATTATCACAAAATGGATTGTTTATTGTCTTAAAATGTTTGATGTACTATGTTTGTCTTCTTCTCATAACAATTCAAAATAGATATGAATGAAGAAAGAGTAAGTAATTATATATAGAGTATGTAATTACCCCAAAGTTGGATGCTGCAAATCTATCACTGGCGGATACAGCTGATGAGGCAGTTGTGTGTGCGTAGTAGGCATTTATGTTGGCTAGCAAAGTGCTCATGACAGCGGGGACACCAGCGCATAGATACTTTGTAGATAAGCAGTGGAAGTGGCTGTAAAGTAAAAGTTAATATTATTTAAAACAAAATACTAAAATCAAATTCCAACTTCTATTCAAAAGAATATAATTTAGAACATATATTTTTCATTGCTAAAAAATAAAATAGTAAAGGTTTATTATTGGTCTTACGTCATTGCTTGGTAAATAGACTCTATGCCATATCTCATGGCAAACTCATCCACAATCTCCTCAGGAGCCTCGTCAAAGTAAATCTTCCAGGCATCATCTCCCTTGGCCTTGGGCAGATTCACTACGCCCCCATTGTCCTCACACAGGTGATGGAATTGATTTTCATGAAGACACGTGTACTGAAAAGAAAGACAAGTGTCATGAAATCAATCAAAAAGTGCTTAAAAGTATTTACTATTACAAATAAAAGTATTTTTAAATATAAATAAGTTCAAAATCATTCAAATGCACAAGTTAAAAATACACAACTCAACCTAATAGAGTTAAATATTTTGTTGGTATATTTTGGAGAGCAATCGAAAATTATTTTTTTTTTTTTGAAAAAGATATATATGGGTTTTGTTATAAACTCAAATACAATCCTATACACCTTTCACAGTAAGCTAAAAGCTTGTGTCGTGAAAGGGGAGTTTGCCGGCACCTGGGATCGAACCACGGACCCCCTGTTCACGAGGCCGTATTATAATCATCGTTTGTTTTTTCTGAAATTCAGTTAAGTCTCTGGTATTATCCATTTTCTACTGTCTCGAGTTTTATAAATTTTACGAAAATACAGGCAGATATACTAAGAAAATAAACCAAGATATGAGATAAAATTGATAATCGGAGATACTATACTACTACACTACAGTATGCCATATTCCAAGTGAAGTAGGACGAGAGGAGATAACGGTATATAGATCTGTTGAGAATTTGATCTACGTGATCAAGCCTCGTAGTTTCGGACATCCGCGATCTCTCACATATCCTCTTTCAGACACGTATATCTTCTTTGTCATCTTTTCATCATTCATTCGTTCCACAAGTCCAAACCATCGTAAGCTATTAGCACACATTTTATTTTCAACACTCCTCTCGAAACTGCTCATTCTTCTAATACCTTCATAACTCACCCTCCATAGAGATATAAAGTAACAAATAAAATTAAAAATCATGCATATCAGTGGTCTGTCCTCTTTGCCCACGTACTGTTAGGGATATGGCGTGAGAGTATAGTACCTATATCTATAAAAATCATGCATATCAGTGGTCTGTCCTCTTTGCCCACGTACTGTTAGGGATATGGCGTGAAAGTATAGTACCTATACCTATAAAAATCATGCATATCAGTGGTCTATCCTCTTTGTCCACGTACTGTTAGGGATATGGCGTGAGAGTATAGTACCTATACCTATAAAAATCATGCATATCAGTGGTCTGTCCTCTTTGCCCACGTACTGTTAGGGATATGGCGTGAGAGTATAGTACCTATAGTATTTATCGAGTTAATTTTTATGTCAAAGTTTTCGAATGTAATTTTGTGAAATTAGTAACGTATTCATAATAATTATTTTACTAATAGAAACAAAAAAAACTTTGTATAATCCCACTATATTAATTAACTGAGTTAAAACGTTTTAGAGTGACTAAGCGGACTAAGCACCCATCGTCAGTAACCCTGTTGATATCATAATAATAATTATTATAATGTTTTTGATAAATTACTGATGATGGGTGCCACATTAGTCACTCGAAAAAAGTCTCTGAGCTAATGGATATATAGTGGAGTTATAAAAAGGTTTCCTTTATAATGCGGCGGCAGGATTACCATTCACAGTTCTCAACATAATACAACTAGATAAGTTTCCATAATATGATCATTCACGATTACACAGAAACTCATGAGTCTAATGCCGGGTCAACTATCACAATCACCTATCCAGACATCCAAAGGAATATATAGGTTCAATATGCGAATTCGAAATACCAGCATTGTGATCAAAATATTCGTGTTCAAAAAAATTTCAATAATATTTATTAGGTACACGGATTTATTACAACAGATTTTTGGAATTTATTTATCTATTCATTCTTTTTATGTATAAATTATTTTTATCTACTAATTTTCATGTACCTACTTATAAATGACATGACCAAAGATATTACATAAACGGATCTAGAATGGTATTTTATTTTATTTTGCCTGCTAGTTCTGTACGAGTATATTTATGTGTTTTTCTGATTCAGTTGTTAATGTATTTGGGAAAGCGATCTCTATCATATTTTTATTTATTTGAGAAATTTACGGCCTAAGACTTTTACGCATTAAGTATTATATACAAACAATATCTACATGTATAGGTATATAAAAGTTTTATAAAAAAGACACGAAACAATTAGATTAATAATACAAGTAAGAGTAGAATAAGAAGGGAAATACAAATTAAAATAACAAATTGTTAATAAACCTTGGTAGAAAGTAAAAATCGTCATCGTCAGTTTGTGTATAATATAGATATTTGATAATATCAGATTTGTATTTTAGAATACTGTTAGAAAACACATTAGTGTTCTCACCTGCCATATAATTGTGTGTGTGAAATCTGTTTATTAGACTATGGTACTTATGTATAGTTATTTCTAGTGTAAGTGTGCAAACACAAAGAAAGCAGGTTGCCAGCGCCGATAAGTGCCGGTAAGCGCCGGCAAAGTAAATCGCGATCGGCGTTCCTGCTTTTACTATGTTCGTGTCCGTTGAAATGCATGTAAACATTCTCGGCGCCGCGGTAGACGCAGGCATCTGAAAGCAGGTAACCCGCTTTCTTTGTGTAAGCACCCTAAGGCTCGTGAAAAGTAATAGATTGTCCGGTATTTTTTGGAACGGATATAACATAGATTGGACTAATTCGATCAGTCCAGGAGAACCGGTTCGATACGTAATTCTATAAGATACGTATTATTAAAAAAAAATATATCTGGGTTTTGTTATAAACCCAAATACAACTTTATACACCTTTCACAGTAAGACACCTGTCACCTGTGATCGAACCACGGACCCTCGATTTTATTTTGTATAAGTAATTATTTTTTTGTATGAATTACTACAATTAAATATAAAATTTTAAAGTTGAAATATTTATTCGTGATTGGAACTATTTTCCACGGATTAAGCTCAAAAACTTAATGTTATTTAGTAACTTTATGATCATTTCTAAAATCTTTCCATTTTTTTTATCACGAATCAATAATAAATATACATCCCATAGTATAAAAATAACAAAAGTAACAAAATAATATGAAATAAATTAATAAGAACAACAAAAAAATAAGTGAGTTCTAACCGTTACACAACAAGTACAAAAATATATAGAACTAGCAGGAGAAACAAAAAAGTTTTATTAAAGTTGTATTATGTATTAAATATACAAAAGATGAATCGAACGCCGCAGTAGAAAATTGCATATGAAATTCCACAAACATACACAAAAATTCCTTTAATTCTGCGTAAAATTGAAAATATAAAAACTATTATGATGAGAAATTCATAAGAGATTCCAAGCATTGCGATAGCCACTTATGAAACTTCAGAGGAGTTTGAATAAGTAGGTATGTACCGTTGCTACTACAGCACAGCTGAATGTGAAAGTATTTTACAAACGGCAATACTACAACAAGTACACAGCACAGCTGTATAGGTATTTATTATTCAATACACCACTTGATTGAATCGTTTCAATTTCCATACATATTGTGCTGTGTAGGTTGTATCCACTATCAATGAGAAAACTTCATTTGGTATAGATTTAAAGGAGAATGTCTGAGATGCTAATAAATATTCGTAAACCAAAAGTATGTGAGGTAGAAGCTACCACCTAATGTTGTACTTTATATTAATGTGCTAGTAAGAAGTTACACTTATCTGTAAGATTTTTCATGCTCGTTTACCTACACATACTACAATAATGTGAAAATTAAAAGTTGTAATATCTTTTAATTATTTATTCATTTGAACAATATACGTCATTTACCTAAAATATCTCAACGGACTATTCTTAAGGTGCATGTAGCATGTATGTATATACACATCATTTTATAGATAACTAAATGGCATAATAAGCATACTAAATTCATGTACGGAAGCCTTGTCTTCGGGGCAGGACCTACCAAGGCGACTGTAGAAAAGCTTCAACACGATCAGAACAAGAGTAGAACGCACTAAGAAAGATCTTTAGAGATGAGGTTTGGCTGAAAGCATAATGTGTGACTGTGGAGTGAAACAAAACACCGGACACCTTCTGACATCCTCAATGGCTCCCAGTCAGTGTCACTGGGAGAAATTCGAGGAGCGAACTCATCTGGGCGGAGCTGCAAGAGAGGTCGTGGTTTTCCGGGAGGGAATTAAAATATGATATATTTGATGTTTTTAATATTTGAATGTTTTGATGCTGACTGTCATGAAAAGAAGAAGAATATATGATTGTGTAGGTGTGTACTTACACTTAGTGATGTTTTAATTAATTAATGGCATTTAGTTACTAGAATAATTATGATGTGCAAAATTTATACACGCTGCATGCAACTTCAGAGTAGTAGGTACGTCGAGACATTTTAGGTAGGTATGTGGATAGAGTATAACTATATAGGTACGTAACTACCAGTAGGCAGGAAACAATAACTATATAGGTACGTAACTACTAGTAGGCAGGTAACAATAACTATATATGTAGGTACGTAACTACTGGTAGGCAGGTAACAATAACTATATAGGTACGTAACTACTAGTAGGCAGGTAACAATAACTATATAGGTACGTAACTACCAGTAGGCAGGTAACAATAACTATATAGGTACGTAACTACCAGTAGGCAGGAAACAATAACTATACAGGTACGTAACTACTAGTAGGTACGTAACTACCAGTAGGCAGGTAACAATAACTATATAGGTACGTAACTACCAGTAGGCAGGTAACAATAACTATATAGGTACGTAACTACCAGTAGGTAGGAAACAATAACTATATAGGTACGTAACTACTAGTAGGCAGGTAACAATAACTATATAGGTACGTAACTACCAGTAGGTAGGAAACAATAACTATATAGGTACGTAACTACTAGTAGGCAGGTAACAATAACTATATAGGTACGTAACTACTGGTAGGCAGGTAACAATAACTATATAGGTACGTAACTACCAGTAGGCAGGTAACAATAACTATATAGGTACGTACCTACCAGTAGGCAGGAAACAATAACTATATAGGTACGTAACTACTAGTAGGTACGTAACTACCAGTAGGCAGGTAACAATAACTATATAGGTACGTAACTACTGGTAGGCAGGTAACAATAACTATATATGTACGTAACTACCAGTAGGCAGGTAACAATAACTATATAGGTACGTAACTACCAGTAGGCAGGAAACAATAACTATATAGGTACGTAACTACCAGTAGGCAGGTAACAATAACTATATAGGTACGTAACTACTGGTAGGCAGGTAACAATAACTATATAGGTACGTAACTACCAGTAGGCAGGTAACAATAACTATATAGGTACGTAACTACCAGTAGGCAGGTAACAATAACTATATAGGTACGTAACTACCAGTAGGTAGGTAACAATAACTATATAGGTATGTTTCACGTTTATTTATGAAAAAATGTATGCATAGTCTGTCCTACCCATTGTTTGTTATTTTTAATAAATCATTGACATTAGGTTCTTACCCAGAATGCTGGAAACACAGTTATCTCGTACCAATTTTTAAGACTGGTAACAGGCAGAGCGTCTCTAATTACAGACCTATTTGCATTCAATCGTGTATACCAAAGTTACTTGAGAAGATTGTCTTAAGTAAGGTATCTCCCTGTATCACTAACATAATAGCTGAGTCTCAACATGGTTTCATGCCCTTAAAATCTACTCAACCAAATTTAATGGTTTATGAGAACTTCATATCTGATTCGTTGGCCCATAAAGCCCAGGTTGATGCGATCTATACGGACTTCAGCAAGGCTTTTGATAGGGTGGACCATGGGATTCTTCTGGAGAAATTAATGGCGATTGGAGTCACTGGTTCGCTGTTTGCATGGCTTGTAAATTATCTAAAGGATCGGAGATTATCTGTCAGAATCGGCGACACATATTCGTACGAGTTTCTAGCCCTGAGTGGGGTGCCTCAGGGTTCCCACCTCGGTCCCATCCCATTTAATTTATTTATAAATTATGTAATGAACGTGTTCACTGATGTGGAGGTTCTTTTGTATGCCGATGACCTCAAGATATTTAAAGCAATTAGTGATGAAAGTGACAGTCGTATTCTTCAGGAAAATCTGAATAGATTTTATGATTGGTGTACGAATAACAGATTAACACTCAATGCAAAAAAATGTCACGTAATGCGTTTTTATCGAATAAAGAGTCCAATAGTGTACGAGTATAAACTTGATGGTGCCTTGCTGGAGTCCGTGGATGAAATTCGCGATTTGGGTGTCGTTTTTGATCGTCGTCTTAGTTTCATCGGCCACATTAACATCACTTGTAATAAAGCTATGAGGCTTTTGGGATTTTTATTGAGAGTGTGTCAGCAATTCTCCCACGTACACACTTTGAAATTGTTGTATGTTTCTCTGGTACGTAGTGTCTTGGAGTACTGTTCATCAGTCTGGTCCCCGTGTTTTCAGGTTCACATTAATAGCCTGAATAGGGTTGAACGAAAATTTCTGCAACATATAAATTTTAGACTGGGAATACCCAGAGAACATTTGGACTACAACTTTCTTTTAAATTCTTTGAATTTATTGCAGATATCGGAGAGAAGAAAGTTAACCGATTTAATGACTCTGTTCAAGTTAATACATGGTTTTATTTACTGCCCAGATCTATTGCATAAGATAAATTTTCATGCACCATTGAGAGTTACTCGACAATCCTTACCATTTTATGTTGATGACTCGACCACTACGTATGGTCAGAATTCATCTCTAAAAAGAATTCAGCGTTTGGGAAATGAATTTGCTGGAGGGGTTGACATATTTCACTCATCATTAGTCCAATATAAGTCATATGTGACGGAAGCCATGTTGAGAATCCAGAGGATGTGAATTTGCTAATGTGAATTGCTGTAATGTTCAGTGATATGGATTGTTCTGTGTTGTTGTTTTTATTGTTAGCTATAATTGATCCATCTTCTTGTATCCAGTCTGTCTTGTTATTTTTATTGGTAAGTAACTATAATTGATGATTTTTTACACGTGTTTTAAATTTTAAATTTCATGTCATTGACATTTGAATGTGTTTGTGTTGTGTTTTCGATTTTTTTTTATATATATATCATGTAATAAGGGCTTTTGCCGTAGGATGAATAAATAAATAAGTAACTACCAGTAGGCAGGTAACAATAATACACAAAAGTCGATATTTGGTTAAGGTTCATGTTAAATTATTATTCAGTACTTCCACATTGGTCGCGGCATTCCAGCTTTCGGCAAAGTCGGCTCGCAACTAATACATAAAGCCACAGTGGAAGTACTAAATAAGTGTTTTTGTTTACCAATAATAATACACTAGGTACTCAATCAACGGCATTTGACACACAGTAGGTGGGAATCAATGATTCTAGAGAGACTAAAAAAAATTAAAATTATATGGAATATAAATAAATAAATAAATAAATATACGTAGATATCTGCAGATATTTCCATTTTAAAAGTTTTTTTTACGTCAATAAATATAGAGTTTTAAAAAATCAATACTTTAAAAGTTTGCAAAACCATAAATTATTTAAAAGTTCATATTTCTTTGGGTAATATAATACAAGGTCGGGTTAGTCCCAAACTAGGACATAAATCTTTATTGACGCGATGATCTACATAATAACATACAAAACACTAAACACATACATACTTGTAAACACTCAGAGCCAGGAAGAATCGAAAATGGTTCTTCATTTTGCTCTAACAGGGAATCGAACCCGGAACTTCATAATTCAAAGACAAGAGTGCTACTTCTGTCTGTCAAATAGGTCTGATTGTCTTTGATAGATACTTACTTATTAGTTGTGTTTCGAATGCTAAATTACAATTTACACGAATGAGGATGTCTAGAAATATACGAATGCCGATAACGAATGTGATTAGTAGGTTTCTACATAAGTAAGCTCACGTGTCCTTAAAAATAAAATTTAGATGTTTATAAATCCTGAAATACGTTCACCATTTTCTGAAAAGCGGCACGCATTTGAATTCCAGACATTATCAAAAAATATGATTGGGCAACTAAGTATTATTATTTACTCTACGGTATACATATTGAAATTAAAATTATAAAATAAAGTATTGTCATTTGAATAATGTATCTGCCAATCCAGTCATAACAGAGCTTATATTAAGTAATATTTAGTAATAAGTATATTTTTATCTGCAATATGCGTTGCGTTGCGGCGCGGCGTAGTAGGAAGGTACCTACTGTAGAATTACTATGACGATCACGTAATAAATATTTCATGTAAAGTTTGTACTGGTAAATGTGGGAGGTAAGTCCTGAGAGATGTTATAACACTTATAACTTAGAAGAAATGGATACATTAAATAGAGAATCACTAGAGCTATTTGGGGTCTGGTTTATTAGCATAGTTTTACTACCCGACCGAATATCTGATATATGTATTTATTTTCCGAAAAGTTGTGATATTATCGTCAGTAGATTCACTAAGTACGTGTATTGTGCACTGTAGGTAAAGTGCAGTCAAGTTTTATGATATACATATATTATAGTTTTATACGGTAAAAAATATACAGATAAGTCTATCAATCAAAAACGCACAAAATTTGATTGGAATTGAAAAGTACATAGGTAGATATAATTATCTCAAAATTTCACAAATCAGATTTATTGCTTGTTCTCTTTCAGCCAACTTTTAATGTATGTAGCAGGAACCTAATAAAAATTTTCGAAGAAATTATTTTATATTTCAGATTTTTTATTTTTTGATTCAAACTACAGTAAATACGTAAAGCCAATTTGGGTTTTATTTCAAAAAGATATAATAGATTAATACATACCAAAGAAAAGTTTATTAAAATCTGAGAATATAGGAAAGCTTTTGTACATAAAGACTTGAGAAAATCTGAAACCGTTAAAAATTGTTGACAATATATAATTATCTGGTAGAATGTAGCATATTCTGAACAATAAATATATTTAACAAGTAAACAAAATATATGATAATAGGTAGATACGTCAGTTAAAAATATAAACAGGAACAATAGCGAAGAGTATTATTATTAAGGATATTATGGCGATAGGTTCTTTATAGGACGGTTTGTGTCAAGTTCAATGTCAGGAGATACTTACAATAAAATAATGACAAAGAGAGTAAGAGGGAGAAGAAAAGAAAAAAACAAAACTTGTAACCATTAATCATGTGGTATGAAAAATAAATACAAAGTAAGCGATATTATAAATATCAATAATTAAATTTTGAGAATTTAAGAATCTTAAAATATATTGAGATCGATCATGTGAGCAGTAAACATGATACATTCAATGGAGTTTGGATGTGTCATGTTTTCTCCTTAGGTATTTCTGTAGGATTGTAAATTCAAAGAAACAATTAGTATGTAATGCAACCAAAAAAATAATTTTATATCAGTCTTATACGAGTGTTGGTTCAAAATGATACGCTCACATCTCCTTCGAGTCTCTCGTTGTATAATTGTTGCAATATAAAGTAATAGCAATTTTAACTGTTGATGGTTCATATACTCGTATGAGAAGTGCACTTTTTTATAACAATATCTATAGTTTGTTTATATTATTATAATTATATAGGTACAAAAATTGATGGTACGTATTTTTTTAATGTAAAGGACTTTTTATGGATTTCAGATGTAAAGAATGCCATACACTTCAGTATTAGAACGAATATACCATAATCTAGTGATATAGAGTAGGTAATAGTAGGTATAAGTACCTATGTAAGTATTGAACTGATATAATCAAACCTATGTTTGCCTTTGAATCAAGAAGTCATGAGTTCCATTCCTAACCAGGGCAGCGTTCATACAGTCGTCGAGTAATCACTCGACGACTCGGCGAATATCGCCAGGCATCAAAATATCGCCAGCCATTTGAACCGTGTGAACAAAATGACAGCTAGTCTGAAACGATAAAAACCAGTAGAAACGATATCGTCTCGAGTTGACCACCTTCCAACATTTTTGGTCGATTGAACGATTCGCGCATGCGCAGATGGGCGTGGCGTTTGTATCTATGGTAAAAACTTTATAACCTATAAATTTTATAATGTTTCCCGCTTCGTGACCGCTGTTATATTTGTTGTTGGTTTGTGGCGTTTGTTTCCTTAATTAAAAGGCGCCTTATAACCTCTACTATAACATTTTCGACTAAAACACTTCGCGATCTCCACCTCGACGCCATTTTGAAAACAGTGTCAAAATCAAAGCGCATCTGACAGATCGTTTCTATATCGGTGGAATGTGTGAACACGTGAGAAGATCAATGGATGTCCGGCGAATTTTGTTTTTTCGTCTGGCGATATATTTTGAAATTCGCCTGGCGATATTCGCCAAATGTGAACACCCCATAAGACAACCAGACAACCGAATTCATAGCAAGGTGATTATCGCTCTGACAGTTACCTTGAAGTTTGAGTGATGGCGGTTGTCAAAAAATTGCGAAGTTTAATCGTAATTATGGTGTATTCTTGTCGTATACAATTTTTCAAAATAGAAAATCATATTTTTTTAGTTCAAGTAGTGAAATGGAAGAAAAATTAAAATAGTAAGTGCAGCTTTTAGTGAGTAATTTATTTTTTAATAATATTTAAATATGCATTATCCTAAAACCTAGCCAATTCAACTATTCAAATTAAATACGTAATCAAGTAAAGCACGACGCACTACCGCGAATGAATTTTACGAAAATGGCGCCATTACGATGACACTTGGGTTATAAAATTCTCTGAATTTGCAAACCATATAATAGAAACTGACCACTCTTTTAGCAATCATAGTTTAAAATTATTACATACACACACATACCGACCAACTTTGACAGCACTGGAAGCAATAGAAATTAATAAAAATAATAACTCGACTAAAACAGCTATTAATAATAATAATCTTCCGAATTCGTCTCCCTTACTTCAACTATTCCCCATCTCATATTCCAAGAACTCCACGCCTGAAACCAACACGACCCCGCCTACTCCTACACCCACACTGTAAACCCTAACGAACTTTTGTATTTGTTTAATTCAGTATAGATCAGCACCTGATGATGCGAACTCGGAGTCCGCGAAACCGGTCGTGCGTTAGTCATACTCAACAGTAACACAAAACAAAATAATAAATATTTATTTTATTTTATTTGTTAATTTACGCTTAAAGCTGTTCACGATTATCCGGGGTGACATTCGCCACTCACTGCAACTTCATGGTCGCTCAGGTCACTTGACTTGGAGCGATATTTATGCTATCGTGAACCCTGCCCAGGGTAAAATGATAAACGATTTTTTTCAAATTGTTCTGGGTTTGGGTGATGTATATAATGTGTATCATCGTGTTGGTAGCCATAATACGAGATTCATATCTTAGCTTAGAACTAACTTGATCTGTTTGAATTATCTATACGTAGGTACATATTATTTTATAAAACGAAAGATTTTTTTCAAATTGTTCTGGGTTTGGGTGATGTATATAATATGTATCATCGTGTTGGTAGCCATAATACGAGATTCATATCTTAGCTTAGAACTAACTTGATCTGTTTGAATTATCTATACGTAGGTACATATTATTTTATAAAACGAAAGATTTTTTTCAAATTGTTCTGGGTTTGGGTGATGTATATAATGTGTTTAATTAGGTCAATCTTAATCCTGGGAGATGTGAGTTCGGGTTTTAAATTAAAATGCGCGGAGTCGAAGAAGCAAGTATGTATTTTACATAACAAGTGACAGGTAATACAGATTAATACAGAGACAGATAAGCAAGTGACAATGGTTTTTATAGATCATTACAACCATAAACAATATTCTATGGTAAAGGTGTGCTTACATGTTCTAACATACTCCCCACGGTGGCAATATTTCAAGTTTGGGACAGGTTCCTTCAATGATACATAGTATAATGTGGACTGTAAGAATTATTAGGCTATTTGTCTGCCCTCAATCCCGAAATCTTGCAACCTCTAATTCTCAACCAAGACAAGCGAACACACCTCAATAAAATCCAATTTCTCATTACAATGTTTTTACAATGCAAATAAAATTATTCTATTTACTTAATATTTTATTTTACGACCATTCCCGTTAATTAATACCCTTTAATAATTAAATTAATTTTTGAAATCAATAGATCAAACTTATATCAACTATGTATATATAACAATACTCTAAGATAACTTATCATTATTTACATTTGATATGCTTATTATTACAGACAATAAGTACATGTCCTGTGCCATTGTTTTATGACACAGTGTGCATTTAATAACGAGATCACACATGCACATAGCGTATTTAATTAACACCTTACATTAATTGGTCTAACATTAATGTTGAACAGTTTTTGAAGATTTAAATTAACTTTTTTATTATACATTAATTGTCAACACCATCTATGGAAGAATTCCCAAATCATATTGCCTTGCATGTTCTATTCACACATAGATGTCGCTATTTCAACCTGTAGTAGTCTAGGAAATTCTTCCATAGATGGCACTAATACATTTCTCAGTTTTGATGGTTTTTTAACAAATTTAGAACCTTTTATAATTAGAAAATTAATAATTTTAATAACTATTTATTTCTATAATTTAGCATAGCATACAATGCATATTTACAGTGCTTATATTTTAAACATTTCAAAGGATAAATTTCTTGCTTCAACTTGGAAACCTTTTAATTAATATTACAAGTTGCAATGAATTGTTTCATTTTAGAAACCTTTTAATTAGTATTATAATGAATTGAATATACAGTTAAGGAAGTTTCCCATAGATGTCTCTCAGTCGTTCGTGTAGTTATACAATATCTCATTATACAACCACAAACATACATATCAAATAATATGACATGTAATGTTTGTGCATATTTCTCAATATTTATGCCATCAATATAACAGAATAATATTTTATTATTCTAATTAACAAAAGAAATTATTTATGACAACTAAGGAATTTTTTGGAGCTCTCCCAGGGAAATTGGTATCACTTGGTGAAACAATTTGATTAAAATATTTGCGTTCCTTCTCAAACACCAACACACCTCCCAACCAAGGCTCTCATTACATCATGTTTCCCCGGGATAGCTCCAGTTATCCTGGAAATCGCCATACATTTGTTAACAAAACAATATTAAATATACAATGCGAGACATAGAAGCATATCTTTCCACTATACACAGAGATTTCACTTTTTATATGCGCAATAATTTCACTTTCACTATATGCACTTTTACCTCCGTATATCCTGCAATTTATGTGTAATAGACTCCTTCTTCACATATTAGCTTTATTTTTCCATATGTGATGTGATTTTAAGCGGCAGCCTACTTTTCTTCTTTCATTGTAGCAAAATGTTCAATCCAATACCCGTAAATTTGTTGACACCTTTTGTCGTTCTTCATTATTTTATTAAGATGACCTGACCCATTTATATCGTGGTCGAGGTCATCAGCTCTTGATAATCTTTCGCTTGACCCATTTCCATCGTGATCTAAGTTTCAGTATTATCAATTTTTGATGATTTTATTAAAAATCACTCAGACTCATTTCAATCGTAGTCTGAGTTATTGATTTTATCAATTTTTATTGATAAATGTCATATTTTTGATGAAATAATATGTTATTTTATTGTATTGAACAATTTCCTTACTTGTTTATTTTATCTTGCTGCTTTTTATAAGCGGATGGTTTTGCTTTTCGAAGATTACACGCCTCCATGCCCACATTGTATGGCGGTGACTTTCACGCCATATTGACATTTTTCTAATGTCGATTAAATGATACAAACGTCTTTAAATCCACGAAATACATTTCCTTCGGCACTGGTTCCTCTATCCGGCTCGAAGGACCATGTTGGATTCCAACCTTTAGCCTGGGAAATGCATTCGGGATTTTTATTGAAAGACGTGTCGAAGTTTGTTAAAGGAACACTTTATTCACACAGGTTTTGACAATGAGAGTGATATTACATAGAAAAACATAGATCATTCAAATGTCACCATAAACAATAAATAGATTGTGGATCAATTGCAAACAAAATTATAAAGCTGTGATACACAACCATATCCATGTGTTAACATAATGTGTATCATCGTGTTGGTAGCCATAATACGAGATTCATATCTTAGCTTAGAACTAACTTGATCTGTTTGAATTATCTATACGTAGGTACATATTATTTTATAAAACGAAAGATTTTTTCAAATTGTTCTGTGTTTGGGTGATGTATATAATGTGTATCATCGTGTTGGTAGCCATAATACGAGATTCATATCTTAGCTTAGAACTAACTTGATCTGTTTGAATTATCTATACGTAGGTACATATTATTTTATAAAACGAAAGATTTTTTTCAAATTGTTCTGGGTTTGGGTGATGTATATAATGTGTATCATCGTGTTGGTAGCCATAATACGAGATTCATATCTTAGCTTAGAACTAACTTTATCTGTTTGAATTATCTATACGTAGTTACATATTATTTTATAAAACGAAAGATTTTTTGGTAGACATAAAATAAACTATTTATAATGTCGTTGTATTTAGTACTTGGGTTAACTTTTTGGAGGGTAAATCTTGTATAATATTTGTATGAGACTGTGATTGGAGGAATCAGAGGTATTTAGCTATCCATGAAATTTCATATGTGGGCTTTTGCACTCTAAAACTTAAGCTCTGAACACAAAATATATTGACGTTCAAATATTTCACGTAAAACATAATATTTAATACCAGCTTAAGATTGGTGTGGTTTGACACATTGCCGCATAACATAGTTCATATTATAAGATGTGGGGAATTGACAAAAAGTAATAGGTAATCCTTTTTTCTGCAATTTCTACAGCCTAACACATATTGCGAAATAAGTGTTCCATCAATTACAAGCAAGAGTAATTCTGATAAATTATCGGCAATTGCGTACAAAACTGTCTTGAGGAGCGAGTACCTACCTAATGTAATTTTTGTAATTTATGTATTGTGTTGTCAGTTTTCTGTGAGTGTCTCTATAAAATAAAATAAATAAATAAAATGTATTATTTAGTTTGTAGGAATGAGTATAGATATTATGTCAATGGCGCAGCGCTGTTTCCTCAAAATATAAAGTTAGCAATTTTAGCACGAATGCCTGACTGCAATTTTGGGCTGAACTTACAGATTTTTAGACACTAGATACTTATTGCCTCCCCCCCTAACGCATTATTTGAATTATTATTCAAGGTAATTTATGTTGAAGAGAGTAAATGTTCATTGTCTTTTACTTAAATATTGACATTCATTAATTTTTAGACGGTACAAAGTTCGCTGGGTCAGCTATTATAGTATAAAAGACAAAGCAAATTTCATTCCAAAAACATCAAGAACATTAGCATTATACTGTAATTCATTTCGCCTATATAACACTTGTAGGCATGTCAATTTACTTTTATTCATTAAATAAAGATACATATCAGTTTTTGTGGGACAAATTTCATATACCTATTGTCGTGGTCCCTCCCCACAAGAGGAAGAAAAAAGAAAAATCCGTCGTTGAGACCACATTGACAGGAAATAAATAAAATATATTTATTTATTTCGACGAGAGAATAAATACGTATTTATCCTCTGAGTTGGAAGTAATTAAACTAAAAAGAATCAAGTTTATCCAATCTACGCAAATTTTTAAATTTCTTTTCGCAATTACGTCTTTATAATATTCCGATTAAAATTTTATAATACAGAATACTTTCATATCACCTACCTACTTATAAGATCTATGAATAATTATATTCGTTGTGTGTAAAGATGTCATACGTACATAATAATATATACCTACTAGTTAACCCATATCATTCACACCTCACTATAATTAAAAATATTTCCGAACGTTTAACGTAAGACCCGTCAAAAGTGTCGGCCGCTAAATTCAACAATTTTCGTTTCTTCAAAGATTTTGGCACATGATATTCTAGTTAATTAATAAAAAATGCGTTAAGGACCTTTTCTACGTTGTGTTTACGATTTATAAAAGAAAATTTTATCAGTGGAAAACAAACAATAATTTCTATTCAGAAACATAAAAGCATAATTTATATAACAATCAAAATTTAATTTTCTGTTGTACATAAAGGTTAGTAATTAATAAATTATTTCCTTTTATACTCTGCGTTAGCAAGTATAAAAGCCTTACCTTATTGCTGAAAATACACAAAGAAAACAACACACAATAACAATCAAGAATAAATATCAAATTTTTTTATGTACCACAGAAATCCATGTTATTTGTTAGAAATAGTCAATGAAATAATATTTTATCAAACTTATGATTCAACGTTATCGAAAGTTTATTTCTGTAATTATATTACAGATTAGTTTTGAATGCAGTTTTATTTATAAAAGGCATATGGTTTCATACATAAAATAGTATCTGTCTAAAGCGCCAGGGGCGCATCGAGATGAAATATTTTACTGAACCAAAGTTTGACAAAATTCAATCACTGACTATTTTTGTTAATTTTAACAATAAAAATTGGTTTGTTAGTGAAAATGGCACCTGCCTCGCCAAATTCGATCTGAACACAGCCTTTCATTCACTACTGTCAGCCTCATTAGTATACAATATGATAAATTAAGAGAATATAATACATATATATTTTCATGCAAAATAAAATATAATAATATAATATTTTCTGCGGAATTCGCTTAGCCTTGCGGCCATGATAACCGGAAGAAGTTTAATCACGAATTTTAATTTTTTCACGCTGGGTATCCCAGTATTCCACGCTGGGACTTGTGGGTGTGGATGGTGGGACGTTAGTTTATGATATAATAAGAGATATTTACATAAAATAAATATGAGTTTAAAAATTCATGCTCAAGTTAGTATTCAAAATTTCATAAAAATAAAAATTTATTCAATGTTTCTGAGTCCGTCCCTGCTCTTATTATCAAGTAATGTCTATTATTTTAATTTACAAATAATATTAGTTATCCAAATTTTATTAATTTGGGAAAATGAAATAATTAACAGTGACAGTCTCATAAACATATTCATTAAAACATTATATAAAATTCATCAATCCTTTGTCTACAGAAATTTCACCTATTTGAGACTTATCAAACAAGAGTTTTGATACTCCAAGAAGAAAGGCAAAGTCGTAACGATAAAAATATCTATTACAAAATTTAAATAAATAATAATATATAAAATTTCTTAGCTTCGAGTAAGGTGATTTTCTGCCAAATTCGCTGCTTCGAGACACTGAATTTAATGTAAAATTATAATAAAATTTTAGGATGAGTTTCTTATTATTTCCATTGTGGAAATAATCACTAAAAGAAATATTATATTTATTACTCGGAGAAAGAAATGTCAACAACGAAAAACAAATTGAATACAACACTGCTTTTATGATTTTAACCTCTCTCTCCTAATTCCAAGACAAAACTGCCCCGAATTTTGTTGTGACATCATTTTTATTAGTTCATTCCTTTGTCCTCACCACAAAAATACCTACTCTTTCACTCCTAGCACAAGCATCTACTTTTTTATGTAAACAACCACACGTGTCTCTCAATCCTTTCCTTGAAATTATTTTTATTTGAAGTATTTATAACTACATAACATATCAATATAAACAAAATTTAACCTCTTACCTAAAAGCAATTAATAGTTCAACAAACTTTCTTTGTTTAAAATTCAATTTGGTACTTTTCTTCACCCGATGTACTAATATCTACTTCCTATCATCTAAACACTGTCACGTGTTAAAATATTCAATGTACCTTCCTAATAAAATTATTTAATAAATAACGTACTATCTGAAGTACGTACCATTTATTTACCAACAAATATACTCCGAGTTATACATCCATATACCACTTAAAATAGTAAGTCGAGATATATTTAGTTTAATTTCAAACAATGTTTGTTAAAAAACTAAGACCATGTCACGCCCCCTCAGAAAATTAATTTTCCGGGCTTGCATAAGGTGAGGAAATTATTTTCTTAAAAGAAATTTTTTTTTAACAAACAAAGAAAAATATTTCACAACGCAATCAATATGCTACGCCACTGGCCCTAACTTTCCAATTCTCTATATTGATTAAAATCATTCACAATCCTATACCTATATAAACAACCACACACTTGTATTACCCACTATCCTATAATTAATTTGTAAACAATCGCATGCTTACAGCACTATACAAGTCAAATAAACCCATTTATAATTTCTTACCAAAACATTTTGTTAAAGTACAAATGTCTTTGTACTGACTCTCAAGTGGTTGGAATACACATTCAATATACATAACCGAATTATAAATAATAGGTATATATCTACCGTCCCACGTGTCAACCTTAGGTACATCCAAACACATGACATACGTACAGTTAATTCACTATAATTATTACTCTCACATGTTTTTATTTATACAAACTCCGTCGTATGTTATATTAATAGTATGTACCCAATATAAACTGATATTACTATATCATATATAATAATACCGACCCTATTCTATAATTATGTATATCTGTTGACATAAGTATTAGTCAGTTTTTATATTGTACATAATTATTATCACATTTCTTTTCCTAAACCTTTTTCCTTCACGATACTGATTTCTTTATGTGTGAACATAAATTTTAAAATAAATTTCCATATTGTACACATTCATATTTCTCTTCCATACATCCTATAATAAATTTTACTATGAAAACTCTCACGATCTAGTTTCATTTCTTACATCACAGTACCGCCAAAATCAACAAATTCACCCAATTTCATCATAAAAAAATTGAAAACTTAATTAATCAGTTAAAAAAAAATAAATAACCCCTACCCCCTCATGACTGGAATTAACCCTGAAACTATTAATCATAATAGCCAATTACCAACTGATTATTTTTTTATGGTACCATACCACACTCACGCCGCATCCCAGGTGAGGCAGGCAAAGAGAAACAGATCGCCATGTTGATCCATTCCCAGACACTCCCTTCTCTCTATCCACATCCACCCCATTCCTCAAACATTCACATCGATTTCTCACACCCAACACGCGACAGTCCTTGTGAATTTGATCCACGTGGTCAAGTCACGCAGTTCCGGTATGTCCACACATTTTACACCCTCCCCTTCAGACAAAAAAAATACACTCTCTTCATCATTCTTACATTCCATTCATGTAATGCTTCATCAACCATTCGTCTCAATGATCACATCTCCACAGCACTCATTCCACTCTCATCCCTCCTCAGCCACGTCCATGTCTCACTAACACACATGCCTAACACCTCATTCAAACACAGCACCCAAAGAAAAATAGAAAAAAAAAATTCACACAACAAAAACCCCAGTTATAGCATGCAACTCTCCCCTTTCAAAAGACACATTACATATGCGCTGAAAAGCCATATTATTTCATGAAAACCAATCTGTTCCATAAATACACAAATACATAAATCGACTATAATGTCTACGCACTATAATATTATATACGAGTAAGTATTTATATCTACTTACTGTTTAAAATATAAACTTTAGGTACCCATAAATTTTATGAATCCCACATTGATATTAACATAATTATGTATCTACTGTCTTTCACCAACGTTCTACCTATATTGAAAAAACATCAGTAGGTACCTAGTATTTCTGTAAACATCGCTCGACAATTATAATAATATTGTATAATACCATATAGGTACTTAATAGTCATTCCACTTAGCTAGCGACAATCTAATATAATATTATTATTAGACTCAGTCTAAATAATAATATTATACAACGATCAAATGCGTTTTTGTTAAAATAATAATATTACCGACTGTACTCAGTTCACCGATCATACTTGTCGAAACCGAACAGTTTCTTTATCTAAAGTGATAAATCTACTTAACCCATCAGATCAAAACACATATCTACCCGCATTATTATACCTACAGATTCGTCATTTATGAAATAATATTATTTCATATTCATTTTGTTAAGATCTGAGCAAAACCGACATATTGAATGACATTCCAATATATATAAAACTATACATATCTAAAAAAAAAAAAATATTACTACTGACACACATCTCAACCCCATAAATTATTACAGTATTCAACAGTCAAAAACCCCATAAAATTCATCCTTCAAAAATTATTTCAAGGTAGGTCGTTTAACTCTCACATAACTGAAATAAATAACTAACAAAAAAAATGTTTACCATTCTATATACATAACATCTTAATAGGTACATATAAAAAAAAACCCACGATCCACTTAATATCAAGATATAATATTATTATCACCAGCTCATTCCTACTGTAATAATAAATTTATCTTAACGAGTTCGTTTTTGTAAAACTAATAATATATTTATAATTTCTAATAGATATAAAAAAAAATTGCTAACAATTTTTATTTAGTTTGCTCTCGATTCAATTAATTTAACGTATTTTTAGTGTTCATAATGTGTTCTATAATATTCGTCGTCTTCTGTCATCAATTTTGAAATGCAAGTCACCTCCTTAAAGGATAGGCAGAGAGTTCTAACATAATTTAAAGTCAAAATACTGGAAAATTTCACCCCCCCCCCAAGACAAAAAATCTGCTTCTCGTGTAGAAACCCCCCCTCTCTTCCATAAGACTATTAATCTATCTCTCCCTCCCCCTCCTCTGTAAGACAATTAATTTAAAGATTGGATATTTATCTATTTCTTCCAACTAACTATACTAGCTCAAATCTACAACCCAATGTTTAATATCTGCAGTGACAGATATTAGATCCTGGCATACGGCAACCATTTTCTGTCGTAGCCTACGACAAAACCTTCCTTCGCTACGTAGCAACCCACTGTCCTATGTCTGCAGTGACAGACATAGATCCTGGTCACGGCACCATTTTCTGTCGTGGTCCCTCCCCACAAGAGGAAGAAAAAAGAAAAATCCGTCGTTGAGACCACATTGACAGGAAATAAATAAAATATATTTATTTATTTCGACGAGAGAATAAATACGTATTTATCCTCTGAGTTGGAAGTAATTAAACTAAAAAGAATCAAGTTTATCCAATCTACGCAAATTTTTAAATTTCTTTTCGCAATTACGTCTTTATAATATTCCGATTAAAATTTTATAATACAGAATACTTTCATATCACCTACCTACTTATAAGATCTATGAATAATTATATTCGTTGTGTGTAAAGATGTCATACGTACATAATAATATATACCTACTAGTTAACCCATATCATTCACACCTCACTATAATTAAAAATATTTCCGAACGTTTAACGTAAGACCCGTCAAAAGTGTCGGCCGCTAAATTCAACAATTTTCGTTTCTTCAAAGATTTTGGCACATGATATTCTAGTTAATTAATAAAAAATGCGTTAAGGACCTTTTCTACGTTGTGTTTACGATTTATAAAAGAAAATTTTATCAGTGGAAAACAAACAATAATTTCTATTCAGAAACATAAAAGCATAATTTATATAACAATCAAAATTTAATTTTCTGTTGTACATAAAGGTTAGTAATTAATAAATTATTTCCTTTTATACTCTGCGTTAGCAAGTATAAAAGCCTTACCTTATTGCTGAAAATACACAAAGAAAACAACACACAATAACAATCAAGAATAAATATCAAATTTTTTTATGTACCACAGAAATCCATGTTATTTGTTAGAAATAGTCAATGAAATAATATTTTATCAAACTTATGATTCAACGTTATCGAAAGTTTATTTCTGTAATTATATTACAGATTAGTTTTGAATGCAGTTTTATTTATAAAAGGCATATGGTTTCATACATAAAATAGTATCTGTCTAAAGCGCCAGGGGCGCATCGAGATGAAATATTTTACTGAACCAAAGTTTGACAAAATTCAATCACTGACTATTTTTGTTAATTTTAACAATAAAAATTGGTTTGTTAGTGAAAATGGCACCTGCCTCGCCAAATTCGATCTGAACACAGCCTTTCATTCACTACTGTCAGCCTCATTAGTATACAATATGATAAATTAAGAGAATATAATACATATATATTTTCATGCAAAATAAAATATAATAATATAATATTTTCTGCGGAATTCGCTTAGCCTTGCGGCCATGATAACCGGAAGAAGTTTAATCACGAATTTTAATTTTTTCACGCTGGGTATCCCAGTATTCCACGCTGGGACTTGTGGGTGTGGATGGTGGGACGTTAGTTTATGATATAATAAGAGATATTTACATAAAATAAATATGAGTTTAAAAATTCATGCTCAAGTTAGTATTCAAAATTTCATAAAAATAAAAATTTATTCAATGTTTCTGAGTCCGTCCCTGCTCTTATTATCAAGTAATGTCTATTATTTTAATTTACAAATAATATTAGTTATCCAAATTTTATTAATTTGGGAAAATGAAATAATTAACAGTGACAGTCTCATAAACATATTCATTAAAACATTATATAAAATTCATCAATCCTTTGTCTACAGAAATTTCACCTATTTGAGACTTATCAAACAAGAGTTTTGATACTCCAAGAAGAAAGGCAAAGTCGTAACGATAAAAATATCTATTACAAAATTTAAATAAATAATAATATATAAAATTTCTTAGCTTCGAGTAAGGTGATTTTCTGCCAAATTCGCTGCTTCGAGACACTGAATTTAATGTAAAATTATAATAAAATTTTAGGATGAGTTTCTTATTATTTCCATTGTGGAAATAATCACTAAAAGAAATATTATATTTATTACTCGGAGAAAGAAATGTCAACAACGAAAAACAAATTGAATACAACACTGCTTTTATGATTTTAACCTCTCTCTCCTAATTCCAAGACAAAACTGCCCCGAATTTTGTTGTGACATCATTTTTATTAGTTCATTCCTTTGTCCTCACCACAAAAATACCTACTCTTTCACTCCTAGCACAAGCATCTACTTTTTTATGTAAACAACCACACGTGTCTCTCAATCCTTTCCTTGAAATTATTTTTATTTGAAGTATTTATAACTACATAACATATCAATATAAACAAAATTTAACCTCTTACCTAAAAGCAATTAATAGTTCAACAAACTTTCTTTGTTTAAAATTCAATTTGGTACTTTTCTTCACCCGATGTACTAATATCTACTTCCTATCATCTAAACACTGTCACGTGTTAAAATATTCAATGTACCTTCCTAATAAAATTATTTAATAAATAACGTACTATCTGAAGTACGTACCATTTATTTACCAACAAATATACTCCGAGTTATACATCCATATACCACTTAAAATAGTAAGTCGAGATATATTTAGTTTAATTTCAAACAATGTTTGTTAAAAAACTAAGACCATGTCACTATGTACACCATCATGAGACGACCCCCCCCCCTCTTCCCAACACGTTCATGATGAACAGCGTCTATGAACTAAATGTTTTGTACGTGATGTTTATGTTCTTTATGCTTTGTTCATTTTGATATTGTTAAGTTTATCTTATTTTCACGTCACTGGGCGAGGATCGATGTAATTATTCAAGAAAAGAATATCCTTTATTACGTACTAACTTAGGTATACTACTCGTATTATTATATAGAAGTAAAATATTTAAATTTTCATACAAGAATACAAGATTTAAAACCATTTTCTATTGGTATAATATGTACATATATTATAATGCTTTCTTAGCTTCCATAGTAGGTACTACACTGAGAAAAATACTAACGAAATTTCACAACGAATCATTGGTACGTACTATCAAATTAGGACCAGAGTTCGTAACAACGATTCACTAGTACAGATCTATTAACTTCGCAACCAATTCATTGGTACATTTACCAACAACTTCTTCACAGTGACGTCATCAACTTGAAGTTGACTGCCGAACGAATCGTTGGTAAGAATCAATCGAATTACTTGTCATACTTACGTAGGTACCTATACATGACCTTGCTTGTAGCTGTCAAAGTCCAATAATATTAATCGCGATTAGTTGTAAAATGTGATCTATTTTTCTAATAACACTATAATTATTATTTGAAAAAATCTAACAAAAATAATAATATTATTAGAATAATTATTCACATTTTACAAATAAACATTGTGATTAATATATAAGTAAAAAAAGTAGCAAGGAAATAAAAATGATTTTTTTCTTTTAAATTCTTATGTAATATAATAATTTATTAAAAATTTCAATTAAAAAAATATAAAAATAAGGACAATTTATAAAGACATAATAAATATATCATACGAGTATTATAGAATTCTTCCAAAGGTCGTCCAGAAATTACAACTCTTTCTTCAGGGATGTTGAATTTTACTTATTATTATTATTCACAGGCATTCCACCCGGTACGAGTGGTTTGTGAATTTTACTTATCATCATTGCCAAAACTCAAAGGTGCTATTTCTAGATCTCTTCAGGGTGTTGATGATTGTCTTGAATGTGGTGAGGTTCCCCTCCCCCAGTTTTTATTCAGAGAGGACTGATCCCCCCCCCCCCCCTGAGCATCAGTCATTGCTTGTGTTTTTTTTTTGTAATAGCGTATTCATTTCACGACTGAATGTTTTTCTTTTTGCCTTCATTGTTATTGCCTCGATCTGCGCAATCGAGTGCATTTTGTTTTTATTTCTTTTTGTTGTTGGAACTTAGCTGGAACATAGTGTTGATAATATGATGTAAAATAATTTAACAAACTTCACTGGCTTGCAAACCATACAATATTTAAGTTATACTATATAATCTGTAATAGCTGTTTGTTTGTATTTAAGTGTATTAACAAAATAAATAAATTGATTGAGTCGACGTTGATTTTGTAAAACTCCATTATATTGATATAATGAAAACAAATTTGTTCTTGGTTTTACTACGATTTATTTGTTAAATAAATTACCAGGTTTCGACCTATGAGGGCATTGTCAAACTAAATTTACTATAGGCCGTGTTGTTACTTAAATACTATGTCTTAGTAGGTAGGTATAACAATATATTCTTAGAGCAAAGGTTTTATATAATGCAAAAATTATTGAGGGAAATTCAGAAAGAACAGTTGGTTGTGTTGTATATGATTTAAATTATATTGATTATAGAATCAATTAAATTATATAGATAATGTGACATTTTATTGGTAAAGATTAAGGAAGACAGTAGGCTATATTTATATCATTTACAAACAAACTTAAAATCACAATTTATTCAAATCAACAGTTTAGTTTGACAATGACCTCATGAACGAAACCTGGTAACTTATTTAACAAATAAATCGTAGTAAAACCAAAAACAATTTTGTTTTCATTATATCAAAATAAATAAAAAAAATACAAATTCTAATCATACCACTTTGTTGCTCTACGGGAGTTATTTTATTTTGGTATAATTTCTCTGCAACATTTTTCTATGGGAACAAAAATTTTTCACGCTGATAGTTGACCCTTTCTGTTTGAGTATGAATGCCCCAATTCTACTAATTTGTTTTCTTCTAGCCTTTTGATAATTCCATTTGACCTTTTTTCTGTAAAAGTAAAATATATAACTAAAAGTTATTTTTGAACCCGAAAAAATAGAAATTAAAATAACAGAATTTGAAGTATACAAACCAAATCTAGTGCAACAGCTTCACCAATTTGTTGATGTTCTGCAACATTCTGTAAAGTACAAATTTTAGTTAATCGTCAATAAAAACTCAAATTTGGCTTGTAGATAAAACAATTATTGCAAATTAAACATCTCATACCAACTCATCATGGACTGGACTTTATAAAGATTCATTATTTGTTGAGCTGGAAATGCTTTTGCTCGTAACATATTTTATGTATGTATATGCTTCTCTCGGCTAGAGGGACATCAAAGGAGTGTAGTCAAGTCAAAAGATTCTGCACGTGGGGGTTTTTGCCGGCCGGTTCTTCAGGCTGCCCATCATGGCACCTCTTGTGTGGAGAAATTTGTTAGTGTAGAAATTTAATCGGATAAGTCCCCAGATTTCTGAACTATCCAGGAGGACAGTGGGTCTCCTTCAATGTATATACTCAATCACAACCTCGTTTGTTTCCTCCACAGTCTAAAAGTACAAAAATGATTTATTGAACCAAATGATAACTAATAAAGTTGTTCATTCACAAACAAAATCAATTTTAGTTCAATATTACATACCAAATTCATGGTTGAAGGTTCACTTTCATTTCATCACATGGTTTTTAACATTACATTCTGTAATCTGTGAAGCAAAAAATATTCATTTAATTAAATAATAACCTTATTAGTCCATCCACAAGCACTCAAGGTTAGTTCAATGTTACTCACCAAATGGTTACTTGATGGTAGACTTTCATTCTGTAATTCCACGTTATTTTCCACATTGCGTTTCATCTGTAAAGTAAAAACATAATTATATCAAAACCATTGATGCTTAAAATCATATAAAAATAAAAGTAAATAAGAAGAAATTACAAAGGTTTACCTTGCATTCCCATGACAGATGATTTTTTCGTGCCATAATGCAATATTATGAGGGATCTTGATTTAAATGTGAGTAAATGTTTTTACAATAATCCTCAATCCACTAAAAAAAAACATCGAAATACGAAAACGGCTTGACAGAAATCAACAAAACACAACGGGAAACCAATGAATGACATCGAATACTAGTGTTGCCATTAGAGTAATTAATAATGACCAAAGTACTGTTTTTTTTTTATCAAAATATTTCCACTTATATTGATATAACACATTTTACAACCATTCTAATGTATTCATTATATTAAATTACAATAAATAAGTATTTAGTTATTTGTATAATAACGAAAATACTACAAATAAATAAAACAATATTGTACTATTGAAATACGTTTCGTCAATCATAATGTATTTTTATGCGTGTGGCAATTTCACAAGCCATATGTACTAACCTGACTATGATTTTAAACCAACTAGCGCCATACACGGATGTTTGGGTAACTAAAAGATTGGTAAGTGCCGAACATATCGTTGGGAAGTATAATTATCGGTAAACGCAAAATGATTTAATGTTACGTAATGTTGAATTTGATCTTTATGTCATATTATATCAATGGTAAGGCGAGCAAAACAATTTATTGTGAAATATCAATTGAATTTGGAGATGTACCTTTTCTCAGTGTATGAACTTTTTAATAATTTAATGATTGTTTCCTGTGAAAAATGTATTTCAATAATGCCGTGCCAAGTGGGTAATACCTATGTATGTATGTTTGTACGTAAGTTACTTGTTTCTTGTCTCAAAATAACTGATCACGTATTTAATAAGATACGGATAACAATACGATACAAGTATAAATAATCAAAGAAATATTATGTAGGTATATAATTCTCTTGTCGTATGGGTGACAACGACAGTATAGCAGAATATGTCAAGAAATTTTTACGAAAATTAATTTTTATTACATAAAATGTTCTCTTCTTATAGTTCAACGTTATGAACTTTAACATGGAGTCTTTACAACACAATAACAATTTAATATCAGTGACGTCGACTAAAGGTATCAACCTTAGCTTACGTATTTCTTGTTTCCGCAGTTACTAAAACACGTTGTACAAATCTTGATTGGAAAAGATTTACTACGGATTGAATTCGTCAGACTTACCATATGATTTTCCAGTGAAAACTTTTGATGAAGATTAATATTAGTTAGTAATTATGTATATACTGCCAACCAATCTCGCGACTGCTGAGACTAAAGACAGTAAAGAAGTATTCATCTAAAAGAGTAGTTGCCCTCTCAACTCCACTGCATGGATACAACACGAAGAAGAGTCTTTTTTGTTGAAATATTCTTTAACAAAACCTAAAGAGATCATGAGACATTTCAAATTCCTACACTTTTTTAAAAAAAAGTCGCTGGGGAGGGGGTAGAATTTTAGAGTCCCTCAACGACCTGCGATAAATTATCAAACGTTTGCCAGTCCACGAGAGGATGGATGCGGGAGGATGACCGTCGATAAGAAGTAAAGGAAGAATTCTTCAAAGACTTGTCATTTACAGCGCTAAGTGTATCTAGATATAATAATCGGCTGGTTTTGTCATCTAATAGTGGTGTCCTGTAAGTATGACAATCAATAAAAAGCTTATATAGCATATTTGTTTGTTTTATAATTTTCTTTACCTTTAGGTATATTGTCCTTACCATTGTTAAATATCTCGAGTGGAATATAGTATGTACCTATTATAATATATTTGACATGAAATGGACTTATTATATACAAATCTAATATTGCATTGAAATATAAATCTAATCTACTATTGAATGAAAATAATAATTTATCTTTGATGGGAATATGAGCATCATAAAGCAAAAATGTAGAAAATAAAAATATGGACATTATTTTCTGATTTACCTTTGTACTACATATATCCACACATAAATATTTGAGTCCGTTCGTACATTTGTAGATATGTATGTATGTTTACGAGTTCTTAATGGACTCTGGAATTAGGAAAGACAGAAGTAAAATAGTACACGTCTATCTTCTGGGCAGGCTTTAGGCAAAAACATTTTAAATATCTCATATATTAATAAACATATTGCAATATTAATGAGACCATGTCACAAAATTTTCTAAGCAAATTAATGGAAATTTATGAAAGGTAAAATAAATAGCAATATTCATCGTTAAAATAAAAAAAAAAATATGTAACATTAAATACAACAATACTGAAACTAAATAAGTATTTGACAATTATTTTAATAATAAAATTTAAGTCTCGCTATGGTTGAAAAATTCTGAATTAGAATTGCATATTTTTTGATATTAGAGAGAGCAGCTCGGTGTAATTATTTTCTTTAGGTATTTTTTAAGTTTTACAGAATACCTATGTAGTAATACTAACTAAAAATACCAATTCAAATACGGAAAGTATATAACATTCGGGTACCAGCAATTTTTTCTCAAAATGGAATACTTACCCAATTTTTTAATCTTATTTGAGTAAGACATTTGGGATGATTTAACACTCAGATGAGATTTTTAATACTTTTGTTCGCGTAGGAATCTGCCTTTTTTTTAAAAATAAATGAGCATGTTTTTTAAAAGTTTTTTGTTATAAGCTCCAATACAACCTTAACACCTTTCACAGTAAGTTAAAAGCTTGTGTCATGAAAGGGGAGTTTGCCGGCGACTGGAATCGAAACTGATGTGCATGTGGGGTGTCAAGATTAGACATTTTTTTATTGGGAAGTGGTTTTTGACATGTTTTCTGCGTTGGTACCTACCATTATTTATGCTTAAGTATGGGCATGTGGGGTATTATACTCACATAATTTTCATAAAGAAGAGATTTTTGGCACTTTTTTCAATTTAGGTATTTACCATTTTTTGGAATGGTAAAAACTTATGACATAAACTTATTGTCTTTTTTTTTAATAGACCACTAGATTTGTGTTCCAAGTTTTCAAAAGTTTCCTAAATTTCCAAAAACCGAAAGTGTAAGCCAATTAACCTCTACGATTCAGTGATGTGGCATACCACCCATCCTCAAAAACTTTGTTTATCGGCATGGAGAGGACAATCTTCATACTTATTACAGTCATTCCGCTGGCTATCTCACTTGTGAGTAGTGGTCGTATAATATCATAACTATAGATACACAGATGCCCTTTCCTTAATCTATTTTCCCGATAGATAGCTGTAACATTTGTTTTTAATTTCATTATGGCATTAAGTAAATTTATTAAAACATTTTGTAACTAAGAACAATATTTTTTTGTAGTTCCAATTCTAAATTCGAAAAAAAATTTCCTTTGTACAGTGTTGCGTCATTTAATAAGGATATTTTCTAAGAAATTTCGCATAAAGGAAATGTAGGCGTAACAATAGGCTTATTAGAACAAACTGTCCGAAAGCGAATATCCTAAGTTTTTTTTGTATAAAAAGATGTATCTGGGTTTTTGTTACAAACCCAAATACAACCTTAAACATCTTTCACAGTAAGCTTAATATAAGTGTCGTGTAAGGGGAGTTTGCCGGCACCTGAGATCGAACCGCGAACTTTAAGTGCATGATGCCGAGACTCTACCTCCAGCTCCAGGCCACCGACGAACTCTAATTTAAGGAACATTCATACATTTCCACCAGCATTAAATTAATCTTCAGAAAGCATAACAATAAAATATTTAATTTGTTTGTATCACAAAACAGCGCTAAATGTCTACTTTACTATTTTTCATTAAACTTATATTTGGTTACTTGATTACACTTATGCGAGTTGTTTTGTGATCAAGGTTATATTTCATTTATGTGTTTATCACAACGCTACATTAATATTGTTAAATACGCTAACAATTAATATACTTATTAGGTTAATAAAATTTTGGATATGTGCAAAATGCTGATATTATTAGAAATGACCACATGACGTATCTCGCTGAGATCATTAGCAGCTAGAAACTTATCTGCATATGGGATCCCAGAAGACTTGTGGTGTTCTCATTTTGGCGAATATCGCCAGGCACCAAAATATCGCCAGCCATTTGAACCGTGTGAACAAAATGACAGCTAGTCTGAAACGATAAAAACCAGTAGAAACGATATCGTCTCGAGTTGACCACCTTCCAACATTTTCGGACGATTGAACGATTCGCGCATGCGCAGATGTGCGCGGCGTTCATATCTATGGTAAAAACTTCATAACCTATAAATTTTATAAATGTTTTCCGCTTCGTGACAGCTGTTATCTTTGTTGTTGGTTTGTGGCGTTTGTTTCCTTAATTAAAAGGTGCCTTATAACCTCTACTATAACATTTTCGACTAAAAATAAACACTTCGCGATCTCCATCTCGACGCCATTTTGAAAACAGTGTCAAAATCAAAGCGCATCTGACAGATCGTTTCTATATCGGTGGACTTGTGTGAACAGGTGTGACGATCAATGGGCGTACGACGAATTTTGTTTTTTCGCCTGGCGTTATATTTTGAAATTCGGCTGGCGATATTCGCCAAATGTGAACACCCCATAACATAAATTCGCGGGGCAAATTTTATTCGATAATTTAATTATATTATTATTATGTAGCTTAACGACACTTATGTTTTATAATTATTGTATGTTAAATGATTACTTTTAGAATATTTATTGACAATTCAATGTTTAAGTAAAAAAATTGACAGAATTATCCCAAATATTATAAAGAGTGGTTCAAATAAGTGTAAAAATATCGGTTCATAAATATCAAAACAACGTTCTCTTTACTAGAATAAAGTGTAATAATCACAGTTAAACTACAACGTATATTATATATGTACACCTACACAAAGACCCACGCACAATATTATATGACATTCCCATTCTCATCATATCTAGAATGCTAGAAGCAACGGAATTTGTGATCAAAGGAAAAAAAACTCGTGAAACAAAAATAAATCACAGACTATAATATTATGTATAATATGTATGTAGTACCTGCAGGACTATAGGTCTATGAGCATATTATTATAATGTATAATAATATTTATACTCACTTAATGCGGTGTACCTACAGCGTAACGTTTATTTGCTTTCTGATATATTTATTATAAACCTATGTAATTTTCATTTGTTGAATATTATGTTCTATGAACAAAATTATTTAGTTTAAATTATTTAAGTTTCTTCGTCTCTCAAGTAATGTTATTTTGCTTTGAACTTTGTACATATGATGACTAGCCCGGAGGCCACTCGGTTAATTTTTATACTACGGTATACCAACATAAATACATGCTTCTCTTAGATACAAAATTCAATTAGTCCCAATTTCATAATACATCGTTCTTATGACAACGATATCAGAACGACGGGAATGTCGGGGGAACAGGTGCCTCAGTTTGTGGAAAAACGCTCTGAATGGAGGAGACTTTTTACCTCATGCCTTTCCCGGAATGGAAAAGCTGAGAATGCGATTGGATTGGATACGATTATTTAATAAATTTGAGAGCATTATAGCGTTCCATTTTCTTTGCCTACCTCACTTGGGAAACAACGTGAGCGGAGAGATAGACAGGAAAGGATTTAAGTATTTGACTGGAATTTTGTGTAACCAGTGGCAAGTTCATTTATTATTTCCCGTTTCTCATTAATTTTAAATGGACGATTATGCAACAATGTTTAATTTTCACACCAAACTCAAATTGAGGTAATGAATACTTTGTATTGAGCCTGTATTAGTAGTTGTACAGGTGGCGAGTTAAATAACTGATATTGTATACCTACTGAATATTGTTTACTAAAGCTAAACAAAAGAAGCGTAGGAAGACCCCAAAAAGATGGGTTGACGATATTGTCCAGATAATGGGGAAACAGTGGTATCGTGTTGCTCGAGATAGGAAAGTGTGGAATAGTTTTGAAGAGGCCTATATCCAGCAGTGGTGAGAAGAGGGCTAGCAGTAAGTAAGTAAGTAAGTAAAGCTAGGAAATAAATCAAGATGTAATTTTTAAGTTTGAATAATTTCAATTTCTGTTTTGATACAGTGTCGCATATTTCGCTACTAATAGGTACGTAAATGAAATTTATGTCGTTTTGGCTATTTGAATAGTCTGATACGTTATTTATGCATTCGTAGGATTATATAATCTAAATAAATAGTCCCCATACATAATCAATGACCAGAGAATTACTTTTCGTCAGTTAAATTTGTCCCTCGGATAAAATCCCGGCATTTCCCATAAGCGAAGTAGCCAGTGAAACATAACGATGTGAAAAGTCTTCGTGTTAATACCAGTTAAAGACATTCACTATCAGTGATATATCTCACCGCTGAGTTTGAGATGTAAAACCTCTTATTAGAAACGCTTGATTTTTGAAAAATGAAAACTTACAGAAAATAGTCTGAGATATATTCTTTGCGTGGTGCTCCACGGCTAATTCATTTCGTAAATATTAAAAATTAAGAAAACATAATTTATTATTATTAACATAAGATAGGGCCTTTTAAAAAAGCCTTAACAGTAAAAAAACAAAAAAAAAAACACACAATCAACATAAAAAAAATATGATAACAGAAACTAGATGGGATTCTCAATGGAAAGCATGTACCTTCAAACAAATCCGCTCACAGCACATTTCCTCACGGTGCGGTGTACTCTGAATCATCAAAATATCAACTTCAATACAGTAACTATTCCTTATTACATGGAGTCGATTCATTGCTGAGTAATAATGATAGTTGGATGATGATCCCGTAGCATAGGACAATGTCTGACTTCTGGTGCTACGATTTGGGACGCGCGAATTCACTAAGCTTAGTAACTCTGGGCAATCCAAAGAGCCATTCACTGTCCTTTTCAGAGTAAGGAGATCGAATAATACTCTGCGATCACGCAGGCTAACGAGTCTCATCTCCATCAACAATATTGACAACAATGTGCCGTAGAGTATGCTGGTATAATTTATTTTACTTATTCTTTTTTATGATAGATAGAGTTTTATGTTATCCGTAAAATATCCACATGTTTTTTGTAATAATTTTGTAATGGCTATTAGCCATATAATATTAAATAAATAAATAATGTAGCGGGATAGTATAAGATTTGTCAGTTAACCAAATGGCTAGGCGGTCAGTTAAATGTGAGGATTCAATTGAATAGAAAGTGTCCGTTTCGTTGAATCACAGCGACGCGACAAACGTTCAATATTCTGTCTGATTGAAAATTAGAAACACGAAGAAAAGTGGTGGGAAATTCCACTAATTGTGAAATTCAGTTCGTTTATTCGGGACTGCGGGGCTTAACAATCCAGCTGGATTTCTTTTAGCCAAATGCAGCCCAGCTATTTAGTTAACTGGTTATCCAATTATAGCATATTTCTAAAATTTAGTTCCTTTATTGGGCACTGTGCCGCTAGGATTGATAAACGTTGCGTTGAACAATTTAATAAGAACTCTATTAGTTGATCAATTCAATGTCAGCATTTAACTATGACCGCCTAGCCGTTCAGTCAACTTGCTTATTTAAGTATATATCGGTGACATATTTAAAATAATTAACTCGATACGAAAATCCTCCAAAGCATTTATATTTATTAAAAAGTGTCGGGGTGCGGAGTGGTGGGTAGATATAATTAATTAGTCAAGAATAACAACTGGCATAACACACAATGATAGTAGGTATCTATATAACAATAGATAGATACGCAAATAATTAAACCAAATAAACAAATACACAACGTAACGAGGTACCTACTTATTTACTTTTAACAACGTACCTATATACCTACATTATAATAGCAATGCTATATTTTTATTGATCCGTATTCAATGTTTGGATATAAATATGTTGAAAAATGTAAAAGACAATATCCAATTTATTTTTCTGTGTTTTATTACTTAGTGTGAGCTGGTTTCAATGTAAAATAAACATTTGATAGTATTCAAAATCATTTATGATTCTGTAATTGAATTATGAGTAATATACTTATTCTATAATATAATATAGGTAGGTACCTAATCATTTCACCAGCAGTAATGGCTACAGAGTGATTGTACTAGGTCTGTATGTATATGTTGCGTGGAGTCTGCGTCTAATAATTTTATTGTATCCAACTCTTCTGCTCGTTAACGAGTGTGCCCTTCCTGAAAGTTTTACTATTTGGCACAGATAGAATGACCTGCATATTTCTTCCACGTAGTTGGTTAACTGGAGAGGCTTTTTCTGACTGGAAGTGTGGAGGGCAATAGAAGTAGGGTGCGCACACCAATGAGATGGAGTCAGCAGGTGAAGGAGGCAACAGGGGGGACCTTGCATGAGGCGCTGCGAAGAGCGGAGGATCGGAGTCGCTGGAAACATTTTGTCCATATCTATACAAATGATGGTCACGATCCTCAGCACTGAGGGAGCGACAACAAAGAAGAGGAAGTAGTTATTGGTTAACAGTTTATTTCATTTATAAGAGATGCCATAATTGCATAGATCAGAGGTTCCCAAACTTTTTTCTCATGGACCACATTCAAAAATTTGCTGGTTCCGGTGGACCCCCTGTATTTATACCCCTCTCTCGTCGTTAAATTTTCGAAATGGTATAGGAATTTGAAATATTTCCAAAACTCCTCGGTTTTCTTAAAGAATATTTTCTCCCAGTACCTTTTTCTACAATGTACCGGGTATTTGTACCGACTATTTATGCCAATATCTGGTGCTTTTACAGAATATCCGATACTTTAACTATGGATTCATGGACCCCCTTTTACAACTCGTGGATCCCCATTTTTTAGTCACGCCATCGTGGACCCACCTGGACCACTTTGGGAATCACTGGCATAGATAGATACATGTTATGTTTATTAATATTTTAAAATATGTTCTAGATTTTGTTCTTTTATTTTACTTTTTGTTTTAATGATAGATGAGAGTTTCATGTGTTCCATAAAATATCCATATATTATGTTTTTTGTAGTAATTTTTGTTAATGACCGTATGATGTAAAAATAAAATAATAAATAATTGTTTTTATTTATTTCCAGAAGCTAATATCCAATATTTTCTAGATTGTATGATGACGATAAAAAATAAAAGCACACCAGAACGAAATGCAGAGAAGCATGTGTATTAAATGAAAAATCCAGGAAATAATATGGGATCCGGATGTAAATGTAAATATTAAACAACCATTATAAAGACACTGAATTTGCAAGTTAGTGCTGTTTACTTTCAAGTAAGTGTTGTCTGTATTCACTACTATTGTTCATTCGACCATGCTGAGTTGTATTTTTCTGGTGGGTACTTGATATTTTAACGGTATTGCCAGCTACATTTTCGATTTTTTTTTTTGTATAGTAACCGTTGGAAATTTTCAAGAATTGAGAAGAGCACAATATATCTCATAATTGACAGATGAAGAGCAATATTTATCTAATAACTGTATTGTAACGACACCTACTTTAGTTAATTAGGTACCTACAAAAAGCTTATGCCTTATGAGAAATAAAAATTATTACAAATGCTATAAGACACCCTAACAGTGCTGTGTAAAGTAAAACGATGTAAATATACAGTCATATATTGTACCTACCTATTCACTATGTCGGTGTTTAGGTACCTAGTAGAAATAAATAAAACATTTGCTTTATTTATTTCTATAACTACCTATTACCTATCCATTTATTTATTTTATCTAAATATTTTCAAAAACTTAATCGATATATGAGATACATATATTGAACGTATTACTATAACGGAATTTATATTTCGATGTTTCAATGAGATATCGTTAGATTTAATTAGTTTTCGCATTGCTTCTTCTTCAGGGATGTATAGAATTAATATGTTCGAATAAGCTGTAATACGAATAAGATATATCCACATTAATAAGACTTTCTACGCATATCCACAATTAAATATTTGATTCCTATCGTAAATAGGTAAGTATGTATATTCTTAATGGAATCAAAAATTTAGAGGGAAATTAAATCATAAACTTTATTCCTACTAAGAGAGAGAGAGAGAAAATTAAAAATAGGCATGTGGTTTGTCAAATATTAAGCTTATTCAATGCGAAGAGGTTTTTAGTAATGTTAAGAATATTTACTAATTTTTTTATTGTTTAATCGGATTTGGATGCAGATGACAAAACGAATCAGAAACTTCAATTGGAGAACCATGCATTGTGTAGACATGGTTCTCCAATTGAGGTTTCTAATTGGTTTTTAGTACTTTTTCATGAACATATTCATTTTTACTTAAATATGGGCACGTGGGACTCTAATATCAAGTTTTCTCACTAGGAAAAGTTTTTACTACTTTTTTCACGTAAGCGCAACTCCATTTTTTCGATAAAATTGTCGATTTAACTTATGTATTTGCACGGTTGTTTATTTATACCCGAACGATGTCGGGTTACAAAAGTTTGTTGGTAATTAATTGATAAATTTATTATCCTATGTGATATACCTACTTATTACATAATGTAAGACAAATAGTTCCTGGTTGAATATAACTCAATTATATGCATTAGGTATGTATAATACTACTATTGGATATTGTGTTACATGCATCCGTATAAAGCACTAGAAGGCAGGTAGGTATAAACCAACATATTATAATAATTATGATGTTCTACTAATGAACTAATTAGATAGGTTTTGTATTATAATGTGGTCGTGTTGAATAATTACATATGTATATATACCTGTGTAGGTATATTCGCATATTGGATAGTTATGAACTCGTAAATCTGAGGAAAACGCATGCTATATGAGTACTTTAATTGTTCAAAAGTATTATAAACATAAAATGATGCTTTGAAATTTCATCATTCTTTCATCGTGATATTTTCCACAAGTGAGGTAGCTAGTATTATATATTAACTGTAGGTATGTAATACAAACGCAACTAGTACCAAAAAGGCTTTGATACATATTAAAGATAGGCAGCGAATCTCATCGCTAAATTGAATTATCTTATACGAGATTTTCTACCAATACCTGCTTTTTCCAGGATACTCAAAAGTTTACAGAAAAGAGTGACAGGTGCATTCTTTACCATAGACTACACGGGGCACGGTAAGGTTAAAGAGAATAGGAATATATTTTCCATCGCATTAATGTTTCATACATATATTATAATATTCCGTGTATTCAATGAAAGTACTAAGGTAATATGTTAAAGAGTTACAAAATTCATTTTAGGATTTGATAAATATTTGTGCAAATTGTGAGAATAATATGAATAATTAGCCAAGTAATTTAACGTGTGGGAAGTATAATAATATTATCTCATATAGGTAAGTATATTAAGTACAAAATAAATGAGAGATATTATCATCCTCTACTAGACAATACATTATAATATATTATATACCTATCTTTATACAACAGAGTAATCAACGTATAAAAATATTAGTTTGGTTTGTATGTACGTCCTCAATGGACATCGTTACTAGGTAAGACAGGGATAAAATAATTCATTTTTTTCATAATCTCTTCATTTAAACAGGTTTTGCGCTAAAACATAGTTAATATTTGATGTGTGTGACAGAGATAATAATAATAATGTAGTTTATATGACATCAAGCCATTAAACTAGTATGGTTTTGTGAAAACGCAACATTATTATTTAACCTGTTATTTATTAGTTTATTCATTATTCATTTATTCATTTATTCATTTATTCATCTATTCATTTATTCATTTATTCATTTATTCATTTATTCATTTATTCATTTATTCATTTATTCATTTATTCATTTATTCATTTATTCATTTATTCATTTATTCATTTATTCATTTATTCATTTATTCATTTATTCATTTATTCATTTATTCATTTATTCATTTATTCATTTATTCATTTATTCATTTATTCATTTATTCATTTATTCATTTATTCATTCATCCATTTATTGATTTGTTATCGATTTATTAATTTGCTGATGTGATTATTTTTAATCAAATTAAGTTTTGAACTACTATAGATGATTCGCACACATTGAATTGCTCAGAAAAACAGACTGTGTTACATACAATAGTCGTGATTATTTTTATATTTTTTTTTGTAAGATGTATTAATCCTTGTTGATTGTATGTTTTTTTTTATATATTTTTTACGCAGCACGCCTCGATACAGGGCAACCTAGTGAGGCTGCTGCAACTTAATTGAAGCTAATTGGTGATATATTGTTTCAACGATTGTACATTGATATTGATTGAATAAAGTATTTATTTATTATTTAATTGTTATATAAGCGTTCATAATGACGATACATCCACAAAAACATTTCTATATAGTATACAGTAAAAAGCAAACTAGAATGCAAAAAAAAAATCACCAATATTTTACATTCGATCATCATAGAGCTGTCAAAAATATTGATCGCATGTTATGAAGTATTTATGTTGTGAGAAAATTTTAATAATTCCAGTTGATTTTTATTTCCTGAGCAAAATCTAGTAACACTATGGTAGAATGTATGTAATCATATTATAATAATAATACTATAGGTAATAGTACCTATACTCGTATACCTACTGTATAATGTTTTGTCCCCCATGCCAGTCAGACATGCTATAACGTAATTTGACTTTACGGTTTAATTGTGATTTGTAATTGCTCACCTACCGCAGTACAGCCTCATAATAAATTCAATAATTAATCAATTACCTAGTTTAATAACATTAACATAACACATTCGACAAACTCTATCCATTATGTTATAGTGATGATGTCTTTTATAAGTATTTAATTTATTTACAATAAATTGTATTAAGTACATTAGTAACTAATATAAATTAATAATAATAAATAACTAATATAAATTAATAATAATAATAAATATTCTCGTAAAATTAATTAAAATAAAACACTTATTTGTAGTATATCCACGGTGACTTTTTGATGATGAGAGCGGAAGCTCTTGAAAGCCGGCTCGCGTCCAATAAAAAGTCACCGTGGATATACTACAAATAAGTGTTTTATTTTAATTAATTCAACATGAATTTCCACCAAGTACCGTCGGTTGAAAATATCAATATTCTCGTACATTAGTTTCGATGTAGGTACATTCATGATAAATCAAACTAAAATACTTGTGTAAAGTGTCGCTTTGATGCCTCATTTTTATTGTTTTAACAAATATGCGCATTGTATATTGCTGTCGAAAATAAAATATATTGGCTACGAAGAGAGAAATACCTTTTGGTTAGTTTCACTAGTTTCATCTTTCAGATATCTTGATTAGAGAACTGTATTATCTACTCAATGCAACACTGTGTAAAATTAAGCCAGAGGAGGCGAGAGTATATGGACAAACTCAAAAATTTCTGCCATTATCACTGTCTCGATCCCGGGTTCAACAATCGAGAAATACTTAAGCCAAATCAATAAAAACATTTTTTTATTATCTGCGACACCTATTTTACAATTCAAACGGAATATGATCTCTTATCAAAATAGCACCAGAACGTTAAGCTCGAAAAATTCTCAGCTGCTAGTTTGCCTGTAACATACCTATGATTATAGAATATTTTGTAAGTTGGAAGACGTTTCCCTGCAACAAGTATGCCTTTTGACGGAACATTATACGGACGGAGCATTCTCTCTTCCCTAAGTAACGCAGTCGTATATAACTTGTAATAAACAAGTTTAATTACATAAATAATGTCATTAATCTTACCTGTACATGATAAGGCGCAACTTTCTCCTCTCCTTTAATTTCTACGTTGATGTGAAGTCTTATCGCCCCAGAGACAGCTGATTTGTCTGTCCTTTTCTCTAAGTTGTACCACACGTCCATTTCACCTGATAGCGTTCGCACCTAATCAAAACAAATTAAATTTTAATATTAAATAATATACAGTGAAATATAAAATTATTGCGAAACAATTAATAAAAACACACAAAAATTAAAGCAAGCTAAATGTATACCAGAAAAAATGGCTGTGCCTAAAGCGTAAACAATTTTTAAGCAGAAGAAGAGATGACGCATTATGTTTTGGAATCGCTCAAAGCAACATTATATATTAAGCTTTGAAAATATTTTTTACTGTTAAATTAAATTCATCCGAAATGCAACACGTATACATTAACACAATTTATCTCTAAACTGTTATTTTTTGAATACATATAAGATACAAACATTATTTTGACTAAGTTTTTTGGTTTATTAAGGATCTACTAGGCTCTAGGTGCATATAATAGTATAAACCTTAGCATATAGTCGTCACATAACTAGTGTAATATACACATCATTTCAGTGCACACAACTTCCGGTTCCACATATAAAAAAGTCAAAAATTTCGAAAATTTAGATTTAATTGATAATTCATAAAATTAACTCCACTCTATCAATTCCACAAACAAATAACTAGAAAAAAACACGGTTCTTACCTTTATTCTTAAATATAAAGTTAATGAAAAAGAATGTACCTATTTTCAATTCCAAAAAAATAAACATTTCAAATTGTTTAACTATTGAACGCAACAAAGTCAACATAATGTCTCAAATAGTGTGATTATATATATTATATACCTGTATATAAATATAATATTTGCGATAAACTCGCCCTCTGTATATTGATTGTATCTAACTTGAATGTATACCTTTTATGTGTAATTGTTTGTAATCAATGTACAGTAAAGAATAAATAAATAATATTCATACTTATATCAAAATTACAAAAAAAATGTGATTTCTCGAATTTAAGACATTTTGACTTGTTGAGTTGTGGAACTGGACAGCCGAATTATTTATTATATGTTATTCTATTTTTGATTTTAAATATCGTTGGTAAAATGTAAATAGGGGGTGTAAAGCGTAGTGGTGAGTGAGTAAGAAATATACCTGGATTATTTAATAGATCCAGAAGTACATATCTGTTTAACTCACTGAAAGAAAATATTTCATAGATAGCACCCTGTATGAGAGAGACCGAGAGCTTTTGTGTATGTGCCTACTCAGATGATAATCTATGCGGAGAATTTAGAGGAGAGCATCTACAAACAGCGCGACTAACGGCCGGTCTCAATAAGCGATCTATCTCCGAACTTTTGTTAAAAATCGATCTATCTTTCCGTTTTTCCGTTTCAATAAACAAAGCTGAGACAGAATCGCTATCCAAATTCTCTATCTATCTCTCGGAGTGCTGCGAGTTATAGAATGTATGGAAATCAACGAAAATGCGTTTCAATATCCTAACTCAAGTTGCTTGTCGTATCCGTGGTAACAAATTTTTATATGATTTTGTTATCGCCGGATTTTGACAGATTGACAGTGGAGTTAAGTGTTTTGACTTTTTGAGGTTGTGGTAAAATAAAAAATGTTTTCAAGCGATCTAGAATTATTCGAAGCTGGAGTATTTTATTCTGACGAAGATCCTATGAAGCAATACCAGAGAATTGATTATATGTCCGAACTTTCGAGCAAAGAGTTCACATACCGGTTCCGTTTGAACAAAACTGAAGTGAATAATTTGTTGACAGAAATAGTGCCAACACTACGTGTAACGTCTTTTCGTTACATATCCTATAAGCTTCTTTATTCATATGTTATGTCCACAGTTAATACATTATTCTATAGTCATTTCATCATCATCATCCAGGATAGGTAGGAATAAATAATAAAGTCTAATACGTAAACATTTTTTGGTTTTAATTGACAGCTAAATCAATATTTAAACATGAAACAAAACTAATTTATTATTTATCCATACATTTATATATACCTATATATTTTATTTTACAAAAATACACGCCACAAGCCTTTACCATGTTTGGATACAATTATACTAATATGAACAACAATCGCTTCCTGGCAGCTTTCTTCAAATTCTCCCACTTCAGTCGCAGCTGCTCAGAGCGCCGAAAATCTCCCGTGTCAGCAGAATATTGGCTCGCAATCGCCTTCTACTCCTTTTAATTTGTTGTTGGTTGCGTTGGTGGATTTGGTAATAACCGATATTTGATTATATTATCCAGCCCCTCAGGCTGCCCACTGTAGCGCCTCCAGTGTAGACAAACTTTGTGCAGTGTAGAATTCGGATAAATGGAAGTCCCCAGACTTCTGCGCTATCCGGGTGGTCGGTGGGTCTCCTTCAATATATATCTAACAACAACAACACCTGGTCCTTTCCAAGAGGTTTTGCTTTCACCTGAAATTTAAGGCATTTATTTATCAGATATACAACAAGGCTGGTGTTATTTCTTACAACTGCACAGAACTGTGACACGGATTCCAGCATACAATATAAAACAACATATATTATATTATATGATCATTAAAAGGAAAACAGTATTATTTACTTACATTTAGTGACGATTCCATATTAATTTCGTTATTTGCAAATGCAGCAGACAATACACGCACCGAAAAAGATGACACGACGAGAAATGACAGGAAAATCAACACCGCCACACGGTAACTATGGTAATCGGAAGGAACAGCGATACGAATCCTATCTATCTCTGGCCACTTACTTTTTCTTTATTGAGACGCGGGTCGAAGAACGATACAAATTGGAATTTTATCTCGGATCGCGTTGACAAGGCTACCTCGGTTATGTTATTGAGACCGGCCATGTGAACTGTTTAAAGATGAATCAAAGCATACCACCTACCGTAACTACATATAATAATATATAAATGTTAGATAATATGTTGGTCTATACCTATATAGGTACACAGTGAGTTTAGAGTCTTTGTGTTAATGTCTTGTGAATACAAAGTATGGTAGCTATTATATATAAATAATATTTCCTATGCAATTTGTATCTAATGCAAAAACCCTGAATTGTGGTTTGCTTACAAAATATTCATCTCACGTTTCAATTAATGAAATATTGTTGTTCTGTTATCAGCAGTATGATTGTTGCATAAAATTTATTGAAATTAATAATGATAATTCACCTTTAAAAGCTTTGCGGTGAATCTCAAATCTATTTGAAATAATACATTTATTATAGTTTCTACTTAGTCATGACGATGCCATAGGATTTGTAAAAATGCTAAGCAAAATTACCTAGAATTTATTTATATGTTTCTACTTTTCGTCCAAAATATTCATAGATTTATATTACAGTTACACCCAATTTCATAAAATATTATGTTGCTTTATCTCTGAACTGAAACATAGATTTCATAATTTTGCTTTAAATTTAAAGATTTAAACACGATTAAATTTCGGAAAAACTAGTTGTCATTATACACATTTTTTAAAAAGATGAATCTGTATTTGGAACAAATCCTAGATACCCCCCACAGTAAGCAATATGTTTGCGTTCCGGAAGTAGAGTAAATCAGCGGGTGGAATCGAGCACGGGTCTCTAGATTGAAAGTCTAAGATTCTACCATCAGGTTACCGATCACTTCATTTATCTATGATATTAAAAATAATGTGTGGCAACTGTTGTTTACATAAATTATCTTACTTAACATTGAAGCGAAGCGTAGAAAACAAACAATTTCCCCAAGGGATTTAGAAAATTTTAATTCTAATTTTTCATTTTGGACTAACTTAATTTTTTGTGAAACAAAAAAAACGTGCAATGAACTTTGAATCTTTTTTATGTGTATTTACTGTTACTTATGGCTATTTAATAATAAAATAAATAAATAAAAACTATGGCATAAAAATGAAGGTTGATACCTCAATGATTGTCTGCCCAAGGAAGTCATCAGATTCTCTAGTAAGCTTCTGTCTCAGTTTGGATTTGAGATCATTGTCCTCATCCCACACTCGCACCTTGATACGATCCGAAGAGTTGTGGCACTCACTAGAATCATTATTAATTAGGAATCAATAAATATGTATTCACATAATTAAATCAGTACATTACTAAACGTTACGCATAGATTAATTAGAAATGAAATTTCACAGATCAATTTAAATTTAACTAATAAAATATTTAATCAATTAATGCTCATGTTTGTACCTAGAATATCAAGTTGATCCTTTTATTTAATCCACTAGAGCAGTGTTTCCCAAACTATGGGTCGCGACCCACTGGTGGGTCGCGAGCGAATATTGAGTGGGCCCTGAGCATTAAGTAGTTCCATGACTCGCTACTAGAGAATTTAAGCATTGCCAATATTTATGACCTCTTTTCTCTAAGATAGCTAAAAGGTGGGTCCCAAGATTGGAAATTTTTGTTAGATGGGTCGGAGCCCAGTCAACTTTTGGGAACCTCTGCACTAGAGGCAATAAAATATTTGTTTCAAAATAATTCGGTTATATTTCTTTTAAGAGCACAACAAATATTTTCATATAAAGTTTTATGTATTCAGGTATGTGGAGTACCTTGGACGATCTCCGCTCACATAATAACTCAAATAATTTAGTAAATGAAGAGTAAGGTTATGCTTAGTTTTATTTCATGCGCCTCTGTACATAAATACAAAAATAAAGTAGTTTGTATTTAAAATAATAAAACTCAGTACTTACAAATAAAATTTCTCATTCCACACTGGGTTCAGTTCTTGAGGCATTGTTCTCGTTCTCTTTTTTATTTTAGACACTTGGACGGTGACGTAAGGATCTGAGGTACCACTTTTATCTTTGGCAATCAATCCTTGAGCGCATATTACTAATGGAAAAAAATATAAATTATATAATCTTTTATCTCTATTGTTCACATTATTTGATAATTTGGAAATTGATTAGAAAAACAAAAAACATCGGGATTTTATAAAAAAAGTATTCGGTATTTTCAAATTTACACAGATTTTTAACAAATGAAATACATCTAACATAATATGTAGCTGGAGTAGGTTGGTAGCATGACGAAAACTTAGAACCTGATTATGTTGATTATTAAGTTTCAATTATCTTATTTTAGGATAATAGCATTATTTTTTATTTATTTAAATTGTCCCCAGGTCCTCACTTTGCAAGCTCTTTTACTCGTCACACATGTTAATTTCTTCAATATCACAAATTTCAAATATAATAAAAATAAGTTCGCAACTACATCGTCAAAAACTCAATTATTTAAACAAAAAGCAATCAAAAATTTCTATTTATTTAGCATACCTCCTAATAAAAACATGTCAATTATAATTTAATCAGGGGTGAATTTTTGGCAGAGGGACACTTCATTTATTTATAAAATAGAACATTAAAAAAACAACTAGATTAAATATGATAAGTACTTACTTATTTAAAGAAAATTGAAATGTTTTCTTCAGACAGTTATATACTTCTATTTCTGAGTACTCATCTATTAGGTACTTATATTATAACATTTTGTATACTATACTAGGTATCCCCTTAGGCTGCATCCCAAACAGCAGATAGGCAGGGAGGACTTAATGTCGCACAGCTCAATTCCTTCATACTTCTTTCGCTTCTTCTACATTCATAAAAATTTTCATAAATACAAAATGATTTCTCTTGCTTAATACGCAATCCTCCTTCAAAATTAAATCCACGACTTACGTGCTTCTTCTTCACATCCATTCTTCCAGTTCAGTAAGTCTTTCCAATATACACGTAGTAGAATTCCATAATTAGGTAATTTGAAACAAGTGTGTATTTTTACTATAAGTTATTGATCACAAGAGAGACGTCTTTCGACTAATCAGGTCATTATCAAACCATATACCTGAATCAAAGGATTGATAATGGCCTGATAAGTCGAAAGACGTCTCTCTCGTGATCAATAAATTATAGCACACTCAGGGAACACTCGTGTAAAATTACCTAATTATATAATATGATTTATGTAAGAACTGTTGAGTCATAATCAGTGCGAGAGAGGCAAATATAAATTGGTAAATCAATATGTCCTGATGTTAAACCTTCTGATCAAATTTGACAGAGTGAAAGTATATATAAATAAATATTAACTATTTTTGTTGAAGTTTATTTTGTAAAACTCGATGTTTATATATATGTAGAGGAAAATACACAATTAAATATTGTTTAAAACCAAAACCAATTGTGTTTTTTTCCATATATAAATATTAACTGATTCGTTTGCTTATTTCTTATTAATTACTGATATATTTTCATCGTTTTGAAGATTAATACCTAAATATTTATGTGTCTCAAATTCAACAAAGCCCATAAATTCATAAAATATTGCACAAAATTGAATTGACTTGTTATTATTTGAAATTTTATCAAGAGGATATAAAACAAACCATTGTATTGATTGACCACTTTCTTTAATATCAATTATATGACGGCTATATTATAATTTCATTGACAATAAGATGTATTTATGTAAAATTTGTCTATTTAAAATTTTATATATATAAAATATTATTTTCCACATTTACACACATACATATTAACGAGAACATGTAAATTTTTCTGATATTCTTGCGCTCTCTCCATGTCATACGAATTTTCTTACAAACTTAATTCTTTAATCATTCAATACATCCACATACCTATTAAATCATCTCGATTATGTTAACCAATTCACAACACTCTGTATAACTCACTCATTTTCTAATGCCAAAGCACCAGAAGACAGATTAATTATACTTTGTAAAACTAAGTAAAATACAAGTAGGTAATTAAAGTAGCATCTCAGGATAATATTTAGATTTCAAATCAATATCAACACAAACCGCAAACTTAAATGAATAATATAAATTTAGAAGACATTTGATATTCTACGGTTATAAGAGATAATTGATCGCAAATAAGCTTCGGTAACATATCTTTTATATTTTCTTTCTTACAGATGCATAAGGTAGATGGAAGAAACTGTGATTTTAATTACATATATAGGTTTCGAGCTTTTTCAACAATAACTACCGATCAAAAAGCGATACATCTTCTAACTAGTATTAACATAATCTAGATATTTAAATTGAATAAAACCACTGAGTAATAAATAAAACTTTTTTAACTTTTCATGCGAAATATTGTTGCTTTGCATCAAACGGTTCTCAAATAGTAACAAATTTAATTAAATTGTTATTTCTAGTATACCGTCACGGCATATCTTACAAGCGAGATAGCCGGCGGACTAAGGTAATAAAAATGCAGATTGTCCTCTCCGTGCTTATAAAAAATATATATTCAAAATGGGTAGCATGCTTCATCGCTGAATCAAAGTTGTTAATGAACACCCGACTTTTACAGAATAACTCGAAAACTTACAGAAATGTATTGGAGGTCTTTTCTTTATCGGGGCCTCAACGGTTAATGTTTTTGTCGCATTTGAAAATATAAAACAATTTACTAAAACATAACGGAAAACTCGAAGTAATCAATATTTTGATGTATGCTACTCATCGTTCACTAAATTCAAAATAAAATATCAAAAAATCTTTTACAGCAGATATACTAGATAGAAGCTTTTTTTATTTATTGAGTATAATTATGAATAGAATCAATTAAAAGATGAACAGATATCAATATGATTCAAAAAATGGTACATTCGAATTCGGTGTTCCTTTCCAATTATCCTATATAATATATCAATTATCCGTATAATAAAAAGTTTTATTTCGCTCCAACCATCATTACATTACAGCAACAAACAAAATAGGTACCGCAAAACTTTTGTAAAACATTAAGAAAATAGACGCACATCGTACCAATACAATATTATATAGGTTGGTTGTAAGTGGGTACCTATTTCTATTTGTCATATGGGTTCATAGATTATAATTTATTTAGAATCAAAGTATAATATTTATTTCGTAGGTAGTTTAAATAAACAATAATATACTTATTCATATTTTATTTATCTTAATTAATTTATTCAAGAATATCAGAATATGCTAATTTTGGATATTTGCTTAGCAGACTGTAAACATTTTTTCTTTACTTGTAAAAAATATTTCGCCCAATATAATATATGAATTTACGCGATATTACGAAAAATAATGAACATTTAGTTTTTAAAACTTACATCAATATTGGATGTAATATTTTCGAGACACATTATTTTAATCAGACAAATTCGTATTACATTGTATACTCACCGTATGTGCTAACATCGTAACAAAAACTTCTATTCGTGATTGGATCACAAACTTCGTAGCTTAACTTCAAATTACTTACATTATTGTCGTGTTCAGTAATGTAAGTAATCTCTCTTATAGAACAAGTTTGCGTATATTGTCGATTTATATTTAAGTGATTACAGGGTTAATTATAACATTTACACATTTAGAGCAATTCGATTACTAGATTATACAAAAAATCTAAACATTAATGTCTGTAGTCAAAAATTTAATAAGATGAATCTGGATTTATTGTAAATCAAAAAATGCAAAACACTTTCTTAGAAATAATAAGTTAATGACATAAATCACAATTAGTTAAAGACTGGAATTAGGGATTTTCTGCTCAGAAGTCTTCACCTAGTCTCAAATATAATCCTACAGATATTTTTTATACTTGGTCTCCCATTTCTTTTTCATAAGTTTTCGAGATCTCTGTAAGAAGTCGATATAGAAAAAAATAAATACATTATTAGGGCTATTCTGAAAGCTTTCCTCTAATTTTTAGAGTCCTAAAATAATAGAGGACGCTATTATTTTAGAGGACTCTTATCTTAATTTAGCGATAACCCATGTTGAATATCTAAATTAGTTGTTGACACGGAGTTTGTCTGCTGATTATCCTTCTTGCGGGCTATGCAGCAATAGTAGGTATATAAATATATTGCAATAAAGCATAAAAAAGACCAACTGTTAATCAACTATGAAAATGTGACGGCAAACATGTACAAAAAGACATGATGTTTTATACTTCGATGTTGAGAATATTTGATTAGCAATATAGATACATTTTTTTATTTTGTTCTTCATTAACTTACAACATAATAAGTCATTATTATTATTGGTCAAAATTTAAGCGTTTTTTACGTGCCAAAGCACCTCAAGGACACTGTCTAATTCATCAATTCTAGGACATTACATATACGTCATAGTATGAATAGAAAGTGATGTATAAGTATTATACACGAAAACCTAGGTAATATAAGATTCATACACTTCAGAGCATGATGTTTTTACAAAATTCGAGCGATGAGGTATAACAGGGGTGGCCAACTTGATTAGATCCAAGATCTACTGTTTACTGAGGAAGCCCTGTGCGATCTACCAATTACTTTATTTATTTATTGATATTTATACATCTTCTTGTACATACTATAAACAAATATAACTATACACTGGCGGGCTTATTGCCATTAGGCGATTTCTTCCAACCAACCAGAATTACATACATCATGAAATTTTAAATGAAACAGCATAGTTCAGTACACAATTAAGTAGTATTTTTATTTTATTAAGAGGGAAAACATAAAACTGAAAATGATTCTTAGTAACTACTTATGTTACGTTGCGCAGTCTGTTCTACGTATTTATGTATGTTTATATTTTTTGCTTTGCCACGATCGACTGGATTAATTGTCGCGATCGACCGGTTGGCCACCCCTGAGGTATAAGAATCACTGTACCATTTCAAATATATTATATTATGTAGGAGGAGAATAGTATAAAAATATTATGTAGGTATTATAGAAGGATATCATAATAACAAACAATGTCGTACAGAGTACATAAATATATTCGTATTATCTAATATGGAAAATACCAAAGATGCTGAAGATTTTTACTGTTACATAGTCATCAACATAGCATAAATTTTCTCGTGTTTAATAGCTTCCAGGGAATAGTTGACATTATTCATACAATATTAATCCTGAGTAGATATACATTATACATTCTAGTACAATGAATATAATATTAACATCTTCCGACAATATTTAACAAATAAATCTCTCTCTACACCCTCACGCCGTATCCCAGGAGGGATAGGCAGAGAGAACGGAACGCCATATAGATCTATCTTTACAAACTTCTTTCACTTCCACCACATTCATCCAGTTTCTCATACATGCACGCCGATTTCTCTTACTTAACACACGGCCGACCCTAAGGATTTGATCCGCGTTTCCTCATACCCCCTTTTTCAGATAAATACATCCTCTTCGCCATTCTTTCATCTTGCATTCGCTCAACATGTCCAAACCATCGTAACTAACAAATAAATACTAACCCTATTTATTAAATTTTGGTTTGGCAATTTGAAACACCAAATATAGTTATGCCGTGTTTACAGTGAATGGGCACCGTGTTTTTTGGACGAGACTTTTGTTCTTATTATTTTGATTGTGTATTATGTGAATGATGTAGACGCATTAGATTGGAGGGTTTCCTTGGTCAAGTCAGAATTGTGTTATTTAATTTTTATGACTCTAGTGTTTGTGTTCTTGATAAATAAATAAATTGTAATTCTCTACGACATTGTTATTGTCGCAACTATAACTAGGCGCCTACATAATAAGAAGTTCGTTGACTGGTTTAACTTTTAACGTGACTTTGTAATCAGATCTAGACGGGTGCATTCACCGATTGAGATTCGATAAAACCATGAATTGTAACTTTTTATAAGTAAAATTTTATTAATATTTATTAATGTTATTTTTTTCGGGTTTCAAATTTAACGAAAATAAGTTTTCTCCAATTTAAGTGATTCTGCATCAATTAAGTAATTTATTTTGACAAAAATCCCAACGAACAAGTAACGTTACCGAAGAAATGGAGCGTTATAAAAGGATTATCCAGGCAAACAGATACCATGAAAATGCATAAAAATAATTAATAGCTCTCGAGTGAACTACGAAATAACAATAATAGGTATTTGATAAAACTGTGACAGTCAAAAATAATAAACTCTTTACTGTTGATTGCATTGATTGTATCGGCGACAACTTTATAACAATCCAATTGAAACTACATAATATAATGAATGTTATTTTGCTATTGAAAAAAACTAACGCATAACCGATTTTGCTAACTCCGAGTTCGCATCATAAGGTACTTATGAATTAAATATCGCTAAAAATTGTAATAAATGGGTGGAAATCGTCTCAAAAAGTTTTCCGTAAAATCAAAATAAATATATTATGAACGAATCACGGATTTATTAGTATAATTTAAGTAACATATTATTAATACCTACAAAGTTTGAAACAAATTAACAGTCATTGGTTCTTGTGATTTAGAGGAAATGAACTATGTTGCGTATCAAGTGTTTTAAGATAACACCATATTGTAAGAAAAGTTAGAAACAACCTGCTCGTTTCTTTATAAAATACATTAATAAACTTTTACTAAATGCGGCGTTATACACTTCAAAAATAACGCCGTTGGTTAGAGAATTAATATGATATACGTAAGTATGTTAAGATTTCTACTTCATTTAAATGTAAGTAAGAGTTTTGTATGTATCAAACTTTATAATTATAGGTAAATATATATTATGTAGCGTCACGCCATATTCATTTTCGTTCTGGAAAAGAAAAACAAGCTTTGGGTATTTTGTATTTACACAACAATAATAAAGCTACATTATAAAAATATATTCTATCGCTATTTTTTAATATTTGCGAGTCTTATACTACTTCTCTGATGAGGTTCGTCACCCTTCCTACTACAGTACAAAACCAGATGGTTGTGCAGAAAAGTGGCTCCATTATCTCATTGTTATTTATGGAGTTGTTCGATACTTCCAAGAGAAGGGTTGAAAAACGAAAGAAGAATCAATTTATTTATTTACTTATTTATCATATTAGAATGTGAAAAACAGTCACCTCAATTATCTATCTACTTTATTTTTTATGACTTTTGCTTCACTTTTCTTTTTGTTTTACTACATCAATGTATCTAATATTATATTATTCGATATGAGAAGATATGTATATGTATTACGGCGTTAATATTTTATGAATGCCATTTATGATGGTTATAAAAGGCGTCGAACAAAGCAGCGAGGAAAGATTTTATCGCTCACTTTAAATGGACCTAATGCATAGCTATCTAAGTTCCAACCATCAATTTTATATGATGAATTTCCTAAAGTTACAATCTTTACAGAATTGAAACACGATTAAATTCATTGATTAATTTAAAGTTTTCACCGTAATATAGAACCAAAATTTTCGATTTGTCTAAAAACAGATGATTGAAAAAAGCAATTTGTAATCAAATAATAAATTTTATATTTTATATTCCGATATGAATTAGTGTGGGGATTCCTCAGCTCAAAGAAACAGATATAAACGAATCTTTTTTATGTTTTGAACGAAAGTAAAAAAATAAAAAAAACTATTGTATTGGCACTTGTTTTTTAATTGAAAAAAAAAACACCCGATAGGACAATGTCACATTCCAAACAAAATGGAAAATATGTTCGTAGTATTTACTGAATGACAATATTGTTGCAAGGTGTCAATATACCAAGGTAGATTAAAGAGATATTTAATATTTTAATTATGCAATAAAAGCAGACGGTACACAATCTATTCAGTACAATTCAGAGTTCGTCGGTAGCCTGGAGGTAGAGTCTCGGTCTCGTGCATGCGAGGTCCGTGGTTCGATCCCAGGTATCGGCAATCTTCCCATTCACGATACAAGCTTTTAGCTTTCTGTGAAAAGTGTATAAGGTTGATTTGGGTTTTTAATAAACATCCAAACATATCTTTTTTTTTTAAATAAAATAAATTATACTTTAATTGTAGCCAATATAATGTACGCATATTAATGCCCCACACACCTCAATAGGTTAAGTCTAAGTAAAATATAACATGACAACTTTAACCTTTTGTAGCGTTATTGAACCTTGAGACTGAACTAAATTAAGAAGATATAGTGGATGACAAAGGATATTTCACCGTTATATTCAAATAACAGTTTACTTCTTAAAAACGTGAATTGCTCAATTTGAAATACACATTTGAAACTTTTTTATAAATTTCATCTAAAAAAGATATTGCTGTAAATAAATGCAAATTTAATTTTTTTATTTTAGTTTAATATAACTTCGGTTAACCGATTTTTATTTAGAAATTTATAAAACTTTTTCCGAGGAAAAATATTTCCTTTTTGAGAATCGAGTATGAAGGTTATGTGAAAATTGCTTTATTGTAGCATTTAATTAAAAAAAGTACATACATGAGGAGCTAATTTAAGTCTTTGAGTAAAGAGTCGGTGGATATTCAGGGTTCCCTTTAATTTCAAGATAAATTTTGTTAGAGGAGCCCTTCAGGTGAATAAGATTAATATCCATGGGTGAGGGAGGATGCAACCCTTACGTGGAGGTATAATAAAATAAATAATTACAGTTTATCTTTCTTATTTCATTATTATCACGGCTTGCTTAGTGACAATGTGGACATTAATGACACTTCGATAATAAAATACCCATATTTGATCATTATGCCGAAGACATAAAACAAAACATATACTTATAGGTAATCTAAAATCGCATATACATATCATATACAGTTACACATATTATACATAATGTATCTTGGAGATCATCAAAATAATAATAAACAACAATTTTAGGAAAAGATAATAATAATGCTTTCTTCTCGTTGCCTCAAGAACTGTGCTTCTTTGTTAATACATAATCGTAACTATAGTTTGGCTCGAAATTAATTGACATTCTGGACATTCTCAAAATATGAACCAACCAGGACCACAGCTTTTCTTGTACATAATACAAAGATAACGGATCTTTGTTGAGTGTGCGGTCGCATAGTATAGTTTGTGACATGCTCATATTATATATACATACGGAAAACAACACAATTGGTTTTAGTTTTGCTAAAAGATTTTAATGATCAGTGACCTGGTTTCGACTTATAAAGTCATTGTCAAACTTATCAGTCTGACTTTATAAGTCGAAACCAGGTCACTGCTCATTAAATAAAACCTTTTAGTAAAACTAAAACCAATTGTGTTTTTTCCATACATAAACATGGAGTTTTACAAAATTAACCTCAACTCAATATTTAAAATGCTCATACCACCTAAAAGTCTAAATTCTTCCAAGATATTTATTTTGAAAACTTAGTATCTTCCGCTTAGGAGCAAAGATAATTTAGGCATTGAACAAGCAGTATTTCGTCCCGACACTGCATTATTAACTACAGTTCAAATTTCCTTGTTTCTTCAAGTACACGGAGTTCAATTAATTATAATATATAATTCGATTATATTTTAAACAAAGATAATGAATTTTGCTGCCTCACTAAGTTAGAGTCTGTGTCGAAGCGGAAATGATTTACAGTAGACAAATAATGATTCATATTTGAATTTTACCATTATAAATAAAATTACCATTATAAACATTTTTCTTACATCTGCTTTCCCTTATGTAATCCTTTTTTAATGTCACATTCATACTCATTCAATCGTTTCTTATTTTACTTTTAGCAAATCTTTTTATATAAAATAATCACTTCTCTATAATAGTTATACATTTTTATAATCAAGTAACAAGTTCTAACTTATTCACTGTGTCGGTGTTTAGGTAGTAGAATTCCATAGCGAAATAAGAGATTGACAATGTCCTTATAAGACGAAATACGTCTTTCTCGTCAAATAAACAAATAGTAGAATAAAACATTTGTTTTATTTAATTTCTAACTTGATTAAACATAAAATTATATGTATCTTGATGTGTCTAATGTGGTACCTTTTATCCATATTGATGACAACGAGTTTTTAGTAGACAACATATATTATTCAAATTGAAAATATTCTTATAATTTATATAATTTGAATTTGATAAACAATTATTGCAAATAATTCACCGTCCAATAGCTGGATTAGCCAGTTCAGTCATTTAAATGTCGGCTTTCAATTGAATGACCATCCGTTTCGTTAAATCAAAGTGACGTGCCAAGCTTTCAACATTCTTCCTGATCGAAGCTAGCCCGATTGTTGATTTTTCATTTAATACTGTGGCGCTAGAATTAATAAGCGTTGGGTAAAATACCGCGACTAGCCATTCGATTGAATGCCGGCATTTAACTTATTTATTTATTTATTTATATAATAAGCAACATTGAGTGACATGACACTTGTTACCTTTGCGTCACTCAAAGTTCATAAACTTTGCTTAACTATATAGTTAACACTGTTAACAGTACTGTCTTATTCAGCTATCAGGCGGTGACACATATAAATGAGATGTTCTGGACTAATTTACATTTGTAAAAAAAATCGGACATAGTCGTTATGCTACCAACAAACTCGGTATTAAATAATATGCGCATTAAAACATATGAATACATAATGATAGTACATATATATTTTGCAAGCAGACAGTTAGGATGCAACAAGCAATCATGCGATAGTAAGCAAAAAAGTAATTCATGCATAATATATTAAGAGACAATATTTAGTTACATATAATATTCAAATTGAAATTCTTACTTGATGCTATATTCTGTATTTCAATGAATGTGTTGATAAGAATATTGATAATTACGATATCACAGTGAAGAATTATTAATGAACTATTTTTTTTGCATCATAATGAAATACAGTAGGTATATAGCCAACAGGAAATCCAATCTATTAATGAACACCTATATACCATGTATATACAACGCAACGCTACTTACCATATCAATGTACAATCGAGTAATACTTATACCTAATAATTCGATATAAGATTGAACCATATCTATCGTAATATATATTATATATCATTTTAACACGTAGTCCTGAAAATTTCAGTTTGTACGGATAACAAATAACTACTTATAAAACTATTAAAACTATATATATATATATATATATGTATTGATTGTCTTTGCGGACACATCGCGTATTTTTGTTTGGTGGTGAGCTTTCGAATGCGCTCGGGCATCCATTGCCAAACCGACAGTCGGTTTGACAATGGATGCCCGAGCGCATTCGAAAGCTCACCACCAAACAAAAATACGCGATGTGTCCCCAAAGACAATCAATACATACATACCTCGTCGCGAAAAACTTATCAACAACATATATATATATATATATATATATATATATATATAATTACACATTTTCAATATAATATCACACCTTATTTTAGTTAGCTGGAAGATATTGCTTCCAGGTAATAAGCTCGCCAATTGCTGATCTTTTCTGATCAATAAAGTGTTATTATTATTATATATACCACATATGAGACCTATGTTCTGGTTAAACAAATATAGATGTGACTTTATTTAATTAAATAGGTTTTTCATTAAAATAATTTAGAAACATAAATATGGAAGTAGTTCAGTATATGCTTTCAATATTGCTTTAATAATCTTCAACTTCCGCTCCTTTAATAAGGCCTAAAATCGAATTCCTTTTGAATAATAATGAGATTTGTGAATAAATTTATGGCGCTTAAAATAAAATAATGAAACTGTTGCCAAGAATTTAATATTATAAAAACTTCAAGACAATATTGCATTTAAATAATATATATTACGAGGTAGCAACACCTTACCTACATAGAAAAATATGTAAGTAAGGAAATTATTTGAGATCGGTTACGGATCTCATTGTTATGACTATTGAAATTTCTTTATTTATTTACATAACAAACAGCTGTATCAGCTTTTACAAATAAAACAAATAAAAACAAAAACAGTTAAGTGAAATAATGCATTTAAAAAGAAAAGCAATGTATCTTTTAGATTATTTTAACAATTATTATTATTATCATACATTTATTTCATTTTCTAATTTCCCGCTATTTATTTTAGATCTGTTTCTCTCGTGTGTGAGAGAAAAACAGAATAATAATATAAGTATATAAAAAATCTATATACCTATAAACTCGTATAACTACACAAAAAAATAAATAAAAAAACTCAACCAGGAGTTTATTAAATGATATTACTTTATACGAAAAATAACGGATAAAAAATTATACTGATATGTTTTTGAATTCATATTTATTGTAATAATATTTTTCTGTTATACACGCGTATTCTGAGTATGTTACAATGGCTCCAAATATATTATTAGCTACATAATTTGCCTCATCGGTGATACCTATTATTATTATTCGTCTTGCATTTAGAATAAAACGGAATATAATTCCTACCGGAAATGTAATGTTTTATCCGTAACCGAAAGCGTATTCTCTTATAACATTAAAAAATACAGTTAATATATTATAGCGCAGAAATTATTCCATCACTTATTTTGAAATATTCGCTTCATCCACTATCGGTTTGTTATCAATGACTTAATATTTTAGATGTATCAGATATAACAATATTAAATTTTAAAATACTGAATGAATTTCAAATTTATATATTTCTCAAATAGCAACTGTTATTACTAAGCTAAAAACCTACATACAGTAATATACCTATGTATGCAGCTGTATGTATACCAATACTCACACATGCGGGATTTTCAGCATTAAAATGGGGTTGCATTATCTAAACATGATCACACTCACCTTTGAAGAAATTTGAAAGGATAAATTATACTAAGAGAGACCAGAAGATTTAGTATATAGTTTATAGAAGAAAAAGTTAGTAAAAAGATAGCAGAACAAGAAATTCCTGTAGCAAATGTTTACCTAGTAGATTTCAATACATCTAAAAAAACTCTATGAGAATGATGTATAGTTTGATAAAACCACAACAAATAGGGGTTTATTGTGTGTTTAATATTCTTAATCATTTTTTCAAACTAATGCTAACTATATTATAAAAAAAAACTTAAATAATTAATTAAATTTCATCAGAATACAGCTAAAAGGGTAAAACATTAATATTCAATAGTACGAACGAAAATAGATATTATGTAGGTAGGTACCACATGGGTCCAGCTTAAGTTGTACTATGCATAATAACATAATATAATGTACTGTCACATTGGTGAGTAATTATGTTTAATGTATGTATACATATAATAAAAATGAAAGTGTATTATCATAGGGAGTGAGGAGTATATGTATATAAATATTAACTGAACTTGTAATATAAGCGAGACCTGGATTATCTATGGATTATCCTTTAACGAGCCTAGAGGATTCTGTGGCAATTGTTGAAAGTCGGATAGTTTGAAGAATTCTATGTTTGTTAATCTTGGATATGGTTATTTTTATATCATGTGCGCCTCCATATGTAGCTGTAGTTCCACGGTGTTGAGAAGGACCAATAAAGGACTATTTTATATATTTTCAGGTGGTTTTCTTTACATGAGTTTCACTCGGAGCAATTGAACTACGACGCCTGAGATTCTTCAAAGTCTAACTAGTCGGGAAAATAAAAATAAGCTACAAAATATTTTGTTACTACTCCACTACATCACGTCGAATAACAAGTCTTACTTCACACTTGTTATTATTTTACTGGACTTATTTTTTCAAAGTCTTTTGCAGTGACAAATTTTAAATGCTTTGTCAGATTATGAATTTGAATAAGGTACCTATAAGGAGGATATAAACATATATTTTAATATGCAAACCAAGGGAATCATCCCTCGAAGCACGAGCTCTGCTACATTTTAATGGAATAAATTGTATATTATGTTTCAGGAAAACCTTATGTGTAAATTATATGAAAAATGTTATACCTTTATACGAAACATTATTGAATTTTTCTCTGGATATTGGTTTTAATATATTTAATCAATTCAAAGTATCATAAAAGTTATACAAATCATTGTGCGGAGGGCATCTATATCGCTATGTTGCGATATCTTCCAAGATATATTGTATTTACTTATGAAGTTTAAACGATTTTTATGTGATAATATGCTAAGTGTACTCTTTATCAATTTTATCTTATCCTAACTTCTTTGATTGTTTTTTTTTTTTTAATTTAAAACTACCCACATTGAAGCTAAGCAAATTTAATTAAGATTAATATAAATAAGAGAACAAATTTATACAAAACCTATAATTATATTTATAGTGTTAAAAATAAAAACCTATCGAGAACATGATTATCACACACTACTTAAGGTCTTGTTTTTTTAGAAATACATAATATATCCACAACTTTCTGATGAAAATATAAAAAAAAAAATTTCTATGTTAAAGAACAAACAAAATATGTCGGTTTGTAGATAATTGGGATATATTCATAATATTTTCATTATACCACCAAGGTAGCGATGAGTCAGTGAACTAATTGTATAATATAATGAATAAAACCGCCGACTTAGTGCTACAAAGTGTAGGTAATACTGGGATAGTTGGAAGATATCGCGCTTCTGCGATAAACTCGAACATTGCACAAATTTATTTGTCTGGTTTAAATTCTGCAACGTTTAATTATGATGTTTGTTTTTTGTGCAATAAAGATTATTATTATTACGTGGACAAATGTGATTAAGTTTTATGATTACTAAAAATAATTCTCATTATTACGAAAAGACAGTGAAAAATGTTATTATTAAGTGGCAAATGAATTCATAGTAGGTATTTCTGAATGGGTGGTAAGTACTAGACAATATAATAAACTGTCCGTTTTAAAGATGTTTGTCTTTCGTGAGTTATATAATACATATTAAGCGCAACATGAATAGCTAGTTTGGATTCAATTCATAGGAGAAATAGATACAAGTAAGAAAATAAATGAATTGGTTAGTCTTCAATAAATTACGTTATGACGTGTTCTCAGTGTTCCCAAGAGAAATATTAAGGTGGTAAGAAGATGGCAAATAATAAAATATGATTACTGATTAAATGATAATAATGTATAACAATGTGAGAGGAGAAGATAAATAAAGAAGTTGCGGTGAAGTGTACGTACGTACATATGTATGTATGTAGGTAGATAGTAAAATAAATTGCTATCGACTCGATATACAATACATACCTCGATGTACATAATGAAACATGAATGATACCAATGCTTCACTCCATTTCAATTTGGGTTTGATTGATTTATATGTCTCTATTTCTTATTGCTTAGGCCCGGTTCCATAAAAAAATCGCTTTAACGATACCACCACATTAATTTTTAAAGATTATTAACCTTCAACGGTTTTCATTAGAAATAAAGTCGAAATATTAAAATTATAAACATTAAAATAATTGATTTCAAAATTCTTCTGGAAAATTGTTCATCTGCTACGCTACACAGCGAAAGCTACCGAGCTATTTTATATAAAAAATAGTAGCCATGAGATACTTTAAATATTGTAGGTGTATAACATGAAATTTGTTGTTACGAAATTTAACTGAGTAAGCGGTACTAAGTTTGATTTTGAAAATAAGGAAACTGTTCTTCTACGAAACTGGGTATTAGGTACCTACATATTATGTACCTACTATTTAGGTACATATTTAATGGAAAATAAAAGAAAATATGATACTTTTTTATCAGGGCTAAGCAAAGTTAATTAAAGCTATAAACTGATAAATTGTTAACGCGTTAACGAAAAAATTAGCTTTGTTACTCAATAAGTAGATAATTTTAAGAAATGAAACCCAAGTTCTAATATCAGGAATAAAAAAAGGTTATTCGGTTATTTTGCATTTCATTAATACATTTATTGAAAACTAAGAAACATGTGGTTCGATTATTTTGTAATTTTATTTTTTACTTCTTTTCCTACGTGATAAAATAAATATTATAATATTTTAAGTTTTCGCAGCGGGTTTTCAGAAATGGGAATGAATGCATAATATTATTGAACTTAAGAATCTCCAGAAAACCACAGTTTCATAATTTCATGTTTATATAATCGGAAATTGTTATATTAACTGGCATGCGATTGGATCAATATGGCTGCATCTTAAAAGTAACCTAGTCATTATTATTATTACTGACAATAAGACGATTCTTACAAGGATCATTACAGCTGAAGGCCAATGCGATCCCAGAAGAAAACAAAATGTCATGTCTCCACATTGCGAGTGACAGAATGATCTTTTTTGTCTTTTGAAATAACTGAAGTTCTATACTCACTGAATTTGTCGTGTTTACTATAAACAAAATCAAATTCAATTTATATAATATAATACAAAATATATAAGTAGGCGTTTATTACATAATGCATAATTAACTGATACTGGGTTTATCAAGTTATGGAAAACTTCATATTTTGGTCACACAATGAGAGGAAAAAACATGCCATCTTACAACTGGTCATAGAATGGGAGATTGAAGGCGGTAGAGGGGTTAAAAGAAAGGTGCTTTCTTGGCTTTAGAACATTCGAGAGCGGACCGGGATGAGAGGTGTGGACGAGCTGTTTTGTGGTGCTCAGAATATTTCACGATCACCGTATTTGTCAATTTTTTTTACAAATTTACTGGATAAACGACATCTACACAAAAATTAATAGATAAAGAGGACATAATCTAAAAAAAAAGGATGACTGGTCACATAAGTAATAAATATAATATAGAGATACTTTCCGGTTAAATTGACAAAAACGTATAATTACATATATTCAAATTATTTGCAGATTATTCAACAAATTTCTTGGAATTTATATAAGGAGTAGGTACGGAGCGAAACCTGATGAAACCAATTATAAATATTCCAGAAATCTAGTACAAGCATTGAGATAAGTATTTATGAAAATATATGATATTTCTCTATATCATAAATTCAAACGAATGTTGTGTACAATGAGTTTTTCCGAAATACGACAAAAATGAATGATGTATTTATTTATTTGAGTTCCGTTCACTCAGCTTCCATTATTAGACACGCAGAGAAACATATATTTTTATTGATTAATTCACATATAACAGCGTCGTGTACACATATATATGTAAAATGATTTTGGAGAAATAATTAAGATTTAAGATTTAGAAAAGTGTACACACAAGTTATTTGATATATTATCAAATAATGCGGGAGACAAAAGAGAAAGAAAGAAACGAAAAGAAAGCGAGATAGAGAAGATAGAGAAAGGTATAAGATGAGGGTATAATAATAATAACAATAATACGATTACAGCCGTCCTTACTGGGGTCGCAGTGGGAGAAAAGAAAAACATACAACAAGGCTACAACATCATTAATTACCTTCTCATACATCTTTAACTTTATCATTTAGAGAATTTCTTGTAATTGGGTATTGGTTAGATATCGGAGAAAGTCACTCAATATCCAGTGAATTGTTACGTGAAAGTAAGTGCTTACTTCATTTTTCGTTTAATTAAAGTACATACGAGTATGATAAAGAATAATGTATGCTACAAGCACATCCAGAGCTTTCTCCAGCGAATTTGTAATATAAGAGCCCGTAGACAAACCGTAGGTACTTAGCGATCGACTACTGGGGAACTTTTCGACAATCTACCTACATGTACAGTGTAATTATGCGTTATTGTTGCAGTTATTGTCGGAAATTCGTTTGTAGTCGATCGCCAAGTGCTTGTTTGTCTAGGGGCTAAGGGCTGAGTATAAAACTAAATTCGATGAGTTATTTACTATGTCGATATTACACATTAGTGAAATAAAAAGCAATGTGTACAGTACAATACAATGTTACTTTATTTTTTAATAATCCAAACACACGTCAGTTAGTGTCGAACTCTTATAATACTATCGGAAAGGAATTATAAAAGAAGCAAACTATTCCTATTGAAAGAAGAAAGAAGAGAAGAAATTTACTTTTACAGAGAATATTTATTATTTAGTAATAAAAACAAAAACAAGTCAACAATCAAATCTTAGAAGTTATCATAGTAGTGATGTGGAAAAATGATTATGATACGAAGCATTCATGTGAACGATACACAAAATATTTCGTCCCAAACTATCGACTTTTTAAGTAAGGGTATTAATGTAAGCTATTGTAGTACATGGCTGGGTTTTACTGGCTACAATATTTAAATAAATGTTTATCTATAATGATTATACCTAAAAAATATTGAGTTTTATGAAAATAAAACAACAACTTCTATTTGTAATGCAGTAATTTCTTTATAAATAATTATGTATGTATAGTTGAGTACTCTACTTTAAAATATTAATTACAGCTTCACGATACTAAATATATATTTGGATATTATGATTCTTACACTAATTGAGTTGTGTGTAATGTATTATGTATGCTGAACGAAAGGTAAAAATATTCCTTAGAAAAAAAAAACAACAATGTTACCTGTAAAAAATGCAAGTGACCGGGAAACTACGAATGTTGTTTATATTATGGTTAAAAGGCTGAGAACTATGTATGTATATGTCATTTAAATAAAATTGTTTTTCGTTAATTCATCTGAGTGCATAGGTACTAATGACATTAACATTGTTTGCTAGTATATTTGAAAATTTAAATGAATAGCAGTATTTTTGTGTGTATCCAGTTTAAATACACATTATGCAATCTTTTTAAAGAATTCGAGGCCAACTATATTTGAAACCAAAAATATACATGTTTCAAACAAACTGTTTTTAATAAATAAAATAACACCCTCCTTCACAAGAGACTTGTCTCTATAAGGAGGATGTTTAGATTTCAGTTTTTATTAAATAGTCTATGTATTGTTATATCTGTATTTATTGTTATGTTAAATGAATAAAATGAATTGCTTTGACGATGTTATTGCAAAAACATGTATTTATTAATATCACAAATCATTTAATTTATTGCAATGCTTTACATTATGAACACGAATAAAGAAATTTAATTTGAATTTGATACCAGCAACTGTGCTGAATGCGGCCATAATGAGGTGTGATTGACATGAATGTCTGTTTGTCATTTGATTCGTGTGTAATATTTAAGTGCATTTTATAGTTATACAATACCGTTGAAAATAATATTTTTGAAATTAAATATTGAATTTTCGATGTTGATTGTGTTTACATATCAGAATGAGGTAACAAGATGTTAAATTGGTGTGATGTGAAGAACACACTGTGAAAGTAAGTGATAAGTGTATTCTTAGTATCAATTAAACACGTCATACGATACGTATAAGGCTTAGAGAAGACAATCTCACACTGCTTTGTAATTTTGGGACCTATCGCAACGTGTGATTGTATTATTTCATGCGATTAAGCTACCGGACAACATAATGACAGGTTTCCAATTTTTCTCTCATAAATTAAAGCTTTCGCAAGTAGGTATTGTTCTGGTAAGGGATATTTCATGATGGATACATGGAGGTGTAGATTGATAGAATTGCACCTACCACAGTTACGAACTGGATATTTATATACAAGCATACAAAATCATATTGAAGTTTGTACCTTTTTTATTTAGTCTCGATACAAACCTGGATATGGATAGGACCTGGATACGACATGTCGACGCGATGTCGTTTCAAAGTCTTATAAAATTTATTTCACGTGCTTAATTTATATTATGTAACCTCATACAATGTATAATTTTAAACATAACTTCGAATAATTATTTCTAGTACTTGGACTAAAAAGAACAAAAACCTAAATAATATAAAGTCAAGAATTCCACACAGTTACCGAAATACCAATTGATATTCTTTAATTATCCAGTTTTGAAAAGGTAACCTTATTAAAACTATGTGTAACATCGTCGTGTATAAGAATTATTAGAATGTCTTATGCGCGGGCTCTTGTGCAATTAATGAACTTTAATGCAAATATATACTCTTTTTCTGCTCGAATATATTTTATTCTCGCTATAATTTCATCCATATATCCAGATTTTCTGGTAAGAATATAGTTTTTCAATGCTCAAAAGTTAATATGGAACAATATTCGGGAATATAAACACCTACGATTACATTATTCAACTTGTTTCTTTATTCATACATTCAACTCACTTTTACTTATTTTCCAGAAATTTCATTTCAAGTAGGTAGATTCGATTCAAAGTCTAAAAGATATCATGGTTCACAATTTTGATAAAATTTATTACGAATGATTCTTAGTATCTACATACAATGACACATGTTTTAAGATGTATTTATGTGTAGGTAGGAATATACAATATATAATACGAATAACATTTGAACGATTTAATTACAATTTGAAATTCTTTATACCGCACGTGTGTGAAAATTTTAGGTTTTATCAAAGCGTAATTGAGGATTTGACTAGAAAATTCAAAAAATTCTAAACAGAGCAAAAGGAAACCGTTTGAGTGAAGTATTTAAAAATTTGATAAATAAGTTTTACACTGTGCAAGGTGTGAAAGTGTTATATTATGCGATTCAAATAGGGGTTAACATTGCTGTAAACGTTTCTATTAGTGTGAAGATAAGTCATTTATGTGTGAGTGTGTCAATAGGTGGGACCACATTATAGGAGACGCGAACGAACGGATTAATGATTTTCTTCTCTTTCCTTCTCTGCTTCAATTAAGAAAAGAAAAGACAAAGTAAATAATATGTTTGATCTTTTCTTTTGTAAACATTAACAAAAAGATGAAGAGAGAGATTTGATGAAGCATTTATTTGTTCGTTCGCAGTTCTGATGTGGACGTTGCTGTGAGTTAAGGGAGTGAGTACTTAACTTTACACGAACGATTTATCTACATATGCCGCGTACAGACAGCTGGATGCGAATGTCAATCATCAAGCATCAAGCAAAAATCTTAAATCTTTCGGCGACAATTCGGAGCATTCTCCGAAGAAATATTCGAATAAATGCCTTCGTTACGTCTCATGGAATGGTAACGAAGGCATTCATTCGTATATTTCTTCGGAGGATGCTCCGAATTGTCGCCGAAAGATTTAAGATTTTTGCTTGATGCTTGATGATTGACGTTCGCATCCAGCTGTCTGTACACGGCAATATACAATTAGTTGTCCATGATAATAATGATTATAATATCGTGTAACTTATGTGTGTGTGTGTGTTGGCCTCTAGAGTACCTAAATTGTGTGTTTTGCATGGTGGATTATCACCAATATGATTATATACCAACATCTTGTTACTTTTGTGTCGATGCGTAAGTGAATAACAATAATAATTATAAAGGGAAAATAACATGAGTAAAAATAAATGACAGTATGTCAATAATATGGCACAGTGTGGTGTAGTGTGATGTGAATGTGAAATATTATGTAATGTCCCCAACAGCGCCTCCACCCACCCACCTGTTATGGCGATCTTGCAAGACCATTTGGATGTCCCTTCTATATTAATGTCCTTTGCCTGCTCGAGAGCATCTATATGTGTGTCAGGGTCCACTGAAAATGTACGCCTAAGAGCAGGAAGCACATCCAGTAGTAAGTATTATGTTTGCAATAATAATAATGAAGTGGATTAAATGTAGGTATGATAAGTTAAGGAGTTATGAAAATATATGGCGAAACACAACGATGCAGAGACGAAGGTATAAGTTGAATGTGGAATGCATCATTATGTTTCAGGATGTCGATCGAGGGTCATAGAGGTGGAGAGGCCGCAATCCTGTTTACGGAAAACTGAAAAGTCAAACCTAAATCATACACAAGGTACACATAAGTAAATAAACATTATTATTATTAATTATTCCTAAATAATTAGTTGGCACATTATTATTCTAATCGTTTACCTGAATCATCTCGACCTTATTTCCAATTAGCCATATTGAGGTGCATTACATCTATGTAAGCTAGAAGCCATATTTTGTTTTTATTAATATTGACATGCTTGGTAGTGAAAGTTGTATAAATTAGGTAAACAAGCATGATGCTAAAAATGTGTTATGAATTGAAAGTAAATAGAGTTAAATTGACGTTTACAATATTTTTTATGGAGTTTAACATCATGTTGTCTCGGTAGGATTACACAATTGCTTACTTTACAACCATATATTCAAGTACATATCAACACAAAACAACGGGAGTATTCGATTTTCATTTACCATTGTTCTATGCGACGTGATGAAAATATGAAAAAATAATTACAATGTTTCCACTTGTGCATGCAAATGAATACGAAGTTGTATAGTTGTTCGTTATTATTTATCAAACCAAGAAACATCTCGTGTAAAAAAGAAGGATCATTTGATTCGCGAATAATAAAAAAAGACAATTGTAACTTTACACAATACGACAAAAACACAAATATAATCAACACAACAATAATAATATCACTGCAACAAAAAACTAACATTGATATAATATATATATATATCAAGACAAACGATATTTACACATACAAGTAAACAATTAACACAACTATATTAAACATATTACGTACAACAGATCCATATAAGAAGAGAAACATACAAATTATGTAAAAAACTAATACAAAAAGTACATCACAGAAAAAATAAGAGACGGATATCGTAAAACATTTAATATTTAATTATATATATATGTGTACAAAGAGGAATGGCATTAATTGTGTTTTTCATATCAATATGGTTCCACTATAATAAATATCATTGTTTGTTAACAAATATTAATAAAAGCAACAAGTAAAATATTATACATATGAATGGATCCACTTAATTTTAATAAAAAAGTAGGATAGAAATGTTAATCTGAGGTAACGTTTTAAGGATAAAGTTATCCATTTTATTTATTAAATAAATAATTTTGTTTCACTCATTCATTGATATAATTTGAGATAATGTTATAAATTGTTACTCGAAATTTAAAAGACATACAAAAAATTAAAAATAATGCCTTTACGTCCAATGTAAATAATGTTTTTGTTATGATATTTTTGATAGAACCATTGACATAAAAATAATATAATATATACATAGAGACATTTATAGCGATAAAATTTTGACTAAAATTGATTATTTATAATATTGGTACATATTATGAAAATTTCCATAATATTATTTGAACACAATTAAAACAGCCACATAGGTAGAACAAATAATGTTTATGATTTTATTGTCATCTAGTCACGAGGACAGGACAGGACAAACCTGTGATTGCTATTTTAGCGCTCCATTTGGAAGTTCCATCTAAGACAGACTGCTTTACAGCCTTCATGTGTCCCGCGTGACTCTTTTCTTCCACCGAGAAGACAGCCCTGATATTGCATATAATTAATACTCAGTAAAAACAAAAACAAATTTCAAATAAGTATCTACCAATCAATTTACAATTATTGTAAAAAGTATAATTGTTAAAAAAAAACATTAAACAACTCAACACTGAAAAAATTTAACAAAAGTATAACTGGCTTTGAAATATGGATTTATAAAAAATAGATTTATTCTTTTGTTGGAATAAACACAATACCTCATTTAAAATATAATTGCCACAATTACAATAAAAAATCTTCATTCCAAATAATTTTTATAATAAGGTTATCACATAATTCCTTGTAGGTATATAATAAAGAAATAACTTTAAAAAACGTCCGCATATTTTGAAAAAAATAACGTATCCGAGGTTTTTGGTTGCTCATTAGTTAAAGTATAAAGAATTATAATGGTAGGTATATATAAAATAATTATATTTTCAATCATGTACTGATTTTGCAAATATTTAGGCATTGATGTTTCCACAAAATAAAACGAACAATAATTGTATGAACCTCCATCCAGCTTCCTGTGGAAAAATAATAAAGGAAAAAACATATTTTGATTACAAATGATTAAAATAGAAGTCCCGGATGTGCTGTGCTGTAAAATATATTATCACAAAAAAGCAATCTTCAAAAGTTCATTATTTTAAATACCACAATATACAATACATTGTCAGATTAATTATGATTTATTATTGTTGTCTGAATTCATAATTATTGATTTATTCATTTGGAAATTACAACAAAAATCTTAGTTCATAGTTTCATAATAATGATTTTGAAGATGACCGTAATGATTCATGTAAAATAAAAGAGTAGAATATTTCTAATTAGGTAAAGACAGAATAAATTGAAATATTTTTTTCATAATAAAGTGAAAAAAAACCCACTTTTTTTGTATACCAATTTATCTTAAATGGACTTCTAACAAGTACCTTCGGTCAATAACATCGGAATTTTAGGTAAAGACATTTTACAAGAGAGTTATTTTTAGATTTAAAATTGCGAAATTTTTTTTTTTGATTTAGACATGAAAGAAGTGAACCATTGTGGTGAAATGATATAAGTATACAAAAACTGTAAAAAAATGAAAAATATTTTAGGCACTTTTCAGAATATTGAAAAATACAAAACAGTGAACTTTCTAACATTTGGACATCATATTTGTTACAAATTGTAAGTTTACTGGAAGGCATATCCTCAAAGCAATGTATAGCTACGCCCTACGCCTATTGCACAATTAAAAGAATAATGTTTAAATAAATGTCAATAATGTTAAAACTTCTAATATAATATCACGTTTATTCACATTGTTAAACTATTAATATTTTTATTTAAGAGACTTTTTGTCGCAGTGGTAGGTATTATTTATTGTTATTTTTCTGATTGGGTACATAAGTAGGTACGTAGTGGGTTTTCGAAAGTAATTGAACTATCCTATTAATGTCAACAATGCGTTGTCGATGAGGTCAACGCGAGAGTTTCATCGAAATTATTTTGTTCAAATACCTTGGGAAATCCAAAACGGATCATTAAACAGTTGTTCCTTTTAATGAAAAAACAAGAAAAAATATAAAGGTAAAACAAATCGTAATTGGTATAAATAAAAATATTCCAGAAATAGAAATAGAAATCTTTCACATATTTATTAATAAAACTCGTGGTTGGTATTTAAATATCTACATGAACTGTGATTAAAATCAATGCGAAAATTTATTTTTAAAATATTTTTAAAATAAATTTTATTATAATGGAGTTTTACAATTTTTTTTTAAGTAAAACCAATCGTGTTTTTTTTCATATATAAACACGAAGTTTTACAAAATTAACGTCGACTCAATAAATAAATATTATTATTCTTTGACTGGCGACGAATAAGTCATTCTAAAACAAATTAAAGTATCTATTTTTCTGTAACATTTTTGGATAAATAATAATAAAATTAAAAATTCTGTACAGTGAAAAATAAATTATACATTGTCCATTATGAAAGTAATGCACATGATTTTATTGTGACGCGACTATCCATCGCAGCGCACTCGGATTGGTCGAAAAATGTGGCGTGAGGTCTGCCCGTTCAAACGCGCATGGTTAAATTTCGCTCCGAGTAGTGAGAGTGGAAGGACTTTGTCTTTGCGTGAAGCGTGTTTTTTTGTCTTTGTAAAACGGCGTGATAGGCAGTTCGCTAGAACAGCGGTACACAATCAAGATTTGCGTGCGGCTTGGAAAGAATGAATAAAAGAATGCTACCGAAACATTCCAGATGCTTCAAGAGGCCTTTAAGGATGACTGCATTTCGAGATCACAATCCGGGAGATAGCGCAAGGCGTTCAAGGAGGGCCGGGAGAAACACCATTATGGATGCCCACAAAGGCCAGAACCGAAGAAAACTTGACGCACGTGCGCCTAGCTTTGCGTCTGACCGTTGATTGAGCATCCAGTAAATCGCTGACGACCAAAATTTTTCCACATTTGTGGTACATAGGATTGTGACCGAGGATCTGCAAATGCGAACACACAGAAATTCCATACGGCCTTCATCGTAGACATCTTCCTGGTCCGAAGCAGTACCCCAGTGGTTCCCCAGCCCCCTTACAGTCCCGATTTAGCTACATATGACTTTTTTTGTTCCTCCGACTGAAGAGAGAGCTGAAAGGAAAGCATTTGGAAACCGTGGAAAACATCCAAACGCATGTTACAACGTTCTTGAAAGGCATTCCTGTGGAGGAGTTTCAGGGTGCCTTCAGGTGTAGCAGACACGTCTCCGCAAGTAAATTAATGCAGGGGAGGATAATATCGAAGAATTTTAAGCATTTTAACCGATAGGATCGAAAAAATATTTTTCACAGAAAATGTGCATTACTTTCTAATCGTACTTATACCTATAGAATGTATAGATATAAATGAATTGGAAAAATCAAAATATAATATAAATTAGTGATATAAAGTGAATAACGATTTTAAAGTATTCCCATTCGCAGAAAATATGCGAATATTATTTTGGTACTAGAATAACGGACATTAGGTTGAAGTATCGGATACTTACCCGGTATTTGTAGAAAAAGGTACTGCAAGAAAATATTCTTTAAAAAAAAATTTTTTTTTAAATTATTAAAACTCGTTTCGAACGTTTCGTCACAATACGAGGCATCATTGTTGCTTTTCTTGTTTTATCTTTTTCACAGTTGACTAAATTAATGAAATTGGTTTTTGAAATCATATTTTTGCACATACATATGTGACTAGAATTTTTACAGAGCGTAAAATAATCTAGACATTTTTATATTGAGTTACGTTTTCAAATTCGAATGAATATTTCTTATTGAGTTAATTTTCAAATTCGGCATCATTTTTATAAGAAATACATACGCAAACAGATGGGAAATCTCATTAAAATGTTTAATTTGGAGAATCCTCTATAGATATAATGTAATCGCCCTCGAGGGAACTTTACGTGTAAAGCGATGTAAAATTTAATATGGAAGAAAACAAAGAATGAACTAGGTAAAGAAAACAGATTTCTATAGACATAAAAAAGGAATACAAAAACATATTTATTCAACATACCATCGTACCTTTGGGTTTTACATTATTTCGAATTGGTATTACATAATTATATATTATATATATATATATATATATATATATATATATACATAGACAAATATCATAATAATTTAAAATGAATTTATTTCTAACCTATATTTTCATATGACATTACTATGATTAAAATAATTGCCATGTCGTAAAACACAAATATATTATATAAATGTTTTCTGGAGCTTCCGGAAAAGAATAAGCAATTTTTATGGAAGTTTACGAGTATCATTTAAAAAAGGTGTACGTGATGCATATAAGCATAAAATATCTGCAATTAAGTGATTAATTGATACTTAATTGATTGAATTGACATAAAATATCTTCAATTAAGTGATTAATTGAAGATATTTTATGCAGAACGACCTTAATGCAGAGCTAGCTTAAGTTGAAATTTTGGTCAAACTGAGTAAAGTATTAATAAATAAGAAATGATAATAATAGATACGAGATAATTTAATGAATGAGAGTTATTACATTCCTAAATAATAATGTATGTCAAAATTTGCTTAACATAGTAAAATATTTTTTTATTACAAAAACTTTGCTATAAACTACCCCTTTGAAAAGTCACTTAAAAACACTGAGGCTAGCTCTGCATTAAGGTAGCGATGAGTTCCATTATCTCAATTAAATATCTTAATTTAATATTGGCACATTAAAGATTATTGATGCACTAACAAATTAAGGATGCCATACAGAGTTCATTACACGGGGTTTGCACATGGCGGAGGATCGCTCAAGGTGGAGACCGATGGTCAACAGAATGAGGCATGATAGTCACGATCCTCAGAATTGAGGGACTGACGGAGATAATGATGCATCAACAGTCATTTAGTTTATCGGCTACCCCACTAATAGGAGATGCCACAGTGGAAGGCACATGTAGATAGAGAGAAATACAAAATATTACAAGGTGGAAAGCTCGTCACCTTTTGTTTTATATTAAAATATGTAAATAGAAATTCTCAATGGGTTTTTTGTATACAAATATTATTGATGTATGCATTATTTTTGCTTTGTAAAAACATATGGTTTTCTACGACACATTTAACCTTTATATTTTTGGCAGCCATTGCAATGGAATGGTTAATACTTGTGTATTAATTCTTACCACGAAAAAAATCGTATCATCTATTAGACTGTAAAAAAATACTCATGGATACTTCCGATATTTTTTTTATCAATTCCAATCAGTATAAATCTAGTGCACCATTTATTATATTTTAATAAAGTGCTGGATCAACAGATTGTTGGAATCTACAAATAGGTATTTCAAGGCAACGTCATTTTATGTCCAACTACGGATACTTAGCCCGAAAGAAAGCTTTTCTACTAGAAAAACTGGCCGTAAAAGCCTAAGATCGTACAAATCAAAAATGATCAACTGAAGTTAACATTCTAATCATAAAATATTTTAATTGTGTAGACATGTTTTTATTGAGTTCAAATTAAAATAATTTCATGAATGAAGGAAGATATAATTGTAACTGCGGGCAATAAATAATAGAAACAACAGTAGTTTTGTATAAATTAATTAGACCCTGCGGACGCGCTGAACCTTTATTCATTTATGTTATTATTACATGAACCACAATTTTCCGCCATGATAGATTTAGATACAATTACTAAGCGCCTGTGTCACACACCCATTTCATTTTGTACTATAATAATGTTAAATTATCTGTATGCAACATAATATTATGACTTACATACACAATAATACACATGACATAACATATTCCTGATACATTGTTTTCATGACTCGAAAGCAATTTATACATATTTTCATGAGATTGTGGCGTCATCACTGCAATAACTAGTCATTCTTACTTATAAAAATATTACCATGCATATAAGTTTATTTTAAACAAATACTTTCAATATTTTCATTCATCGTACTTTTTCCGTACATAATACACCTCTTTTTATACTTCAAGAGTCATAGATTTTTTGGGGGTTGGGTGCTTAAAAATACTTTTGTACTGGAAATTTCTCCTCAAAACGTAGTAGATAAACGAGCAAAACTAAGGTGTTGTGATTGTGATAAATAGCATATAGGTTTGTTGGTAGCCTGGCTGTAGAATCTCCGCCTCAAGCACATGAGGTCGGCAGTTCGATCTCAGGTGCCGGCAAATCCCCTTCCACAACACAAGCTTTTAGCTTACTGTGAAAGGTATATACCGTTGTATTTGGGTTTATAATGAAAAAAACCCAGAAACATCATTAAAAAAATATGTATTTAAATTTTTCATTTGAAAAACTTTATAAGTATAAGTAAGAATGCATCTGGACAAGAAGGAAATAAAAATAAGATAAGTTCACGTAAAAATTAAAGCTTCAATAATTGTATAAGTTAGTTCTGCGTATGAGCAACAGGTGGTACCAGATGTTGAATGGCTGAATGAATAGCTGACTGATAACTATTATGGGGTGTATCGTAGCTTGCCAACAATGCAACTGACAGGAGTGCAACAAGAGGAACACCCCTTCCAAGCCATCAAACTAATACCTACATACATGCATAATATTTACAATATTATTATATAACCCTAGCGCCAATCAACGTGTAGGTATATGTGTAGGAAATAATATTACATTAAACGGTAATAAAGCTGTGGCCAAAAAAATACTCAATGGAATGTACCGATTGTCAATCTCTTCAAAGTCCCGTCCGGGGCACTGCCGAATAGAGTGACGTTGTCTTTTCTATGCCTTATGTGGTAGTTCCATGTGTAAAATTTACATAAAATGATGAAACTTGCAGTTAACCACAACGCGTTTTATGATAAGTATCATTGTTTTCTGTGGTAGCCCGTTATCTTACAAAGGCAAATGCTGGAAATATTTAATATAAGACCGTCCACAGTGACTCAAATTATTACAACATAGTTAACGATACATGATAATATCTCATTCCTTTATATTAAATTTTTATTTAATTGTATTCTATTTATCATATACCCACCTTTATAATGAAGCTTCACTTTACTTTTGCCTGGCGATGAGACCAGAAGCTCTTGAAAGCCAGCTCGCAAAATAGTTAATTAAGTCAATAGTGAAATAACTATTATTCTATTTTCAAAGGCCATCCACTTGTTTTATAAAAAAATATCAATCACTATATTTATTATTATTTGCATGATTATGGCATTCCGTACTAACTTTTTGCTGTGGAACGATTAGTACTAAATTTAATATTTTATGAAAGTATCATATCATTTTTAGACACTAGGTTATCTATATAAAAATACTTATTCGGCGGATTTGATACACAGAAAGGATTTTAGTTTGTAGTAAACAGTACATGTTAATCGAATACTGGACTTCAGTTATCTCGGAATACAAGTCGTACATGTCTCTTATTGAGCTACCGAAGAAAACATGGTCCAGCGATTCCACATCGAGCATATGCACATATGCAAAATGGGGACGAGACCAACCTATCCTAAAAAGATGACTTGCTAATTTGCAGTGATTTGCAGTGACGAGTCAATTTGACAATCTCATATCTGGAAAACATCAATCACTGTTGGTTTACATAAATACTTTTTTTTTTTAATATATAATCTTTATTTCACATTTTATACATACAATTACAATTTGTCAAATCACATATAAAGATATATTCATAAAACTGCAACCAATGAACGAAGCCCGTTAAGTCATTGAAATGACTTGTCAACAGGCTCCGCTCATCTCCACATCCAGCTTATAACTAAAAAAAAAGTTAAAATACAACTATATTAATCCTATAAATGCCCACAAATCTATTTAACACTCACACTACAGTTATATGTACATATTTCTATTTTTTCTGAGCCAATTCTTAAATAATAATTTTAATTTTCCAATTTTGTCACACTTTTTTATGCAGAGTGGCAGCGAATTGAATAACTTAGGAACCAAGCACTCCAGAGTGCGATCACCATACTTATTGTTGGTTTTAGGTATTTTTAAGCCTTCATTTTTTGTGAACCGTGTATTATGAATATGTATTAACCTCTTTTTAAATTTATTGTCCCGAAAATTCTCCATACCCAATTTATAACAAAAAATAGCCCTAATAGTTAGCAATTTCAACTCTCCAAAATATTTATACGCATCAAAATGTCTATTTGGTCCTGGCATATAGTCAGAAATTAACCTAATTATGGAATTCTGCTTGTTTTGAACTTTTTTTAGGTTTGTTTGTGTCGTCTTACCCCAAGCATACATCGTAGTAAATTTAATAACTCAATCATAATATTTTTTATACTTATTTTTTCTACTTCTCCGAGATTTAATATTTGACAATACATGATTTTTAGTAATGTGTGTTCTTAATTATCATTAAATTTTATTTATTTTTGTTATTTTTATTCATTTATCATAAAGATTTATCAACCATTTCAATAATATCTGGATAATATGATAAAAGAGGATAGTGGACATAGAAGTAGAACTTAGAAGACCAGGCAGACCAGTGACCATCTGGATGTCCACAATCATCAGAAGGCGGCAGAGCTGCGTTCGGAGGATGCAGGGGACCGGAAAACTTGGAAGATGAGAAGATGCCAGATTTATCAATCACCCAACCCCAAAAATCATAATCATCATAATACAGAGACGTCTTTCGGATTGTAAGGTCATTATCAACCTGAATGGTTTAAAACTATCCACCTGAATTTGGAGGTATGTATGAAGACAAAATATTGGTAAAACAATAATGTGTATTATGACTAGTTATGACAGTAAATAATTTACTTGCTCTCTAATCGTACTTAAATTTGAAAGCATTTCCTTATAAGTTGTGCATATTGTGATCAACGGTACAGTAAATAATGAATAAAAAAAATATTTACAATGTGTGATTCATGGAAATTGATCAAGAACATTCTTGAAATATTTAGACTGCTACGGGAATAATAATGAGTAGTTATTAATGCAAATGTTTAATAACATACTTTTTAAACAATATACACACATACTCACAATATACTTAACTAATTATTAAATATTTTTGCTTATTTCTTAAAATAACCCCTAAGTAGTAACACCAAATAGCTTAAAAGATGGCGAAACAAATTATTCTTACTTATGATGTACCAAACAACGAATTGTCTTAACATACAAAGTAGAACTTAGTTCTAAGTGTGAATATGTATTCTCATTAAGGTATTGAAATTTATAATATCATCAAATCAAGTGTATCAAAACCAACACAACTTTTTACAATGAAGGTATGTATGATTGTAATGTATGGTAGATGTATGATTATAAATAAGAGATACAAGGTTAAAAATACCTTTCGAGTGTAAACTTAAAATGTTAAATACCAATAATAAAATAAAACTTATATAAATGTTCTGTATAAAGCTGAATTTCACTTTTTTCAAATAATGTTTGAGCTTTTAGTAACCAAATTATGAGTTTTTTGTGGTTTACGATGATATTGTAAAACAAAAATGACGCAGCCTTTCTATAAGATGAGTTAACAATGGATAAAGATGGAGGAAATTTCACTTCCGTTTTCAGTTTACCCTCGCAACCATGATGATTTATCATCCATCTTCTGGGATAAATAAAAATTGATGTCACTCTATCACCCAGTACTCCGATACGGCCAATAAAATATACCCAAAGTAAATGTGCCGAGAAAAAAGAATGAAAATAGTAAGGATAAAATGGGAAGTTATTGAGACACAGAGACGTAATATGGCTCAAAAATTTGATATAAATAAATATATTTTGCTTTATAATAAACAAAATCTACGTAAGTCTATTTATTGATCGACATTTTCTAGCTTAGAAAAACGGAGAAAAGTTAACTTAACAATATTATGCTTCATATTCGTATATTCACAATATTATTATATTTAACCAAATCCCGTTATACTTAAATTTTGAACCAAGTTAGTTTTTCTTCAATATCTTAAAATAGTTAAGTATTCACAAATCACTTTTAAAATATATTGTCTAGCTATATAGATATCTATTTAACATTTTACACTAAGTAAAAAACAAAACAAAAATGTGCGCGCATAAATAATTGTTTCTGAAAACTGTTAAAACCAAGTTTAAATTCATCGTCTATCGTTTTCGAAAATAATGTAGTCAGTTAGTCACCTAGTAACAAATGGTTAAGTATACTTAAAAAAATAGGCGTACAATAATTTATTTATTACAACATATGGCGTGAGCTTTTTACATGTAGAAAATATTATTATAGAAAATACATGACAATAATGAAAATTAAAGAGTTATGGTGAGTAAGAGGAGTGGAGAGGGTGAGAAATTAACAGTGAAGGTATTTGAGGCTGTTGAATATCTATTTTAATATTTATATTTGTATATATTTATTATATAAAGAGACCGACAAAGTAATGTGAACTACGTGTAATCTCCAAAGTCTTTGATATTATGAATACTTTTGAAAGACAACAATAATAAATCAGTATTTATCTGTATACCAAATATTACATATAACAAATTCATATGACAAATGTAACATTAATTAATATGAAGGTGTGTTGTTCAAAACTCATAAATTGAATAAATTTACCTGATAAGCTCGAATATCTCTGGCTTGTCTCTTTCTCTTTGTTTCATCCTCTCCTTCATGGCTGTGATGATTGAGTTGGCCTTGTCTTCAGCCCCGTGCTTGGATGATTTCTCCGCGGCCCCTGCGAAGCACACTGAATATTAAACAGTAGAAGGAAGTTCTTTGGTGGTTTCGGGAGGGAGATGATTTGGACAAAGACTGGTTTACTGCCAAACTGAAACAACTTCTATAGAACGTCATTCTAAATGTATTCAATCTATTTAATTATCGCTAATATGACCGTTTAATAAATTTTTCCATTATTTGTAAATCTTACCGAAATTTTCCTTATATTGATTATTTGATATTTACCCTTACAGAATAAAACGATTTGGTTTTTGCAAATATATATGTAACTATTTATAAGCATTTTTAAGAATTTTCTCGTAAGAGTAAAAAGTCATCTACGAATGTTAATCTTTCATTTTCGATGTCTTCAATTTTTTTTCAAAAAATATAATCATATCTTCTTGGCAATGGTTTTATAATTAAGATAAATTAATAAAAATATATCTATTTAAGAATTTATAATATGTTAGTCTATTGATTCCAACAAAGGAACCGAATGGGGTTATGTATTTTTTTATTCATAAATTTTACTAATATGAAACAAGTTGCATTAAAAGCAGATTCACTTTTTCTTTCCCATATACTAATTTATTCAATAACTATTAAAATGATTATTTAAATTATGGAAAAATGTTATTATTTTCATCTTCTATCACGAAGTAAAAAATAACACAAGTTGTTCTATAGAAATTATTTATTTATTTTAGTTTTCAAAATGATACAAAACGAAAAAGTGCTTCTCGTAATAATCTAAAGCCTGTGATAAAACTACGATAAATTAAATAACTGATTTGTTATGTAATACAATATCATTGGAATGAAATGATAAATTCAACGTTTTAAAAATCAAATATTCATTAATATACATTGAGTTTGTCATTTCACATCTAATATTATAAATTTCAATAATAGAATATACATAAGTTATAAATACTACATTTTATTTAACTTAATTTAGGACATTGTAGTAAAATATTATCTAAAAAAGCTTCAAAGTGTATTGCAAACATGAAAAAATAAAGCAATTACATTATTCTTAAGCTCTTTAAGAATACACTGAGGAAAATACTCAAAACGAATCATTGGTACGGTACTATCAGATTAGGACCAGAGATCATACAAACGATTCATTGGTATAAATCTATAATATTAACTCTTCGCAAACAAATCATTGGTAAATTTACCAACAACTTGTTTGCGAAGAGTTAATATTATAGATTCGTACTAATGAATCGTTTGTACGATCTCTGGTCCTAATCTGAAAGTACGTACCAATGATTCGTTGTGAAATTTCGTTAGTATTTTTCTCAGTGTACGAGGAACTTATTACTGTTATTAATAAAATATTTTGGCAAAAATAATACGCCTTGAACTATTGATACCTTAATACGTCTTAATTAGAATCAATGGTAAAGCAATGGAAATAAATTTGGGAACGAAGTGTTTACCAGATAAAAAGGGGCAGACTAATTAATTTCCTTGGAGTATATTTGCTAAATTCATACTTAAATCGTGCTACAATTTATATGAGATCTATACACAATTGCCAAGTGACCATCATTTATTGTAATTAAACTTGTATAAAGAAAATATTAAGTAAACGGAAAGGTAAATAAATTGAAATTATAAAAAAAAACCACACTTCAAAAACTGTTAATTTGTATTTATCATAAAACATTCTTCAATTTAAATTTGTGATTTTACTTTCAATATTAAAATAATAATTTTACAATATTTGAAATACTGAGACACTACACGAATAACAAAGTGAAAAGTTATCCAAAAAACGTAACCTAGTACACAACATGTTCATGTTATTATTTAAATGCTTACAATATTTGAATTGAGTTACCTACTGTGATCGATAACTTGAAGTATACGATGTGATGAACTAATGAAATAGAAAGCATTAAAATACTCAAATTGAATCCGTAAACCCCAGGAAAATAATATTTTATGATTGATTTTTCAGGTTATCTCGTTTTCAAACAAAACCGTTACATTTTATCGTAACTAGATTACTTTCATAAAACAAATAAGAAGCTTAACTTCCCTAAATAAAACGGAATAGACATCAAAAATTATAAATAGTTAAGATTTAAAAAGTAGTAGGGAATTAATAATTAAAAAAAATAACATGCAAAAACACATGCACAATGGAAAAAATCGTGTAGGTGTTCATGACAACACAGATACTGGTAATCGAAACAACATTAATCAAAAGGGAAGATAAAAAGCACTCAGGAGGTTTGTATGATTAGACAAAAGGTATATCACATATTACAGCACTTGATTTTCTTGATATTGCACTATTTATGTTTTATCTCTTAAGTGGGGTTACACGATGATTTCCTCTACATACTCTATCTACACAAATAGTTTGGCAGCTAAAGTGAATGTTAAGACAGACGGACAGGACATGGATAGTCGTGAAGAGCTTTCTACTGGACATTGAAACCAATTTATAAACATTTACTTAGATAAAAATATTGGTAAATCCTTCAGACACTAGCATTTGTAAAATAAATTTCCAATATAATTATGTTATGTTATTTAATTATAAAAACAAACGATTTTGAAGGCAAATAGAAGAATCTTTTATATATTTCTGATTAAAAACGTAGTTTTTTAATCTTGCTTATTTTTCAAACAAATTTAATAGCTATTTTGAATTGCTGGGTTTCTTTCTCTTCACTGTATCTATCAATTGGACAAATACACTTTAACATCAGTGAACCATTGTACCTACCTATTATATTGCTGTACGCAATATTCCTAACGTGACAATATTACTATTACTGAATTTTAATTTGTTGTATACTGTATTGTATGATTTTATACCGAGTGCAATGTTGTGTTTCTGTTTGTTATATAATATATGTAAGTAGGTACTGTAAAAACAGTTATAGTATTAGTAGTGAAACAAAATAGTTATAATATTTATGTTTTGAAGATTTTACTTTACAGTAGGTGGTGTGCAAGATGAGGGGAAAAACTTATTGTAAAACATAAATAATTACGTATAAATAAGATGGGTTAGCTGTTTCCAATGAAGAGTAAAGCAATTTTATAATGAATAGTTCCAATAATAATAATTTGTAGTAGAAACATCTGCAAAGAGTGACTTAAAGTTGTATTTTAATCTGTAATTTTCTTCAGATCATGGAATCTACCATTGACGTAAAAAGTTTAATATTTTTTTCGCTCTTATTGGCATTTACAATTGATAATCACGTGACATGATAAAGAACATAAAGAGTTTTCAACTATACCTATAATAAATTATTAATTTTAAAAAGTCCGCAACCAGTTTCACCAGAGCAAAATGAAAACTTTTCAATCTACTTGGGAATGATGCAACCATGTCTAAACCGGTCGCAGTCCATTTAAAAATTAATGTGATCATTTTATACATAGAGGAAAACTCTTAGGCAATACATAATAACAATAATCTTCATGATTTTTTGTTTTTCATTAAAAAAAGGAATGTTATGTTACTGTTTGCAGGCAACGTGTTCTTCATAGGCTTTGGTAATTTGCGGAACCTTGATTGGTTTGTTTACTGATGAGATTTGAATGTTGATATTTGTTAATTTAACCTGTTTGTGTTCTTTAAGACGATAAAAATAAATAAATAAATAATATGTATTGTATATAAACTGTTGTCTATTGAAAAGTAAAAAAAAATCATCAAAGGATATCTGCAGTTCATTCACATAATATCTTGCTACCCCTTAATAATGCATTATGTTACATGTATGTATTAATTTGAATATATGTAACTGATACTTAGTTTTTAAATAAGTTTAAACATAACGATGGAGAAAATGCGTAGTACTTTGACTTAATGTTATTTGAATGTTTGTTACTATCTGAAAAAATAATAAACTTATAAATAAACAATACTCATTAAATAAGAAATAGAGATAGAGATAAAAATAACAGAAAAAAGGAAAAAAAAAACCAGAACTAGTAGTCAATAAATGTGAAATTGTTTTTCCATAATATGTTAAAAATATTGAATAAATTTATTATTAATGACGGATATAAATGATTTTAAATAAATATTTATTTCTGATTGCAGAACTTATATTTATAAACTAGGTACTTTGTTTATTAAATTTTAAAGACCACCTGTTTGATAATTTCGTTATAAAGTACCTAATTTGTTTTTCCCTCGATGAAATGAAGAAGACAAACTGATGTAAAATTGGGCAAAATGTTAAGTAAATGATAAATCAAAAACCTGAGAAATAGTAACTAAGATTAAAATATTAAAAAAAATAAATGATAAATCAAAAACCTGAGAAATAATTACTAAGAATAAAATATCAAAAAATAATAATTATACATTCAGTCCTCGTTGCTTGAAGACATTATTGTGAATAATTTATAAAAATAAAAAAATAAAATAGATCAACTGAATCAAACAAAATAGTATATAATTTAATTAAATATGAGTATGTAAGCAAATAAATATGTTATACAAGTATATCAGTCATTTATGATGTTATTGCATGATTTTTCTTAAAATGTAGTATAAAGTGAAGAACAGGGGGGGGGGGAGAAGAGTATAAAAAGAGTTATACTTCTTCTATATTAGTATTATGTATAAATAATATAAGTTTGTTGCAAATTTATTGTATTTAAGTTATTTGTATTAATATATCGTAATCGTATACAAAATATATTATACATGTAAGTAATTGTTGGAGGGTTTGTGTGAATGTATGTTATTGTGTCGATTAGGCTTACATCCGATACATAGTGGGTTATTGGTTTTATTGTTTGCCATGCTTGCGGAAAGTAATCTGCATTTGTGTGGCTGTTGCGTGATTACACACACAGTGATCTTCATTTTGAATGTCAGTGCAAAGTGTCGGAGCAATTTGACACAGGGCATTCACAGTGAAAACAAAGTAAAAGAATAAATATCTCATTCTGCCACAGGATGAGAGGAGGTACCTACTAATTAAACAAGTTGCATTATAATATTATATACATACATTCGTATCAAGACGAGGATTCGCAAAGACAAAAAATATGTATAAATAATTCTTCAATATTGTGTTATTAGTGCAAAAAGTCATAAAAGTGCTTAAAAAAACACACATTTACAAACTTATTTTCAACTTAGATATGAAAGAAAAACAATGCATTAAGTAAGTCAAACGTAAACATGTTAAATCAACTCAGAAATATTATAAAAAGTGTTTCGTTTTGTACATGAGTTCAACATAATGCCAGATTAATGTGTCGTTTAGAAAATGAAGATAGTTAAATTAGACAATAAATCTTAGATTCAAGTCTGGTAATTGTTTCACACGTTTATTATTACCAATAGAAAGCCGAATACCTACTTATAATTACCATGCATATAACTATATATATACATATGTATATATTACTATATGTAGATAGATATAAATAAAATAAGTATTATTAATGAGGATGAATGGCTTATAGTGAGTAACAAGATAAGTAAAACAATTCATAGTTACCATAATACGTGGCTTTAAGTAAATTATACTTGTGATAACAGTATTATACATAGATATTAGTGAAATTACTTAAAACTAGGTACATAAGATACATACAATGAGCGGAATAATAATATTGATGATGGAAATATCATTAGTACATAAGTATTCAAAATTAGAGATGGTTAAAGGCACAAAATTTACATATAAACATAAAATAGGTTCAGTTTATACAATGCAACTTGAGTGATGGTTGTAATGTTTAAATTATTTTCAAGCAAAATCTATGTTGCACAATTGGGAATAAAGGTGATGGCAGATTAGAAGCGGGGAGAAAGATAGAGAGGCAGATAAAGATAGAGAGAGGGAGAGGGAGAATTCTAGAGATACAACGTGGACAGAAATAGCCCTACTTACTAATAATAAAGAAGTTATTTCACTTTTATAGTAGGTAAAATATAGGTAGTCTAAAGTTACTTAGATTATTTTATAATTTACAATGCACATGCCAATTAATTCTTATCATTTTGGATTTGTCTAAAAAAATTCGGAAAAATACACATTATTTAAAATAGAAATTGCATCGTACACAAGTTTAAAATTCAATTATTATAACTACGATCGATGATATTTGACGAGGAATTTGTGATTATCTTAAGAAAATAAAAATAAAGATTAATCATAGATTTTTGTTCACCGTCTGCCCCACGCTAGACGAAAAATTTATTGCAAGCTTGTTTCACCAGGAAATTATTTTAAGTATTTGCAACATTTATTTTGCACTGAAATATTAATAAATCAATAAATAATAAATACACGTTAGATAATGTCCAAATATATGAATGATAAAACAAAACATTACTATTATTACGGAGTGAGACACTTGATGACAAGTTCCACAAGTGTGGTAGCCAGTGCACATAATAAGCGTGCAAGTTCTGCCCCATGATAAAAGAACCCCAATAATTTTAGAATTCTAGGTATCTCAGAACAACACATACACATGAAGCTGTCATTGGGGTTTATAAGAGAGAATATCAGAGCCTCTGGCAAGTTGCTCGGTAGCTTAATTGGACAAAGCACATCTCGCGATGGGTTGCGGATTCAAGTCTCATCTAGGACACTACCAAATGAGGTGACGTTGTCTTCTAAGCCTCATATGATGATGATGATGATTGTGGATGATTTTGTTTTGACACCGTTTAACAGTCCCTAGACCGTCTCAAGGGCGCCTATTATTTTTATTTAACTATTATAAAATTTTGAAAACATATGCTAGTTTTATATGTTAAATTTACAATAAATTCGGAGTTGGTGGCATATCTCATTCACGGTGTTTTCAGAATACCTTCCTTTTACAGGACATTAGAAAACATAAAGATTTTTTGCCAAGGGCTCCACGGAACAATGAAATGAGACAAAGCACATCGTTGTCTTATGAAATTGAATTAACATACACATACAAAACATTTAATAATTCTGAAAGTAACAAAAATAATTAGTTTATTAGTATCCAAAGTAACCCGATTCATCATTCATAATTAGATCAATAATAATATTCTCGTATGTAACAATTTGCCTCACTCCATTATATTAGTAAATAATTATCAGCAAAATAAATATCATAGTAAAATATCAATATATTCAAATAAAATTGTAACGGGATGATTTCATTTGTATTCGATGTATGAAGTTATTCGTAATAATCATATACCTACCACTGTTTAAAATAAACCAAATATTTAAATTACAATAATAAAACGATAAGCAATATTCTTATCAATTATAAATAAATAATAGTATCAAGAAAAATAAAAACCACGAGGAAGTAAAATATACATAAAATATTGTGTAGCATTTCTGAAAATGATTATAAGCATATGGAATGAATGATTAAGAAAAGAATGGCCAAGAAAATATACTTGGCTGAGCTGAAGGATGCTTGGAGACGTTACCGTCCTAGATCGGTATCGAGCACATATAAGTTTTTATCTGACAGTGATGGAAGGGTAAAAAGGGTAGTGGAGTCTCCACTCCACCTCGTGAAGATAAAAAGAGTAGAGGAAGACCTCCAAAACGTTGGTCAGACGACATTAGAAGAATCGCTGGTTACTGGTTACAGAAAACTCAGGACAGAGATGCCTGAAGACATATGAGGGAGGCATATGTTCAGCAGTGGACAGGAATAGCTGCATAAGTAAATAAAATTGGAGCTTAAGGTGTATGCAAGGATAGGAGGGAGAGGCGGTCTATCTCTTTTGCCTTCCCAGTGAGGGAAGTGGCATGACGGTATGGTTTATTACTTCTAATATTTGCATGAAGAAAAAGTTAACATATTATAATGAAATATACAGCGATGAAGATGAAAAACTTAGAAAAAATACAAAAATTAACTGAACCTGAAAATACATCAATAAAATAATTCATTTTGAATATAAAATAATAATAAGATTTTTATGTAAAACGAATCAGCTTTTGACTACTTGAATTGTTGTTATGTTAATGTGTTGTTTGTGTGTTTGAAAAAGATGCAATTATTTTGATTGCTTAAGCTTTGAAACATTATAAAACCTACATTAAAAGCGTTGTTTGAATTAATGATTACTTGTAATGTGTATATTTAACCTACGTAGCTAATGTTGAACGCAGGAAAAATATCATGTACGATATAGTGTGTAATGAATATTATGTCATCTCGTTTATCATTATTTATAAATATTCCCATATAATGAATGAATGGAGACCCTTATGTTTCATTCGTGTATTACTTATTATTTCAGCAATAAATATAAATGAATAATTTATGAACATGTTCATTCGAGAATGATGAAAGTCATTGATATCGTTGACAAACTTTCTAAGATGTAAACGTAGTAAGATAGTAACACCCCTAAAACTATAACTAGTAACAGAAGATAGAAAGAACTGAAGAGGTACAGGAAGACTTCAACAAAGATACGACTGATCACTTCACTATTCATGATGCTTGAAGTGTAAAACCTTGAAACACATTAAAAGAAAGTGGCCTATATCAGTCTATACAAGTGTAGGAATAAAAGCTAACTTAAAAAAAAGTATGCATCAACATGAGATTATTAGAATGATACTTTTACTGCGTTCTTTTTGCTCACAAGAATAATGCTAATATTAAGGGATGAATGTTTAACTGTTCCAACTATACCTACGCATTATTTTAACTATTTTATTACCAGATTATTTAAAAAAAAAAGATTAGTGAATATTAATAAAGAATCTGATTATAGCTCAGTCCAACTTCAACGATAGTATTATGCTAAATATATATGTATAACCTAAGAATACAAAGGTAGTGTATTTATGTATAATAATTCAAAATGTATTCTACGTATAGTACATATAATAATAATATATGCGGTAGTATTAGTAGTAGTACATAGGCCTTGTCGGTAGTTGTATATTTATTATTTTGCTGTGCATGTGTGTGTGTGTGTACGTACTGTATCCCTGGCCTTCCAGCGCGAGATGGCGGTGGAGGGGGTTGGTTTTTGTGGTGGTGGTTGTTGTGTTACGTCGTGAGGGATGCAAAAATTGGGAAAACACAAAACACTATTTTGTATGAAACATCTCCTTACATGCAAAATAAAAAATGTAATAATTATTATCAACATGTGGTTCGACGGTTTAAACATGAAAAACATAATATAGCTATACACCGGTCAAATCTAGGAATAAATTAATAGGAAAAACAAAATTTTTCGTAAGAGGATAGAAAAAAAAACAGAAATCAAATGCATCCTATTCCAAAATAATTATCATTTTTTTACATAGCAAAAAAACACATTTTTAATATACCTACTAGTGAAAATGTGAAAAATGATAATAAAGTTTTCGCTTTTAATATGTATGTATGCATATGTGAATTATATAAACAATAGTTGGACATACACCATCAAAACCATTCCATAATTTTCATATCCATGGATTATCATATTAATTAGACGTTGAATAATGAATATTACTAATGAGTAATTACAAATGTAATCTCAAGTTTAAAGAAGAGGCAGGGCAATATTGTAGAGTGATACTGATAATGCAATAATTTAAAGTAAGTACGTATAGTAATTATGTTTATTGTAAGACTTTCTAATGACATTTCAAATTAGGTTTTACCTTTTTACATTCTAAATTACCTTTCTTATGAATTTTTCTGTTGTTTTCAAAAATATTTGTTGGAAATTTTTGCACCTATTATTTGTAAATAAATCACTGTATCAAAAGGCTTTAAATGTATTAATACATAAATATATAAATATATTCATAGCAGTAAGTCAAGAAGCTAAAAACACAATCATTTTCAACAAGTGTGAATATATATACCTACTGTGGCAGAAGTTGCCGTAAAAATGTTAGGTAAACACCTGTAATCAGATTATCAAATAAGAAATCTATGTAAAGTATGCTTCACCGCCGCTGAAGAACATTGTTAAATAATAGCTAACAAGTTTAATTAGAGGGGCGTTACTGGAACACCCCTTACAAGCCACTGGCAGAAGTCGACCTAATAACAATATTGTACATACCTACTCAGGGTGGAAATGATTTATTCAACAAGTAAGCAAAGTACAAAAAAGGTACATCATTGTAGTTACCTGGAAACGAGCGTGTTTAAAGTACTTAACATAATAGGTATATATATATATATATATCTACAGCTTCATAATAAATAAATCAATTGCAATACTGCGAATACGACATTAATATTTTATAAAATGTGCAATTTTATGAAATTTTAACATCACCTAAGTGCACATGAACTTACAAGTTCATCCATTTTATAGGCAAAATTTGACAGTTAAACATTTAAAGTTACAAATCTGATTAAAAAGTATATAAAAATAAATGCATTAAAATATGTCAAGATATTTAATAGATACTTTTATAAGCAAACTAAATGTCGAATAAATGAAATCCAAAAAGCTACAATACTCGAATAGATTCATTATATAATACATGCAAAAATAAATACAACTTTTATTGAATCGTAAATATTATTTAGGGTAAATATCTGTTGTATAAAGCTTTTCTCATATTTAATCTGATTAAGAAATAATTTCTAATTCTTTGCGAAAAATAAATAAGAGGTAGGTATACCTATCAAAAGTAACATTTGCAAAACATTGTTCAACTAGATATTTAAATGTAAAGAAACGTCTTAATATAATAATATGCTAGACGTGTACTCAATATAATACACAAATATTTAATCCACACATTGATACGTTTAAGAGGGTCGCACAGAATATAGCGCAATGGGATGAAAGATGTAAGACTACTGCAAACCAGTTCACAGGATTGAATTCAGAGACAGAGAATCATAATAAAATTATTCTTATATATTATTATACATATATGTTGGACGAGCTGCAAGTTCGTATGTAAATTATTTTAGAAGTCTTGAAAATTATTGTAACCCCCTAAACTACATTTAAACGACAAATCTTAAGCCTCACTACAACGAAAAAATAAATTCGCAAGCATAGTATGAAGGACAAAGAAACTATCGTTTATGAAACATTCACGAGTAAAAGGGTATTCATGACAATTATGAAAATTCAGAGCTGAGGTGATATTTCAGTAGATAAAATTTGGTATACGAGTACTTATGAAATTTATTATGATAAAGTATATAATTTATTATCATGTAGATCAAATTCTCAAGGACCGTCATGTTTTGAGTAAGAGAAATCGACGTGCGTGCATGAGAAATTGTTTGATTGTAGAAGAAGCGAAAGAAGTATGTAAGGACAGATCTATATGGCGTTCCATTCTCTCTGCCTACCCCACATGGGATATGGCGTGAGGGAATAGATAGATAGATCTGAATACTTCTTAGATATAAAAGAGCAAGTTTACATTAACAGCCATTTAAAACTAAAAGCAAAACACCTGTGTACGTATAAAACATTATATTTTTTATAAAGAACTATAATCTACGTACTTATGAGATCATCACATCTTCCACAAATAATCAGTAGATAAGGTAACTGCAGTGATAAAATAGTTGTTATAATATTTTAATCGGAAAACATATTGATTTCACAGAAATCAAAAATTAAAGGTAAAATTCAAGTACGTACATATTATTTTTATTATTTTGAAATAAATCAAAACAAGGGGGAAAGGTGAAATATGTATTAAAATACATTGCGTTTTGTTAAACATATTCGTGTGCCAATAACGTGGGACATTCATCTCAATAATATAGTGTGCAGTTTATGATATTATCACAACACAATAAACAAAACAATTATATTTATGTAAAATATTTATGTAGCGTGGGTACATAAAACAATAATACACAAACATGTGCATGGGTAAAAAACAATAGTTGATTTGTGAATTCAAATATCAAATATATTATGATAAATTTTAGAGTTGATAATACACAATTGTATGTTTGAGCCAACACAAGACATAATAATAAAGGTACACTATTTATTTTCCTGTAGTAACACGTAAAAGGTGGAAACCGTGTTTGTGTGCAATGATTTAATTTTATTCCACAAGTAAAAATGATAGTAAAGACATTTAAAATAATTAAAATGATTTTAAAACACTGTATAATTTCCAAATTAAATTTATTCACCTCAAACGTTTTCGCCAAGGCTTCTACTTGGCATCATCAGGAGGACAAATTAGTTTAAGTTCAAATGTAGTGAGTCTGTTTTCTATTACTAACTTATATGTACTAGGAGTGGAGGGGGAGTTTGAAGGTGGGGGAGAAAGGGCGGAGTTGAGGGTGTTTGATAAGAGGGAAGGAGATGGGTATATCAACAAAGGAGATGCATATGGTATTTGGATATTCACCAAATTGTTCTTATTTTTTATTTTTATAGGTTCCTAGGAGGAACACGAGGTCCCGGGTTCGATTCCCGGCCAGGGCAAAGTGAAGAATGACCTTTTTCAAATTGTCCTGGGTCTGGGTGTTACATGTATATGTGTGTATCGTCGCGTTAGTACCCATAATACAAGATTCATCTTAGTTTGGGACTAGCTCGATCTGTGTGAGTTGTCTATGTATGTTATGTTATGTTATGTATGTTATGAAAACGTTTGAGGTGAATAAATTTAATTTGGAAATTATACAGTGTTTTAAAATCATTTTAATTATAATGAATTTCCAAAGTGTTAACACAAAAACATTTGATTTATTACATTTAAAATATCTTAAATTCAGCGATGAGGTATTCCACTCATCCTAAATTTCTCAATATTTTGTTGACACGCAGAGAAAAAATTGCATGATAAGATTGAAAAAAAAAAACAATCTGTAGCTTCCAAATGAAAGCTTGCATGTTTATCGCACGTCACTGGTCTGCTAGAATATTTCAAATAAACATCCAAATTTAGCACCATAGTTTTCACATGCCTATACCATTACGATAACAACTCTCACAAATGGGGTACCAGAAGATTAACTGTCTAATTTAAACATACAAGTCATGCTCAATAAAATAGTGTCTTCCTCGAGTCATTCTGTTTTATTTTACTGACATTAATTAATTTTAACAAGTTTTATTGATAAAAATATTTTTATTATATGTATCATATAGTTTTATAATCATATAGATTTGTTTTTATTTTTTCATGGTTACTCCTTATCCCACAAGCAGGTTAGCTAGAGAACTAACTGCTAGTGATAAATATGCAATTGCACTCTTCCGAGCCGATAAAATAAAGACATTCAGGATGGGCGTTCAGGGATGCCACATCAATAAATTGTAAATATCATTAGCCTTATAAATGAAATTTTACAAACACCTGATTTTTACAGGACACTCAAAAATTTATAAACAAGATTTGAAGGCCTTTTCTTTAGCGGAGATTCCGCGAGATAGAATGAATTTTATTAATTAATATTTAATTTTATTAATTATTCACTTAAAGTGTAAGACACAGTGTTTTAATTTAATTTAATCAAACTAAATAATTAATTATGACGAACTTTCACAATGTTTGCTCTTCGAAAATAAATAAATTATGAATTTTATTATTGTGATATCTGCTTGATGTTTAACTTGGTCTTACATGGATAGCTCTAGAGCTAATTGCTTAGAAAAGGCTTAAAAGCTCAATCCCTTTTAGCTTAAACGACATACATACACTAGTATCTATCAAGCATCGAATAGAGGGAGACTGTAACTTAATCTCTCCATTTCTTTATCTTGAACATACATTTATTTACTGGCTTAGTGTTAATACGCAACTTTGGAGAGAATCACGATCGATAGCTGTGAATGTTTCATATAAAACAAATATACCTACCTAATGTTTGGAATTGAGATTGTCATATAAAAAAATATAATAGAGCAAACAGGAAGACCAATTAATGCGAGGTTGAAGGAACATCAAATAGCGTTTAGAGGACTTTCTGGGCTTTCAGAAGTAAGGGATATGAACTGAGCGTTCTGGAATCATTGGATATTAATAAATGTCTATCCAACAAAGTGGACATTATTAATGTCCAAACTCCTTGCTCTGTTCTAAAACAACCCCACCTAACATCCCTTACTATTTTGTGTATATATAAACGTTGATATCTCTTTTCAATTGAGTTTATACTCAATTGAAAAGAGATATCATGATGTATAGCTCTGATGATGCCAATTTATTGGTGAAATCGCTAGGTATAACTGTGGCATATATTTCGTATACATTATAGTGAAACATATATAACAAGTGTTATATTATAGTTTACATTATAAAATGAATTATAATATCAATTTTACTTCTGCGATAGATTTACTGAAAAGGAAAATTTATTACTTTGTAACTAACTTAGCCATGTATCTACTACTAATGGTTGAGAATGTAGATATAGTATTTACCAACCCATATGTATATTCATTAAGAGTTATGCAGTTATGTATGTACAGACAGATATATTGTATAAAAGAAGCGATTCTATAAGTGTTTCATTGTGTAGGCCCTTGTAAGGGTCAAAAGAAAACAGGATAACAATTAATATTAATGAGATAATTAGGTACAACCCGGATGTATTGTTGTTATGTATTATAATAATATATTTAGCCACCGGCAAAACCTCCGATTATTTGTACCAGAGAAGTGTATGGGTTGAATCTACATAAATACATACATGTCTACAGCAACACAATATTACAATACAAGTTAATAAAACAACATGGTTAGCGTTTTAAACACTGCCTTGACTAAATTTATCATAAATTTATAAATATTATTGTGTATTTAACTAATCTATATATATATATAAAAGAAAGTAGTGTTAGTTACACCATTTATACCAAAAAATAAATTTGAACCTACATTACGTACAGTCGATAATTTATAAACAAATCTTAGTTAAATATAATTGTTCAACATGAATTTTATATTTTACACTATACGATGACACACTTGAATAATTACGGGAGTTTGTACAGAGATTAAAAATATAAATCATTGTTTATAGATGAGAGAGTAGGTATTTCCATTACACAGGTACCTACTAATATATTACATTATTGTAGATTTTGTTTTAATGCATTTATTCATTATTGTTTATAGATAGAGAGTAAATGTTCATTAATTTTTACATAAATATTAACACTCATTGATTGTTAGGCGGTACGAAGTTCGCTGGGTCAGCTAGTGGAATAATAAAAATATAAATTTTCAAATAGTTTACGTTGAAAACCTTTTTGTTGCTTCGTGAAAGCTTGAATTTACGAAGCTGGTTTGCTGGCTACCTCAGTTGCGGGATATGGTATAGCAGGAAGCAAGCAGAAAAATAATCTGAGTTTAAAGTTTCACCAAATCTATATCTAATATATAAAACGAAGTCGTGTGTGTTACACCATTTATAACTCAAGAATGGCTGTACTGATTTGAATGATCTCTGATTTGCTGGATCCTTCTCCGTCGGGAATAGCCGATAGGCTATTAAAATATCTTACAAATTCACGAGAAACAGATAATATTATAAGCATAATGTGGCGAAGACACAATATTAAAATATCGCCGTTGTTTCAAATAAAACAAGGGTTATGTTCACATTAGAATTTATCGTTGGTTTGGTAGTAAATGCGTCTTTATTATTCCCTTAGAGAAAGTACTTTTTATCAGTAAAAATAAACTAAAATGCAGGTGGATATTGATATCTTGGAGTGATAAATAGTGTAAGAATATTCCTGCAGTGGTCGAAATCATCCACTCGAATAAACAACACACCACAGTCACAGTAAGTAATATTCAAAGTCGTTGGAAATTCGAGCTAAAATAATGACAAAGATATTTTAGTTAAAAATTATACAAATAATGATTTTTTAATAAAAGTGGTAGTAGGCATGCGGAAAGATTTGAAGCTAATGAGAAATATGAAGTATTCATATAATATTATATAGGCACCTATTGAAAGTCAATAATATTTCTATTTAATATAATATTATATTATGAATACTCTATGACAAGATGTTAAATTACAAAATAGTGGAAATCATACACGCACATATTCTACGCCTTCATTTTCTACATACCTATATTGTATATGATATAAATGTTATTTTCGATTTTCACGGTTCTTGAATCCTGCTGCTGCTGAAGTGACAAATAGTTTTCCTATTTCCGTTAGAAGGAAATACAAGGAAGTGATGAACCCACATGTATCTTATAGCAAAAAAATATCACACAGCCTTACAGTGTATCATAATATTATACAATACAAATATTACACGATTCTTTCTTCTACTAATTTATCACATTATATTTCAGAAATGAGGTAGCCAGCGGGCTGATTACATAATCATACAGGTTTCCCTCTCCATACTGAAAAAATAATATAATCGGGATGGGTGTCATGTCTTATCTCGGATGTTTTTTGTCTTACACAATTCAATATTTTTTTTTTAAATAATTTTATAAAATTATAAAATTTACAGTATTTTATAGTTTAAAAACACAATATGGGTAAACAAAACTTTACCAAATTGTACCCTCACGCCGTATGCCAAGTCGGTTAGGCAGAGACGATAGAATGCCATACAAATCTATTGGTACCTACTTTTTTTATTTCTTTTACGTTCATGCGATTCCTCATATACGCAAATCTTTTACTAAACATACGGCCGTTCTTGGGCATTGCATCCAGGAGGTCCACGCCTTTTCGCGCAAGATATTTGTACAATTTTGTTTTTTTTACTTATTACTCTATATTGTTTATCAAGAACCAGAAATTTCATGCATGCATTACGCGATTATCTTAGAAATAATAAAATTTTGTTTTACCCGTCAAAAGGTCCGAAATAGTTTACGTACGTGTGATGAATAATGTTACTTTATAATATTATATCCTGTTAGTCCACGGAGGAATAAAAATAAACTTGTATCATTTATATACCACAAACTATCTAAGAGTAGAATAAAGTAGGTATCAGCAGAATTGATTGAGTCAAAGATGCTTTGTGTAAGTATTTGCTTTACAAAAATATTTTATTTTTAGAAACTTTAGTGGACCGGTTGCGGATACGTCCACTGTAGGAAGTAGTTTCTTTATAACTCGATTTTAGTGGAGAAGTTTTTACTTAGATATTCCAAAATTTGAATTCTTTTTACAGTATTATAGTCAACCTGTACTATCATGGTAATTTCCACAAGTGGGTTAACCAGCGGATTAACTACATGTAGTAAAGATATTTTCCACTTGTTTGATGTGCCGCGATTGTACATATTATAGTAGGTATGGCAGGAAGGCTGAACTGAAGACATTAAATGTCAAAAATACGATGCTTTACGAATAGGACTCGCCATTTATAGAATACTAGAAAACAAACATAAAATAGTGAGAAGCGTGTTCTTTATTTGTACTACACGTACGTATAGAAAGGAACATATATTTTTTATAAATTTATTTCAACATTGCTCTCTGGTATGTAATGATAGACAAAAATATCCAAATAAATTGAGAAACGAAATAAGAGTTATTTGCTTCTGATTTCAAGATACGTGAAATAATGTAAAGGCTTAAACCACATATGAATGAGGTTCCATGTAGATTAATTTTAATAATTATTACTTTGCGAGTTCAAACAGATAACAATGTTTCACTGGCGTACACTGTAGTTGGTTACGCTCAAATGTAAATATGTATCTTGTATAACATTTTTGATTTGTGGCAAGGTAACATGATTTACAAAGCACTCGGAAGATTATATATTAATTGTAGATATTTAAACCCAAAGCAAAGTAATTTTGGTAAACTAGTTACATCACAACATGGGTATATTTATATATTTACAATTATTTTGTACATGATGAAGCTTAAATTACAAATTAAATTTGAAGTTTGAACGTAGTAGTTTCAGTTCGCAGTTCAAATATTCATCGCCATTCCTTAGCTTCAACAATACAATACATTTATCGGACGACAGTTTGAGTGATGTAAAGGAAATTATAAAACTAACCAATCGATTCCCAGTTCATTCTTAATAATACTAATACAACAACATGGACAAGTAACATCTGTTCATGAAATGATAAAAAGCTTAACAATATAAATGTGGTTATGTGCCAAGGTACCTACTGTTGATTTGCCAAATTATTGTTCATACAGCCTGTCCTTATTATTTTCCATGTAAGAAACTAATATTAAAAATAAATGAATTAGTCGGTAGCCTGGAGGTAGTCTCGATCGTATGCACATGCAGTGCAGATGCCGGCAAACTCCCCTTTAATGACACAAGCTTTTAGCTTACTGTAAAATGTATATAAGGTTGTATTTGGGTTTATAACAAAAAACCCAGATATGTCTTTAAAAATGTAGATAGGTACCTACTATGATTATTATGTTCTTATATCGGCTTACAATAATAATATCAGCTTCTTATGGCGGGTTCCGTGAAAAAAAATCTATTTATAATTTTTTTAGTAAAATACTTTATAAAAACTGGTTTTGATCTTTTATACACTACGTGTATTTTACATTATTATTATTTACCTACCATAAAGTATTTGGATATAATTATGTATTCGGTTATTGTCATATCGATTACATCGAAGTTGTTTCGTAAATAATCTAAGTTCCCAATCACTAGATAAAGCCAAGAGTTTGGAATATTATTCTGGTCACGATAACTGAAACTATTGTACTAGGTTGTTAGTGTTAGTTGCTACATAAAATGTTGTACGACATACATATTATGTAGTACACAGCAGGGATGTTGCGAATATTCGCATCCGCATGTATTTGGACATCTGCATCCGCATCCGCAATAATTGATGCGGATGTTCATGCGGATGCGGATGTAAGACAATTTGCGACAAGAAAGAAATGGGGCGAGGCCGGCGAATGGCGCGTGGCGTTCGCACTTGACATTAACCAATGGGAACGAAAAAATTGTTGACAAGATCCGACGCATTTTTATTTTTGCCGGTTTTATTTTATTTTTGCAAATAACAAAAAGAAAAAAATATTTCGCCAAAAAATCTATTATATTATTGTAGCAATAATTTCGTCACATATTTGACAGTGGGGCCTACCAACTAAGATAGTTCCTACATTTTTTCTATAACATCTTAAACATCCGCATCCGCATTCGCAACCGCATCCGCGGATGTGAGACTTCAAAAATCCGCAACCGCATTCACATCCGCGGATGTGTAAAAATCGACATCCGCAACATCCCTGGTACACAGCACAGCAAAGCACTGGAGCCAAAATATTTAACTAAACATACAAACTTGGTAAAACACCATTCAGAAAACCTAAAAAAAATCTCGTGTAAAATAAAACGTATTTCTCATCATGTAATTAACTTTCATAGATATCGGTAGGTATACAATATTTTACAAAAAGTATGTATTTGCAACAGTCAATGACAATCATTTGGAATATTTATATTGAAATAACAGGTAGGTATTTTATACCAATTAACAGTAAATACCATCGCTTGTAAAGTTCAGAATGGAATCATTCAACTAGATAGATATACGCATCAATATAGCTATCGTTGCATTTGTTTCAATCCATGAATGCTATGGTGATTTACTCATATTATTACTCTATTAATCTCTACTATTACTATTGTACCATCACTGTAAATCCAACAAGTGCGGTAGCCAGCAGACAAGCTGCATGTTATAAATATAAATAAGACATTCAGGAAGGGTGGAAATCTTCCTCGCTGGATTGAAAATGTATAATGCCTCGAGTTATTGGTTTCACACTCTTTTCGGTAAGTTTACAAGTGCCTTGTTTTAAAATGTAAAGATATTATGCATCTTGAATTTAGGGATGAGGTTCACCATCAATCCTGAATGTCTTATTTTTGAGCACGGAAAGGACAGCTTACATGCGTATTACATGTAGCTGATCCGTTAGCTAAGCCACTTGCACCATGGATAAATTAAAATGTTTTGTCTTAATTTTCCGAACATATTTATTAGTGTTTAACTAATTAGTTTGCGTAAGTAAAAAATAATTGAGCAGGAAGATACCAAAAAATATGCGCAATAGATATAGGATGGTAAAAATCATAATATTTATCAATTTGGTTTTCCATGAACAGAAAATTAAGTTTTCATACACGAAAATTATGGAATGGTACATTTGTGGTTTATTCTCTGCATAATTGTAATTCATTTGCGTTCGATTAATTGCAATATTAAATCTGAAAAATAAAACTTTGATGTAAATAAAATCATATGTGATGTAATAATATTATATTGATGTATGAGAGTTCAATAAAAAAAACAGAATATTGAGGTAATTAGATGGAAATAGGAGATGAGTGAAGGATCATAATAATATTTTAAACAATATAGACGTTCGAAAAAAATGACGCGTAGGTATATCTTATCCATACTAGAGGCATTGTGTGAAGATTAATCTAGTTTTTAAATATATAAATTAAAATATTATGAAAATATCATCAATATTCGTAGGACTGAGAAAAGAAGATGAGTATTTTTTAATAAGTATATTAAAATTTAGGGTATTGTGGCTCAATATTGTTTTAGTGTTGAAAATTAATTTGAAAGATAAGAAAATAAATCGAATTCCATTAACAGAATTTACTATCTCTTGTTTTGACCAGCACCAGCTGTAAAAATGAGTGAATATGACGAAATTACGAAAATGAAATAAATATCATGTTGATAACATATCTTCATATCATATATATTATTTTATGATGCATTCATGAAATGATGTCCTAAAATATTGAAATATATTTTATGAGCTATTTAAATTAATAATCATGTTAATGATATTTCCAAATATACATACGTAGGTACTTAGTAATATATTACATTATTATCCTTATGAATGTATCTGGAAAAAAGAAATAAATGATTGAATTAATATTTTGGTTTGTAAATGTAAATGGTACTCACTCTGTAGGCAATCGGCGTTGAGGAGATCTTTGCATTTTTCGTGACACTTTACCCCGCATTCCGTACACCGAACTCCTTGTCTGGCAATGCCCCACAGAAGGCCTTCGCACTCGTAGCAGTATGTAGGTGAAGTGGCCGTCCATAGGACGAAGTTGTGAGGAGTCGTTGATGATATGGGATAAATGAGAGCTTGAAGTGTCTTCTTGTACACGTGCATTTTCTATTTTGAATTAAATATATGTAGATAAAGTACATGTCATGTGAAACAACAATAAATTTATATACCTACTTATATACTAATATTAAGTTGGTATGTGCTGCAACGAAAATAAATTTGTTTGCGTTTCTATTTCATTATATTTTCCTTAAGGTCATCCACTCGTTTGCGAATGATTTAATAATGTTACTTTTATAATTATTCGTGATCGGTCCGCATAACAACAAAAATATTACTAAAACCGTCGAGATACCGACAGCATTATTCTAACAAATGAATATTTATAAATGTCCATATACGAGTATCTGTATTCCAACAAGCTAGGTATTTATTTCATTATAATTTTTTATTTGATTATTATGATGAAACTGTTAATTAACAAGGTTATGTTTTAAATTAATAAAATTAATTCCTTTGAGTGGTAAATATAAAATAAACGATTATTTTTAAAAAGGTTATATGGCTGGGATTTTTAATAAATGGTAAAAATTGATGTTCATTTAATATGAAAGTGGAAAAGATCCCGGGGAAAATAAAATCAAAAGAAATAACATAAATTGTTTTCTTCTAAAAAAGGCAAGCAACTGTGTCTAATATTGAAAACAAGATGCGGTACAAATATAATTATAATTAATAGTATAATTGATAGCCCGAGGATATCTAAATAATCGGATGACAGTAATTTATATACATAACCTACTAAGTTGTTTTTTATTCTATAAAAGAATTTATACCATATGATTATTTATCGAGATATTATGAAAGGTAGTTCTTTTTATATTATTGTCAAATAAAAAAAAAATAACCATAATTCACTCGATTGCGGGTGCATTGCCGTAAAATGAAATAAAAAATAATAAAAAAATAAGATAATTTTAGATATATTTAAAAAAAAATATTTTAAAACGTTGGGACTGAAATTCAATTTATTGGTTTATTAAACCCGTGAATAAAATGCATATCTCTCACATATTGTGTCTATGTGAATTTCAACATGTTTTCGTATAGATAATGTTTTGTTTTATATTGAATGTTTGATAATTAAGAGAGAAAATATTTACCAGCTCCTCATCGTTCAGCGTCGCCCGGGGCACGGCTGATGTTAATCCAGCATTCCTTTTGGTGGCGGCCATAGTCTGAATAAAAAAATATCAATTACTACAACAAGGAAATCTTTAAACGTATTGTAGATACAAATAATATATCAAAGTAAACCAATTGGTGTTAATTTTGTGTAGGTATCATATAGAAGATAATATAACACACATGATATGTGAAGTTATTCAGGATTATATCCACCAACTAATATACTATAATTTATGCTGCCTGATGGGAAAGGCTGTAATCCTGAATACCTGATTCCAAGTAATGACAAGGCGACGTTCATCAAAACCTATTGGAGTGGAAAGATTTGGACCGAATACGAAAATTGAGGAAATATTAATTTATAATCCAACAGCCTTTTTTCTAAACATACATAAGAACCATTTCAAAACAATTCATTAATCCTAGCTAGAGTTATTCGGATTTGATGTATAAAATTGCCAAATACACAGTTATTTTTTACATTAATTTATGTCCCATCCAAATTGTGTATATGATGAAAAAAATTTTGGGAACGCAATAATCTAATGACAAAAAGCAAAAATATCATGTCTTGATGTTACTAACCGAAGGTACTTGTTGGAAGTCTATTTCAAGATAAATTGAAAAAAAAAACACAGTAGGTATGTAGTTAACTTCCAAATGACTTTTATTATTAGAAATTAATAGATTAAAAAATGATAATAATATTAATATTTTATATGAACAAATCGATTTAGGATATTCTTCTTTACTTAAACCATTGTAATTATTTTTCAAGATATGAATTATCCTAAATCTTATAACGACATAGAATTTTGTACTTGCTGGTTCTTGTAATTTTTGATAATTTTATTAAATTATAATAATTATAACGACACGATTCATCCTTATTTTCATAGTAGCACATCACCTCGGTGATTCCGATACAATAATCAAAACCTTTTGAAAAATACAACAAAATATTATAAAAAAAATATTACTGCTCTTGTTTTTTTGTTCACAGATAGGTCGCTGATGGGGGTTATCAACCATCGATCTGCCTACTGCAACTTAGCACCTTACCTGTACACTACGTTTCTTCAAAACTCATTAGAATAATTATTTAGTATTTTATACAATCAAATATTTTACATCATTTTTATAATGTTAAAGGCACTGTAATCATATTGAGCTGTATCATTTTGTTAATTGTTGTTTATTTGCTTACTATTTCTTTTTTCTAAATAATAATTGATTCACATGTACTTTAAGAAACTTAAAATTTAGTTAATAATCTAGCAGTTATTCTCTTCTCTGATTTGGGCTGTCTGTGTTTACCCCATTTCGCAATAAGGTAAATACCGGAGAAGGTAGATATTTACATTTTTCTTTAAATTCCTCTCTTGTGAATCTGTCCACAGCGGATCACTTTACAATACTTTTTTTAATCAATGAATTATAATTACTTTTTTATCAACAAGGGCTCCTCCCAACATTCTTTTGTTCAAATCCTATAAATACTGTTTGTCTCTGTATCTTACTTCACTTTTTACTAATCGCCTGATGATGGAGTCGAGTTTCCGAATACTAACATGCGAAAGTTAATTGGAAATGTTATTTGGAAATTAACTACATACTGTGTTTTTTTCAAATTATCTTAAAAAATATCATGATTTTATCGACGTACTGCAATTGATATTTTGTATTAAAATGATAAAATTCAATCACATGTAATTGAAAGATACTTACCTTTTTCATATTTTATTTTACCTTATTCCTTCAAAGTATTACAGTTTTTTATGAAGAATGATATCACATTAAGGTGATTTTTTGTTTATTTGTGAAACTAATTAAATTTTCGGACATGTATAATTATTATATCTTATACATTTTAATTTCCATATCGAAATATCAAACATTATGGAAAAACAGTTTAACCAATCAATAATTTTATTTATGTTATTAACTACCTACTTAAAAAGTACACAAAATGCAAAAAGTAGTTGAAACAAGTACATATACCTATATATATATATATTCGTGTAAACAATAATTTAAGTAAGTACCTATATTAAATATATCTAGCTTAATACACGCAACATTATAAAATTTACAAAAAAATAAATAAATCGAAATTAAAGTGTGCCACATAATAAACGATCTAATTACATATAAATTATTGAAAGCAAATTATACGTAGGTACGACATATTTTAGAAAATTTAAACAATGCATCAAAAAGCGTTACTTTTAAAATACAAATGCAGCGATGAATCCTACGTAAGTTTTTATAAATACCAAAAAATATGCACATTGTACATTTTATATTCTTTGAATATTTTGTCTTATTTTTTTATAATAAAATATTGCGACAGAAAATGTTAGTTTAATGACATACAACAAGGCATGCAAGAATATTTATATATTTAGTAAACAATAATTGAAATACAATAAAAACAATTTCGTGTATAAGACGTGCTGAAATATTTAAGAATATGTGGTAAATAAACAAAAATAATACTAACAAAATAAATATATACATGTTTCGAATTGAAAACAAAACTAAAAATTCTACAATAGGTATCTAGAATCAAATCATCTGAATCGGTTTATTAAAAAGTATTCTTTTCACCATTTGTTGCGAGAGATTCAGTATATTTTGTGAAAGTGATAGGTACATGTAAATCAAGTTTTTCGATAAATATGAAATATAAGAGTCATTCTAAGAATATAATGCTTGAGGAAAAATGTTAAGGTAAAGTTACCAAATATGAAGTTGTATATTGTACACTTACCAAATGACTGCTTTGGTGAATAAATTTACAATAGATTAAGAGTTTGACGCTGGATACCATAGCATAAAATTATGAAACATGAAGTCAAAAAGCAAATGAATTATTCATAAGAAAGATATAGGATAAGAGGTTTAATATACCTTGAGAACCTGCAATTCCATCCAGGAAAATACATGAACAAATCATAACATTAGTTGGTGATTGACATATAACAAGGGTAATAATATTTAACATGATCAGGAACATAGCACACACACACATAAAGGGAAACATGTTTTCTACGTGATATGCTGAAATTTATGATGAATCGACATATACATTTCATATCTTTATTCTTTTATGAAAGTACAACTTCATTATAAAGAGGAAAGAGGAAGCAAGATTAAGAACACTAAATATAAAGTGGGTTAAGTCAAATTTTAATGTGAATTTCAGAGTCTCCCTAAGTATCATCGGGTTTGACTGATCAAAGTGTGTAAGTCAGAATATATTTAAACTTTTCAACCGCATATTTATTAATAATTTTTAATTTCTTAAATAGTGGTACATGATATATTTTTGATAAATATTATATAAATATACTTATTTATTGAGTAGATAAAACACCTATCTGCTACATGTAAATGTTAGTTATCGATAACATATGATCAGTTACTGATATGAGTTCAAATTAATATTTATCTAGCTGGGTAAATACATTCGAAAAATAAATACTATCATAAATATATTAGAATGTTTCTTCGGGAGTTCTGGTCGAAAGTCGGAAATTTTACCATTAGATTACCGACTACCTCCGATTAAATTTATTTAACGCAATTACTTACACCTACAATAAAATAATTCTATTTATTTTAATCATCCTTGGCTATTTATGTTCGTTCGTAGCCTGGAGGTAGAGTCTCGGCCTTGTGAACATGGCGTCCGTGGTTCGATACCAGGTGCCGGCAAACTCCCCTTTCACGACACAAGCTTTTAGTAGCTTACTGTGAAAGGTGTATAAGGTTGTATTTGGGTTTATAACAAAAACCCAGATATACCTTTTTTTTTAAAAATAAAAAAAAAAATTACTATGCGGGTGCTTAGAATCGTCATGCATTTAATGGGTATTCACAATGGGTGCGTCCAGATAGTAGGATGCGAACGTCAATCAATCATCAATCTTCAACGATTCGGAGCATTCTCCGAAGATATATTTGAATTAATGCCTTCGTAACCCGTATAAGGACGGGCAATAATTATAATATGTATGTAATTTTAAGATCTTATTGAGTATTTTCCAAACATTTATTTAGTAAGTTAAATAAGAGACGATTGACTAATGGTGACGTCGGTAATATTTTCAATTTTAATCTATGGTTGGTAGTGGCTGCACCACCTGTAACGTGATCTATGGTCTATATATTTTTTTACAACTATTACCACACCATCACAGCACTTCCCACACCATCACGGCTCTTCCCACATGTGGGGCGGTGAGTTAACTAACAACATGTAATAAAATCGAGGGCGGTTTTTTACGTTCAATAAAGAATTCTAGTTTTTATATTTTAATTTTACAAGTTATGATAAAGTACGGCTGTAAAGAGAAATCCTTTACTCGAGAAGCTAGTGATTTTATTTTCAGAATATAATAAGAACAAAACAATACTGATATGGAACAACCGTAAAAAAGATTCACGATACACTGAGAAAACTACTCAAAACGAATCATTGGTACGGTACTATCAGATTAGGACCAGAGATCGTACAAACGATTCATTGGTATAAATCTATAATATTAACTCTTCGCAAACAAATCATTGGTAAATTTACCAACAACTTGTTTGCGAAGAGTTAATATTATAGATTCGTACTAATGAATCGTTTGTACGATCTCTGGTCCTAATCTGATAGTACGTACCAATGATTCGTTGTGAAATTTTGTTAGTATTTTTCTCAGTGTAATAACATGTGAAGAGTAAAAGTTTTCCCTGATAATTTCTGAATCTGGAATTTTTGAATAGTAAAAAAGAAACCAATAAACTTTATATATATACATTAGGTACGTATAAATTTTTAGAAAGTTTAAGGTTGTATTTGTATTAAATTTTATAGGAAATATTTGATATAGTACCTACCTACATTATGTTCAAGATAAACATTCACATTGCCAAGTGTAACAACTGTTTTTGATTTTACAAAGGAAACCACTTTGTTTTCACGCAATTCAATAAAACGATACCTACATCCAAAAGTGTTATTCTTCAAGAACGGATGGGGGAATATGTAGAAGAAAGATAAGATACGTAAAATACAACATGCATGGTTTATGTATCTGTTTCACTTTACTTATTTCACTTTATACCTATGTATTATATATTGATAAACTATCATATGAAACATGAGATGAATTCTGCTGATTGCGAGTGATAACCTTTATAGATAATTACAATTAAAATATAATTATGTTTCCCTTACTTAATCCTCCAACATCAAGCTAATTTCCTTAAAAAAAAAGATGAATAATAATGCACGTAATCAAGATTATGATAAATTACCATAGCCAAAAACAAACGACAATTTTATTTTTGGGACAAGATTGTTAAAGTTCTTTTTTTCTTTGCAAGCACTATTCCAGATTTTCTTATAGAGTAGTAACTGTAGTTAATGAAACCATTGCATATAGTTTACACACGGGAAATACATTCCACGCTAAAAAATCTGATATTTCGGAACATAGCTCGTGAAATCAAGGTTACCGATTTCAATTAGTCGTGTCAAAATATTAATTGCTTATGGTGAAATCAAAAACACAACCTCTGTCTACATTTTTTTGTAAAAAAAATATTCTAGAATTGCTTTTTATTACTTCGATACTTCATTTATATTCTGGCACATTCGAAAAATTCAAATGGAATCGGGTGAACTACATTATTTAAGAAGTCCGGAATGCCTTGAGTATACTTTATATTTCACCATATAATTTAGGATCTCGCTCGATATTTATTGAAAAAAAAAACTTAAGTGGAGATTCAAATGTTTATATTGTTGTATTTGAACGAAAGTTGGATAACCAAATGGATTATGGGAAATTTTAACAAATGAGTTTTTTTAAGCATTCAAATTAGCTTTTTCTCTTAAGTTACGCGACAAATTCTAATATTTCATATTGTAGTTCATTTTATTATTACGCTCTTGTACTCTTTATGAATGTTAATTACGATGGTGTCCCATATAACAGAAAAGGGAATTGCAAAGCGGAGGGCAACAGTGTCTTATAAATTAAACATTTATTTTCATGAATTACTGAAATAATACTGATACTTATGAATGTCGGGCGCTGTGACAACATCAAAGTTGATAACGAAATTTCATTATAAGACTTTAATCTAAACGAATTTGCATCAAACGGTAGGAAAAACTCCTACACAAAACGTTAGAATCAAATTAAGCAGCTACAGGCAATCATATATCGTGATAGTGAGAATGACGGAATTAGTGAACGTTGTCTACATATGTACACTGAAGTGTACACTTAAGCAAGCCTAGAATCATTTCGTAAGCAAAAGGACAACTCTCTCATTTCTACCAAATGATTTTGTACAATCTAAAATTAAGTTTACTTGGATTCTGGATGTTAAGGTAGTATGATTCCAGAATGAAGACACTGGTAATCAAATCAAATCGGAGATTGACAATGTCCTTGAAATACGAAAAACGTCTCCTTCAACAAAATTAGATGTAGAACAAAATATTTGTATTTTATTTCATCATTCAGATAACTGGTTGGTTTCATTATATTGTGCAGTTTATTAGAGCTATTCGCATTTTCTATTTCTTTTCAAATATAACTAATTAATTTCCATTCTCAGCATTTACTTACAAAGCATGTACATGGGCAACGACAAAATGATATTAATTTACGGAATACTACATGTTGTGATAGTATTTATGCCTATTATTCATTTAACTCGTATTAATTCCTGTACAAAGGTAAACATCTGGTTTTTCGACTATCTATCTCAAATGTTTGATTTTCCGTATGTATTTCGGACAAAAATCTATCATTACAGCCATTCAGAAAATGTGATACTCCTGGTACCACATGCGAAGGCGTGAGCCAAGTCTCTTCACAACTATAGGTACGTAGTGAAATGAAGAAAAAAATAATCTTATATTAACATAGACTTTTCACTCATGAAATGCGTGATGGCTTTCCGATTATATTTCGGACGATTTATTTATAGAAGTCTTCAACGAAAATTTGCAGAAAAATAATGGCTTAAATGATTTTTTGATAATTCGTTATATGACATTAAAAACTTTATTTATAATTTTTGGTTAAAGTAAATCATGGACAGAGATGAGTGAAGTTTGTCTAATGTATAAACGTTATTATAATATTTTGAGAAACCGTTATAGAACTAAACAGTGTTTAGGATTATTCTCTATAGTCATTATTAAAGTCATCATTAATTAAACATTTCTAAAAAAAAAACGAAACTAATTCAACTTTACCATCAGGAAATATATTATTAATAAGCTAGTATTTAATTAAATCACAGGACATATAAGTAAGTGCCTACCTACATAATCTCTATTAACAAATTTAATCAAATCACAGGACATATACAGTAAGTAAGTGCCTACCTACATAATCTCTATTAACAAATTTAATTAAATCACAGGACATATAAGTAAGTGCCTACCTACATAATCTCTATTAACAAATTTAATTAGATGGTAATTAAAATTTTACTTGAACTTATCTACAGAACTCCCGGCTCAATATGCTAAATAATTTTTAGTATGCGTCAAATAAAACCAGATATTCATTATCAAATGTAGATTTATCTATGTAGGTGTATTATGTAAATATTGGTAAAGCATAAATAAAATTTGTTTCATGAATAATAAATACATCATGTACCTACCCGTTGAGAAAATTTTTGATATGTTTAGTAGTTCGTTGACGTGTCAAATATATATGAATGTTAGGACAAGATATCATGTATTAGATATATTCATTTATTATAATGTGTTTCATGTGATACGTTATGTAAGGAGAGTGTAAAGAATAACAAGTGTTTTTCACCTGTATTAGAAGGAAAGTTTAAGTTACATTTTATAGTGTTATATGCATATGTAGAACATTGGGAAAGATAGGTATCTAGTTAGGTTGGAAAAATGATGGAAGGTCTAGGCAAAACTGCTTTCTATGTAGGTGGTTTTGCTACAAACTTGTACCTCGTAGCTGTGATAAAAACAATAACTCACCAGCTCGGATACCAGTGGTATAGATTTTCTTCGTGGTCTGATATCGGGCATACTGTCGATGTTGCTGTAGAATGGGTTGTCTCCAGGATGTCTGAAAAAAGAAAAAAAAAACGTGTGTTCAAAAATCAGAAAACAGGTGAAATATATGAAAATCAATGAAAATTTACTTCTGATATACGTCTACATATTATTATTATAGTCTAATGTAAACAGACTAAATAATTTTATTTAAGTTTAATGCGTTAACGCTGTGAAAATTCATTTCAAAATATATTTTTAAGTATTATTAAAAACACTGTGAATATTGACGTATAATTAAGTATTAAATCAATTTCCAATGATTAAATACATATTATCTTAATTGCCGAGCGTTTTCGCCTTGCGGCATTTTCAAGGCAAGTTACTTAAAACTAAAGAATGGAACGAATGAATCTACATTATATATAATAGTTTAAGGTCTAAGGGTTGGATGAAACACAAGGAATTTTCAGAGGGGATTTTTATATCATTAGATAATTTGTTCATGAAATACTCAATTTTACGTGAAAATTAACAGCGTTTTTATTTTTTAATGTAAAAATATATACATATATTAAAACAGATCAAGTAATTGTCTCCCTATGCATCTATAGTATTAGTAGGTAAATACTTATTTGACATGATTTACTAGGTGTTGTTTTTTTATAAAAATGGAACACCAAAAATTACATAAAATGCAAACGCATATAATAAATATGGGTTTATAAAAAAAACTAAAATACACCCTCAAGCACTTGTGCAGTAAAATATATATAAATGACCTCAAGGACGCCATATTGTGTGTTTGTTGTCCAAAGCTCCCGAGAAAAATAGGTGTGTATTCAGCTTCTTTCTGAAGTCTTCTCTATTCTCCTCTTGTGGGTTAAGAGAGAGCACGTTCTGAATATATCTTTATTCAATAAGTTTTTGTTTTATTCAGTACTAAAATTGATTGTTTTCCATTCAAAAATATTTTCCAGTCATTGAGATGACCTACCACAATACTATAAGATATGAATAGTTAGGCTACTGAACGTTCTTACATCTACGTATTAGTAAGCACGATATAAGGTAGGTGCTCATTTATGATAACGGATATAAATATGTTTTCTAACCTACAAATTAACATTTACTTGCTCTGTTTCGGTTTCCAGGAAACTAAACTAATAAATTTTCAATCAATAAATTGTGGATAAGAGCTAAATTATAGTGCAAATTCAAAATAAGGTAGTTATGTAAATTTAAGACGTCTAAATAGTTACATATTGGAAAAATAGAATCTCTTTGGCGGTAAATTATGGTTACAATAAACATATCGTGGTTTTTACATTCATAATAGTTCTTGGCCTTAGCCAAGATAACAGAAAGGAAATAGATGTAGCAAGTAGGGATTGCAATCCAGCAAAGTGGGATCCCGCAATCCAGCGGGATCCGCGTAATTTTAGGGTTTGCGGGATCCCGCAAATGCTTGCGGATCCGCATGTGCGAATCCGCAAACTGAAGATTTTCCAAAAGTTGCCAACTAAAGGTGATACATATTTGCAAAAATACTTAAAGAAGAAACAGGAAAAGAATTATGCTTAATCCTAGATTGCTGCACTCACTAAAACAGCTTGCTTGATATGTTAGAAAGATTTTAGTCCCAAAGTTTGCATTGAGAAGGCTCTCATCGACATAGCATCTGACATAAAATTTACGCACAAAATCAAAAACGTGATTGACAGCTTGCAGCCCTTTAAATTGGTCGTAAAGTATTATGCAGAAGAGAGTCTACACTAATAACGGCAGATATAACATTTCGATTTATTTTAGAGAAGCTAGACACAGTATTAAGCGATGTACTATACGAAAGAAAGATGCAGTGAAATTACAGCTATGTTGATTTATTTTCCGCATCCAAAAAATATGACTAAGAGTTGAAAACGTGCAATTCAATATTTTTAATGCCGAAAAAGAATAAGTTGCGGCAAGAAATGAAAAACATGTTACATCGAGTCATTATAGAAGACGCTCAAAATGTAGAATTTGTAGTTGTAGGTGATGTAATTGCAGATAATTGTCAACAGTCTCTGAATGTGGAAAACAATTTAACTTTACAAATGGAATAAGAAATGCAGCAAGACAATGAAGATTACACTAAACAGACAAAAACTGGACAAGAGAAATGCTTCGAAAAAATATTGAAAAAAGAAATGGCAGCATTTAAAAGTGATGGAGTTAAAGAAAAGTATTTGAATTTGTTGCACGACTTTATCAATACAAGTATCTAACCAACAATTAGTGTGGGGGCAGAAAGAGCCTTTTCGGTCGCTGGCTACATATGTAGTTCCTTAAGAAGTATCTTGGAAGATAACACCATTAATGCTATTTTTTTTAAATCATTTTTCTAAAAAGAGAAGTGACTTTTCATTTGATATTTTAAAATTTGTTCCATAACACTTGATTGATTAGACAATGAATTAGTAGGAAAAATTAAAGACTAATAGTACCTATAGTTAGTTATGTCAAATTCATATATGATAGGATAGTTATTTATGTTATATTCAATTATGTACAGTAAGATGTTGTAATTTTTTGCAATTTTTAATAATCCAGCGGGATCCCGCGGGATCCCGCTGGATTGGAGTCAATCCAGCAGAAATCCCGCGGGATTGAAAACGGCGCGGGATTGCAATCTCTAGTAGCAAGCCCAGAATAGAATAAAGTGAAAATTAATGGTGGTTGCCTATGCCAAAGTTGTACTCAAAATGGCCGAAAAAGGCAAATATTTATGTGAATTCAAATACATATAGGTACCTATGTATTAAGTATGATGATTGTTAAACATTCGCCACTTTTTAATAAACTTATGCACATAATATATTGTATCGTAAGTTAATGTTAAATGAATTTTGGGAAGCAATTAAATAAGTATAAAATTCTTCTCAAACATAATCATAGGCATCTTAAATATATGTATGTTACTACGTAAATGTAATAGTTGGTATGTTTTATGATAGGCATATACAAAATATATTTAGGTATATTATTTATTTATAACATTCGAAGATGTCACGTGTTATTTCATACGATGGCAAAACAAAACTAGCATAAATAATTATTTATTACTTATGATGGTAATACATAATAGATTCACATAGAATAATATTTCAGTGGCGACTATTATTTTGTCGCAGTGGTAGATATTCTGTCTGCACTATGTTGCTCGCTGTTCACTAATTACACCACGTCTACCTACATAAACATACTCATAATAATGAGTTAGTTACCTACTATAATATGTAGTATACCTATTAGTATCATAAACGTACCAACATAAACATATGAGTGGTTTGGACTCAAATAAGTTGACATTTCTAAAAAGTTTTTTTTGTATTTGTTAAATAATATCTATGCTGAAATTTAAAAAAAAACTGGATTTAGTAAAATAGTCAAATACATATATGAAAGTTGTGTGACAAGTGGTGGAGAAAATCAATACTTTTATAGTAATTAGTCCCCTTCTTATAAGTATTGGGAATATATAAAACTATGTAATTTTTTTTTTTAATTTATAAATTATAATTTATTTGTTTTACAAAATATTTAAAATAATGTGACATATGTTTCGGCTGCAATGCCATAATCATACTAAAGTGCTTTGCCTTGTAGGTGTGTGTTGTGTGTTGATGGTTGGGGGGAAAAAACCCAGTTCTCAGTATTGTTTTGTTGGTGTTTGTTTGTAGGGTGACTATGAGTTATTTTTGTAAGTTGTCTATTTGTTTATATTTGAAAATGTCCAATATAGGTGAGTTATAAATGTTTGTCTGTTCATTAATAAGTGTTGAGTGGTGGTTGTTAATATTTTTATTAATTTCTATTTGTTCTAAAATGTTTAATCTGATTCCTTTTCTTTGTGTGTGTAATAGTGTCGGTGTGTTGGTATCTGCTATTTTATGTTTGTGTTGAATTAGGTGTTTAGCGAATTGTGATTTGTCTCGGTGGTTATTTTTCCAATTCGATTTGTGTTCTTTGAATCTATCTTCAATGCTGAGTCCTGTTTAATAATAACGGAGAGTATTTATAGCGCCATCTTCGTGCCATAGCAACTCGAGGACGCTGTACATGATAATGTTCTATCTTCAACAATGTTGTCTGTGTCAAGAGTTCAAATTTAAATACAAAATCCTTATAACACATAATCTCAGATACATAATAATATGTATCCGCGTCAGAAATAAAAATAAAATAATGCAATATACACAACAGTCACAGTTCATAAAAAAGTTTGAAAAAGTAGGTCTTGAGGTCCCTCTTAAAAGCCTGGAAGTCGGCAGCACACCTGAGCCCCAGAGGCAGTCTGTTCCACAGATTAGGGGCAGAAACAGAAAAAGCGCGGTCACCGTAACCTGTTAAACGTGCCCTCTGTGGAACCTCCAGCTCATGCGCCGCACTCTGCGCTGACCTCAGGGCACGCCGCCTCTCTCCCAAACTTCTCAAAGTGCACAAATCACTAATGTATGTGGGGGCCATGTCATTTAGAGCCTTATATACAAAAGCACACACTTTATACTGAATTCTGGCTTCTATAGGCAGCCAGTGCAGTTCTTTTAAAAGAGGTGTGATGCTATCATACCTATCTGCTCCATATACAACACGGGCTGAGGATTTTAAAACTGAATGTAGCCTATTTGTCTGCACCTTTGGTAAACCACTAAACACAACATTGCAATAGTCAAGCCTGGATAACACCAACGCAGATATTAGTGTCTTAATGGCATCACGGGTAAGAGATCTTCTGACCAACTTGATCTGCCTGAGGCAATAGTAGCAGGAGCTGACAACACTACCAATGTGACGTTCCATGGACAAGCTGCTGTCAATGGTGATCCCCAGAAGCCTGACGGATGTTGTCGGCGTTATAGTACTTCCTAAGATCACAATGTTATCCTTCGGCAGCAGATGCTGTCTCCCTCTAGATGCCAGCCACAGGAATTCCGTTTTTTCAGCATTTAGACAAAGTTTATTTGTCGACAGCCAACAGAAAACTGCCTCTATGCATTGCAGAAAAGTTTGTTTCAGACTTTCAATTTTTGTCATTTCCTCCGCAGCATAAATCTGCACATCATCAGCATATGCGCTGAGCCTCAAGCCGAAGGATTCAACAATAGTCTGGATTCCAGCCGAATATAGAATGAAGAGGAGAGGCTCCAATATTGAACCTTGCGGAATTCCGGTTGACAATGGCCTCTCTGCTGCCTGGACATCATTGAAGTACACCGTTTGCTTTTTTCCCGAGAGATATGAAGTGAACCAGTCTAGTGCAGCCCCACACACACCAAAGTCAGCATTTAATTTCTGCACCAAAAGTTCGTGGTCAACTGTATCGAAGGCCGCACTCATGTCCAACAGACATAGCAATGTTATTTTTCCCTCTTCATTATATCCAATAATGTCTGACAACAACTTTGCCAAGCTAGTCTCAGTTGAATGATGTTTTCTATATGCCGATTGCCTCGCAGGCCACATATTATTGTCATCCAAGAAGTCGCACAATCTACTAGCAACCACTTTCTCAACCAGCTTGGCCAAGAGAGGCAGATTGGAGATTGGTCTGTAATTTGACATGTCATCAGGACTTACATTTTGTTTTTTTAGGATAGGTGTAACGTGAGCGGATTTCAAAGTACATGGTACCTCACAGGCTGTTATTATAGAATTCACAAGAACCACAAAGAAATTTAAAAGATATGTCTTACACTTTTTGAGCAACCATGTTGGAATAGGGTCCAGAATACACTGTTTATTTTTCATTTTGTCAATAATATTGTTTATTTCAGTTTCCGATGTCAAAGTAAAACTACTCAAAGACACATTAGTTTGTCCTATATAAATACTATTACATTGGTCACAATTTAGTCTAGGTATATATTCCACTTTTTTCCTGTGTATTAGTTTTGTCTTTGGTGTTTTTAATAAAATTACAAAATTACTTACAAAAATAACTCATAGTCACCCTACAAACAAACACCAACAAAACAATACTGAGAACTGGGTTTTTTCCCCCCAACCATTAACACACAACACACACCTACAAGACAAAGCACTTTAGTATGATTATGGCATTGCAGCCGAAACATATGTTACATTATTTTAAATATTTTGTAAAACAAATAAATTATAATTTATAAATTAAAATTATGGAGTTTTACAAGTTGTGCACAAATAAAATCATAGTACCTATGTATGTAATATTTGACTAGAAATGGATCTGAGTGTAGTTCCGATACCAAATCATACGTATGACACAAATACGTAAATAAATGATGGAATTAGAAGAACCTACCTACTAGATATGAAATCGCTCACAGTAATAGTCAGAACACAATGTTTATTCAACACAGAACCACCTATTAAAGAATGATGAGCTAACAAGAAAAAAAAGTAGAATATAAATTTTACTCACCCATTTGCTCTGCCACTTGAATCGCCCGCTCCTCCGGCGCCATTCTTGAAAAAAAAAAACAAAACAAATTAAAAGACGAAATTAAAAATAATACAACTATTTTTATACATCAACTTTGCTTACAGAAAATTTAATTCTATGTATACATCAATAAAAAGTGGTTTAATAATTATTGAATTAAGGCTTCGGATTATTTTTACCGTAATATTTTTTTTCATATGACCTTCACCAATGATAGTGTTTTTGGTCAGTCTCAAGTTTATTACCGTGATATTATCTTGATGAATGAAAGCTCGTTTGAAAGGTAGTATGTGTGTCTAACTAAGATAAAAGTGCATCAATTTGTATGTTTAATTGAAATTTGATGAAAAAATAAGACTTTATTAAATTATATACACACCACACATGAACTTACAAAATACCTTATCAGAACACAGCTATTTTATATGTGCTATAATTAATTTATTTCAAATGCAACTGAATTTGATAATATGCATTCAAAATTTTGTATCTATTATAATTTATATGATTTTTCTGTAAACAAAGTTTTTGCAAACAATATTTATAAAAAATAATAAAACAGAAAATATTTTATTAATTAAAATATGATTGCTTACAAATTGACATAATGTTACATCATACAGATAAATAATACAATAATTGTCATATAACAATATTTTCTCTTCGATATAGTTTAAGTATGGTATACTCATATAATTAACATATCTACATATAATATGATTACAAGTAAACAATAAGGTAATAATGTTTTCAAATACAAAGAAAGTAAAGAAATAAACACTTGTTTCACGTAAATCTGTGTTCACTATGATATTATATACGAATAATACATAAAAATATCAAGTTGAAATTGATCTTTATACAGTAACATGGTAAACTATCTATATTGAGAATTATGTTCTTTATTCATATTTCACTCGGCATCGAGTCCTTACCTCAAAAAAGGAAATAATATTATCAATTATATTTTAATCTTCATACGTCAAGAATGGCATCTGCCTACATAACAAGTGATAAATATTTAATTTTTAAATTTGTTTTACACAATTGACGAAATTATAAGATAATTGTAAAAATAATAGTAAGCAAGTAGATAGGTATAGGTATATTAATGAAAATCGATAAGATGTTTACATGACGTATGTATGAATTTTATTTTTTATTGTTATATTTTTAGACACCATATACATAATAGCTACCTATATTATGTCGTGAACGTTAGGAATAACTCAGAAAACATTAGGCAAATGTATATTCGAAGGATCGCTTAATAATATCATATCACCATGAAGATAGCTCCTGATAATCTTTAGGCGAGGTTTTTAAATTGAAAATAAATATTCACTGAAAGGTGTTATTTGGTAAGTAATATTGTAAAATCTTTTTGCATGAACAAAACACCATTTCTATCGTATAAATACAAAACAATTCCAATAATATAACAATAATAATTAACAAATTAACGTGTATAATAATAATCCTAACGCTGCTAACATCTAGACGAATCACAATAAAGCATATTATTATTTATTTGTCGCATTCTAAATTCTTACACATAATATCTAAGTCGAATCATAATATTGTAATGTCTACTATTTCAAATAACATAATATTTATTACAATAAACAAATCATGTTAATACCATAACAATCAACACTTACATAATAATAGTATGTACCTACATATGTGTAGGTACAGTATAATAATAATAATGTACTAACGAGGTATGCTAAAAAGCATTTTAAATCATTATATCCATATCATAAATTGTCAAGTACATAGATAGTAACAAGATATTAGAATATTAAAGGTATAAAAAGTTAGTAGAGAAATGTAAGTAGGTATATTATGTCAAAGTTTTTCCTTTATCTTAATAATATAGTTTTGTTGTGTATAAATATTGTGTCATTAGTATATAATACGTGTAAATATTTGTATTTCACAAATACTTAAGACCATTAAATTACCATGCTCGTGTTATTGGAATACCCATAATAAATTTCATCTGGTGTGTATAATTTGTAAAGTAGATCTCGAACAAAGAAAAAATAATAAAAATAAACGTGAAAGAATTATCGATTGATCTTTTTACGAAGGTATTACATGATACATTTTTCTTTACAATTCAGTTGTTAGTATAAAAATTTCGAAAAAAATATGTATCTTCGATGGTTTACATATTCCTTGCCGAAAGCCTTAAATATTTTATCGAAAATTTGAAATGTTTCTAGATTTATCATGTAAAAATGTAAACATTTTAGCTCCGAGTATTATATAACGCTTGCTAGCATACGAATATAGGACAAGCTAAGCTATTTTACTGGCCATTAATTGAATTCTTGTGTTTATAATAGGTTTCGATATACATGAAAACAGGATGTACTCGTCACCGTATAGATTAGCCAAAGCGGGTTACACGTAAAGAACTTGAATTCAAATCATAACAGCACCTTCGTTATTTTGGTTTGGTTTATCAATAAAATAAAGTAATAAAATACTCTTCATCAATTGTAAATACGTGCCCAATAACGGTTTATTGGGAAGCATTCAGATTAACATTTTTTTCTATGCAAATAATTTATAATACTTAAATAATAAGAGATATAAAACTGTTGTCATTTAAAATGACTCATAAAGAGATGTTGTCTAGTATGTAATGATTTGTATGATGTGTAAATATATTATACCAATACAATATCATTGAAGTGCACAACTACATAAGAATTATGAAAGATAATACTAAATATCGTGCCAAGCTTCACAAACTAAACATTAATATATCATTTTCATTATAATATACCTATTAATATAATTATGTTTAATTTCGTACTAATTTATGACTTTGATTACATGGAATGTCTATAGATACATATATACGTAAGAAGGTAGGTATTATCACTTCATTGAATATAAGTAATAAAAAACATTAATTTATTAAGTATATTGTCTTTGGTTGCGGCAATGAAATGTAAAATAGTTGGATAATTAATATATGAAATTAATTGACTGTTGCATATTGCACAGATTATTGTTTTATTCTTTTTCACAAACGGCGATATTGCTTATATAAATAATTGTCTTCAGTAAAAAACGTATGAATATCAGTAATAATTTTTAAAACTTTAAATCACATTTTTTCGTACAATCAAAGCACCAACTATTCCCTACCAAACTACACAACAAGTTCTAATCATTACAAAATTTATTATTTTATTATAATTTTGTCATAATATATAAACAACTTAGGAATTGATTTATATCTTACACAAAAACTACATTGTATATGAGAATGTATGTAGAAAAAAATGCAATAATTAAATTATACGAATTTATTTAGCGTATTGATAAATTAAATCTATTAAATTACGCTACATTATCTATGTAATTTGATGATTATAATAATATAACACCTAGCATTCTACATATTAAAACGTAACGCATACAAAATATATTTGGTATACATTTAAAAATAACAAAACTATCAATTTAATGAATGAGTTCCATACTTATTCGATGTTGTATTTCATTAGTAATTGAAATATTCCATTATTTAGAATAATTTTATAAGTAAGGTATAGATATTTTGGGACTGCAATAGGCTAATTCAAAAATGTGAACATGTATTCCCAAAGCCTAGTAGGCTATTATATAATGTTGTAATAAACTATTTTTTGACATAATACATTATGGAATAAATGACACGACGGAGAAGAAACATTTATCCTAGATCAAATTAATGCAACGGGGAGTTGGTATCAACTTTGTATAGAATTCAATTTTTTTCTTACAAATAATAAGCGAGTTGCGAGTGTAAAATGCCAATGATATCCTAAAATACAATTATCTTACCTATAATTTTATAATTTGTAATTGTTAATAATTGTATGTACATATTATTTATAATTATTGTATGCTAAATATTCTTATTTTAAATTACGAGATATTTACTTTTCAAAATCTTATTGAACGGATGGATTTGTTGATGAGTTTTAGGTGGAAATAAAATAATATTATAGGAGTGTAATATGCTTATTCGTACAATTAGGCTTAGGTCGTACGTTAATGAACGTTTTGGGGGATAAATTTAACTTATTCATTTGAGTACCTACATACAAGACAAGCATACCAGTTGCGAATATTTCTATATCTATTCTGAACGCTTTAAGCAGTTATTTTTAGACATGTATTTATATATATACGAATTTTCGATAGAAAAAACTAAACAATGATGTTGGTTTGCTATAGGTACATATTTGTGCAATGACCAACGTAAATGATTGCTGGCAGAATATTCAAATTAGTTTTTCTGGGTTTCAATATTTTCTTCTTAGATTCTATGGGTATGCTTGTTTTTTTTTCATGTATGGCAGGCACGTGACTGGTTAGATCAAATTTATCCCACAAGAAAATGCTGATTACCGTGATAGTTTTATTATTTGTAAAATTACACCTTACACTGCAGTTTTAAACCTTTCGACCAAAGCGTACTCAACAGGAATCTGGTCACTATGAAATTGCTACAATATTTGTATCATAAAAATCACAATCTTACAAACTACATAATGAAAAGTAGTATATAGATAATGTATGTAGGTAGGCAAATAATATGAATATCTTTTGAGTAAATCTTAGCTTGCACTTTGTATATATAAAATGTATGTATTTGTATATTCTCTGAAATATAATAGAAATTTCAATCCATATATTTACGAGCATAAATGTAGGTAGGTACGTGAGTCATGTTGAAGATATGAAAAATGATATGATGATGAATATTTTTGTCAGAGAGCATTATTTTATTTAATCCAATAATTAAAGGCTACCCACTCGTGTTCAAGTGATGACGAGAGCATTAGTTTTCATTCTTCATAATAATTATTTCTTGTTGTGATTCAATGTTAAATTCTGTGAATTTTATTTCCTTAAATTATTAGAAAATAACAAACTTACGTATCCATTACACAATAAATTTAATAAACGTAAATATTTCCTTCATGTAAAACCTTTCAATGAAACTAATTTATGAATATTTTCCTCAACCATCACCATGATATTTGGGGAAAATATTCATTAATTGAATTTTAAATTTATAATGCACATACAAATATGTGGATAAATTATGTTTCGAGGACTTAAATAACGATTCATCTTATTGTGTAGTAAGTGCATTGCGTGTAATGGCAACATGAAAGTGTAAATCTCCATAACTGGTATTCTTGCGGCGGATGCTGGAACACAGCACAATCATAAATAAATAGTTATTACTTTTTGAGTCGGATAAAGTTTGTTTTTTCTTTCTCATCATATTTTCCAGTGAATTCTTCAGTTACATAAGATTTACCACATCCATGATTGATATTCAATAGTAAATACAATATCATTATTAGAGAATTACTTATTATAAGTGTAATATAATGTTTAACTTTTAACTCTAATTTCATGAAACTTTTGCATTAAGTAACTTACACTAGTACTAACTTTGTCTTTTTCAGCTGCAGCTTGAGATTCTTGATTGATTTTCTCTTCTGCTTTCCTCTCTTTTAAGGTTTTCAACAGCTTCCATTTGCTCCCAAGTGGTCCCCCATCCTTTTGTGCTGGAGGGGACAAAGGCTCTACTGGTTGAGGCGGTGGTTGAGGAAGCGGAGCAGGTTCCTCTTCCATTTCGTCAGCACTCTGCTCGGTCGGACTATCCGGACCAGAAGTCTCTCCTGAAGAACCTTCACCTTCATCACCTCTTTCATCTTCTTCATCAAGATCACTTTCTACAACTTCCGGTTCGATAGGTTCTTCTCGTGATTCTATTCGTGTTTCTTCTTTTTCTTCCACTTCTTCAGAATCTTTCCACGAATGGTAATCGGTTACGCGTGCGAATTCTACACATGCATTTTTAGGCGCGGTTAAAGGACTTTGGTTTCTATTATTTCTTCGCTTGATTGACGCTACGACTTCACTTTTAATATCATCAGCTGTCAAAACGTCTTCCATAGGCTTTCTCTTGATTCTTAGCTCTTGAAGAACAAAAGACATCTTTTCTTTAACATCTTCATCGGGTTCAAAAGAAGAAACCTCTCTTTCAAATTCAGGTTCTTCTATAAGCGGCTCGTTTCTTTCCATTTCCATTTGTGACTGCCTTTCCATTTCTTCTAGCTTCCTTAATTCATAGCAGTACCATTCGTCTTCAGAATCAATACTATCTTCAGTGCTTTGTCTTCGAGATGAAACTCTAGATCCACTTCTCCAAGAATGAGTACTCCTATTATCATCATCGTCGTGTCTGGAATAAGGAACGTCTAAGCTTTGTTGGTGTCGTGGCATAAAACGATTAGAATGACTCCTTAAGCTTTGTGTTGATGGACTTCCTTCAGGAATAGGAGACGGCTCTTCAATTGACGTGTAACTTACGATTTCGGGTAGCTTAGTTTTATTTTCTTGAACTGGTGCTGGCTCTGGATGAAACTCTTTAACTACTTCTTCAGATTCATCTAACTTTTCTAAATCATCGGTTTTTTGAACTTGATCATCAGGACAAATTTGGTCATCTGAGACTGATGAAGATTGCCGCATTCTATATTTACCTAGTGCCCTTGAAACTGCAAACTCCATTGAGCCACCACTCTTTCCAAATGACCTATTATCGCCACCAGATTCATCAGAACCTTCTCTGCGCTTAACTTCACCTATTGTAGCAAAAATAGATGAAGAGCCACTTTGACTTCCAGAACTTTTATTTCCTTCCTCTTCTCCGGGAGCGTTATCGGAAAAATCTGTATCGGGTTCAGTTTTTTGGCCATCAGAAAGTTGATCCCTATCTTTTGAATGTCGTTTCTTTACTTGTGCAAATAATGCCTGTGGTGGCGAAGTCTCACACGAATTAGAAAAAGCGTCTTCACTTCTTGGAGGAGAATCATGCTTGGATGATGTATCTTCATTTGCTTTATCTTGAGATTTATGAACAAATTCAAATAATGGTGCCGAAGATTGCGGTTGAATTTTGGGGTATTGTTGTCCATGTTGCTGAAGTTGTAATTGTTGTATCTTTTGTTGTTGGTCCATTTTTTCTTGTTGACTAAGTCGTCTTTGTTTTTTACTTGATGCTATTCTAGCAAACATTGTGTTGTCTAATGGTGTATCTGAAAAGACACTGTCACTGTCTTCCGATTGAGCGCTAGATCTTCCACCAGACCATTCATTTTCTGAGGTTTCAGGATCAGAAAGAGATTGGTGACTAGAATGTGTTTTTCTCTTGGCTTTTTGTAATATACCTGAGACAGTGGATACTAATGGATACTTCTTTTTCTTTCTAGATAATGTTCCAACTAATCTTCCACGTGAAGACTGTTTGCAATCTTTTTGACTATCAATATCATCTCTATCTACACCTGCAGGAAGTGAAAGTGATCTGTTTCTTTTTGGTAGATGTAAATCGGGCAACCAATGACTTACAGAACTCATGGCTGACTTAAGAGATCCACGTTTAGGTTTTTTTATATTTTTTTCTTGTGCTTTTTGTGATTTAAAATCAGACGATATAGAAACATAACCTGCATGTGAAACCAATAAGCCACTATGATTATAATGCTGGTCACCTGGTTGTCGAGCTCCAGGTTGTTGTTGTTGTTGAATATTTCTATTTCTCATTTCTTGTTCCATATTTTGCTGATATTGTCGTTGATTCCATAGCCTCTGTTGTTCATTCCTGTTGTCATCACCTTTACTGTAACTTTGTGTATTTTGATAAACTGGTTGGCTATTGTTTTGTTGCTCATATTGGTCTCTTTGTTGCTGTTGCTGCTGTCGAAAATATTCCTGCTGTAATTGGTTTTGGAATTGTTTTCTGTATTCCATATTATTTGCCATAGTCTGAGAAGTCATGCTTGCTGTAGTATCCATTGAACTTGATGTCGAATCATGTGGTAGTTGAGAACCTTCAGATGTAAACCACGCAGAAAGATCATTATAATCTTTTCTGGGTAAATTATATACAGTGTTTTCAAGTCGAGAAGAAGTTGGGTAGTATGAAAGTGCGTCGGTAATATTGCCTGAAGGAAACATCGTACGCTGCATTGCGTTTCTATAGCCTTCATGATTTGTTATATTATCAGATGGCATTGAACCAACAGAATAACCTCTTGACAATGTTTTTCTCGATCCTCCGTGAGCTGTGTTTAATGAGGTTTGCGCTCTATAATTTGGTTCAGGAGGATACCTTTGAGCTGATAAATCAGGCATCATGATTTGTTCATTGTATGAATCGATTATATCGGGAAAATTAACATTTTGCGCCATACTTGCCGTCCCTGATGTATATACAGATGTAAACCTATGTTGTTGATTACTTCCAGCTACCGAGTATATAGCAGGTTGCTGTTCATTACCATAATAATTATCTGAATATAAAATATTTTGTTTTTTATCGTGATATTCAGAAGAATTCATATCTAAGTTTCTAGATGAGCCTAATTCCTGTAAATATTGTCCATAGGCATCTAATCCATTTTCAGTCGGTTGCTCTGGGTTTGCAATTCCTAATGCTGAATAATGAAAAGCGTTTCCTGTTTCTTTCGAAACATCTTTTTTAGTTGTTAAATATGAATCTGTATCACTTTCCATGTATCTTCGAGGTTCAGCATATATATTTTGCATTCTATTAGGAGAGTGACTTCTTTGGTGTTGATTAGATATAGGAATAGGGATTGATTTACTTGTTTTTGGTGATCCTGGACTTTTCTCTATGCTTGACCAACCACTCATAGATGATAAGCCAGAATCTGATTTGGCAGGTACAATTGCACTAGGATCTTTTTTAGAATGTCTAGGAGACGTACGCGTTGACTTGGGTGACCTCGGACTTAATCTTCCATGGTCAGGTTGAATATTTAACATTGACTGATTTGTCGGTGTGAGATAAACGGGAGATGAGCCTCTGTGAGGACCAGGTATTAATGAACTTTCAGGCATAAGAAATGTCTCCGAATCATCTTGTGGAGCAGGCGGAGGGGGACTTGGAGAAGATGAATGATTTCTATGTTCATTTAACTGCATACCCGTTCTATCTGATTTATCAATATATTTGTCATGTTTGGATTTAACACTATGAATTGATAATGATGGCGAAGAGGGTTTTTCCAAAGCTTTAATGACACTTTCACTAGGTATGTGTGACGGAACGTAGTTACTGCCATAAAGATTTGTGTAATCTGTATCACCATATGAATACGTCAAATCATGTCGATCTTTTGATAAAGCTCCTGGGGATTTCGGTGGTTTTGAATGCGAATCTGCGTTTGCCACAGCAGAACTATATGCTAACCTACCAGTTACAGTCGTATAGGGTTCAGTCGTTGTATTTTTATCTTTATGATATTTGTGACGAGGTGAAGCAATGTTTGGAGATCTGAATCCATTACCTGCCATTGCATCAGCTACTTCTTTATCTGTACTTAAGGTGCTATCGGCAATTGAAATTCTAGATGATGATCGATTTGCTTGTTGAACTGGTGTTGTGATTGAAGCTGGGGGTCCACTGGTAGCTAACAGCATTAGTTCATCAATTCCTCTAGGGGCACTAGTAAATGTCCAGTTTTCGTCTCCATACATTTGACGAAGCTGTTCATCAATTATATTCCCATCTTCTACGAGAGTTCGTGAATCTACTTCTTTATCATCTCTTGCTTCATGTTGAATATGTTGAGGACTTTTCAGCCTGTTTTTAAGTTCTTTTAATTCTTTTGAATCTTTTTGTAATTTTGTTGTCAGCCTATCTAATTCGTGTAATTTTTCTATTGCTATTTGGTCTATAGAGCTCAGTCTAGAAAGTTGAGCTAAGTCCCTTTCACTTATACATGGTGAATTTCCTCGATAATCTTTATAATCCATAGCACTAAATACCTCTTGACGTTCATCTTCTAAAGCTTGTTCCATAAGCTCTCTCACTTCATCTTTCATATGATTCGGATCTTCTGTATCTTCAGGATCTTCCCATATCATATCTAATTGAGAAGACGGTCGAGAGGGCTCATTAACTAAATCTTCTCTATATGCTCTATTTAGACTTTGGTAAAATGCCTCATCTGAATCTGGTACAGACATTTGTAACTCTATTGGGTCAATATCTACATCTAAAAGAATTCTTCCTGTCGTTCCAGTCGCTTCTACACCTTCTTCTAAACCGTCTTCTACAGATCCGTTTCCTAATATTTCTCTAATTACTTCTAATTGTCCCAAACGACCTGTGGTATTACCTCTTTCTGCAGTATAAAAATCTAATAAGTGCGCTATCACTCCTTGTTGTTCACAGAGCAATCCTTCTAATCTTTCAAGCCTCTCCCACATTTTAATATATTCCTGTGAGAGGAGGTCGAGTGCTCTCCATGCGTACTTAAGCTCAGTTTCTAATATATTCAAGCGTGTCCCTAGACGCTCCATATAATCGCTAATGATATAATCAGTCTGCCCTTCGTAGGCGCCTGGTGCACCCACATCTCCGGTCACGAGGACAGGCAGAGCCAAGGGGCCTGCACCATCTGCTTCTATTTGTCCTTGTACATCCATATTGCTTCTTTTCACACTGCAAATTATTTCATCAAAACACTAAAACTTTTTACTATGACGTAAATTTGTTCACAAAATTCACTAAATACTTTTAACATTTTTATATATTTCTTTGTAAATAAAACACTGATATGCAAAGCTTGTTTGAAATGAAATATGATACACTTATTGAAAATAATATTATTTGCTCATGTTATGGTATGATATGATATTTATTTCGATGTAAGTATTGTTGTTGTATTATTTGTCGCGTGGCGGCATAGTGCGGGTGCGGAGTGCCGCCTGCCAGCGCGGCGGTGAATCGAAAGTAAAACAAAATCACATTCTTTATCCGATTGCGGAACACACTGAACTACAAGAGAATGGGATACTGTTCAAAATGCTCAAAAGTTCACTTAGCACATTCATTTTAATGATGCATGTATAAAATGTTTATTAAAAATTGTAGGAAATTTTTTCTTCATTTAAACAAACACTAAACACATACGGACATTATGTTTATAGATACACATTGACTCCGTAACAGTGAAGCTCTGTAACAAGGAGATATGATTATTAGTAAAAATATTTCAAAAGTTTTAAAATTATATTTACATATACCTACTTACCTTTTTAGAAAAGAGTTGACGCAACATTCAAATGAAGGCAATTCTGAAGTATTGCATTGTTATAATATTCAGACGGACCAATATCTGCTTATTGTAGGTAGATACTATAAGCACGTCCTGGCAATCCATGACAATTCATCCAACAGTTCATTTATTGCTGAATGAAATCATGTCTTGGACGGTGGTACTTCCCCAGGTCGACAAATGCGAAAATATTGTCTCCCACCTAAATAATATTTAAACGTTGAATATAAATATACAAAATAATGTATTACACAGACGAATAATTATTTTTCCTTTTATATCAAGCCAATGGCTTCCTACTCGTTCACGATAGATAAAGTTAGGTAGCTATGTATTATAATTTTTTTAATTATATACCATAGCTAAGTATAACTAAGGTCCATGTAATGGGTAAAGGTATCGAAAAAAACAAAATGTTTATTCCACCATACAGTTTTTTATTTAGAGAGACATATTTCGTCTTACAAGGATATTGTAAATCTCTTAAAAAGGACATTGGAGAGATTAAAAAACTAAGAGGATATACCGAGTAGATAAAAAAATATTTATTTTTGGTTTCATTATAGAATTCTACTACGTCTACCTTAGCACCGAAACTGTGAATATAAGACAGTGAGTGATACCGGCACTAGGCCTTACACCCATTATATTAAAATAGCTATATATATGTACCATGACTGTGATATAGGTATAGGTAGATTATTTGTACACACATTATGTATGTATTACGTGTGGAACTATGGCAGTGCGATAGCCGTAGACGCAACAGATCGATAGTATAATAATGTATTACAGTCGGGGTCGGCGTCTTTCTCTACACACACTCCGTGTAATATTTAGTGGCTGAGACAAGATTCTCAGCTAATATTAACCCCCCACACCATACTTATATCTAAACATTTCATATAATTATGTATATTATGTTATGCTATAATATTACGTATGCACTTCTACATTTTGGTGAGTTAGTGGAAAAAACTTTATTATTATGATACAATTATTTTGATGCGCTATCTAGTCGGGCGGGCGTCCGAGAATCACGTGGCTTGATCACGTGGATCAAATTCTCAAGGACGGCCGCGTGTTGAGTAAGAGGAACCGACGTGCGTGTATGAGAAACTGTATGTATGTGGGGGAAGCGAAGGAAGAGTGTAAAGATTGATCTGTTTGGCGTTCCGTTCTCTCTGCCTACCCCACTTGGGACACGGCGTGAGGGTATATTATAGTATAATATAAAGATAATATTTCATGTTACCTATGCTGGCACCCATAAGTAAACAATTTTTAAATAGTTCAAATAACCGATATAATTATAAGAATCGACCTTATATTTTCTGGCCTGACCTGGTATTAATATTTTCAGAAATTAATTATGTTACGAAATTAATATTAATAAAATAGATTAGTGTTTATCAGAGCGCAAGGAATGTCGTGGAAAGAGGTGACGCAATTGGCACAGAGACGCTCTGAATGGAGGAGGCTGGTTTCTGCCCTGTGCTCCCGAGAGGAGCGTTGAGGGCGATGATGATGAGATTAGTGTGTAATAATATTAGATTGGTCGCATAACCAATGTTATTCTTAAAATTTCCAGTCTATGTTGAAGGCAATATTATAATAAAGGTTATAAATGAACTTTTAATATTTATCATATCGGATATTCTTCTTATTATTTCTTTATCAATTAAAACGAAGATATCATCTGAGACAAAAGATAATAAATATTGTGGACGTAAATAATACAACGCTTCTTATAGTTAAATGTAAATAAGCTGTAGTGAAGAGAGAGTAGAACGGAAGGATATAATTAAAAAAAAAAACTCAAGATCCTGGTACTGAGAAGAATATTATATGTATTATAATATGTATATAACTATAAATGAAAACCTCGCAGCTCACTTATCCGTTTTAAATATAAAATAAATTATTGCGGAATGCTATAGCGTTTATATTTAAAGATAATAAAAGAGAGTTTAATCACCAAGAGCTCTAACCGAAACAATAACAAAACAATATATACCTACATACATACATACGAGGGCGGTCCGATAAGTACTTAGCCTCTCCGCCCGGTGGCATCACTATCACAAGAAAAATATACCATCGTGTAGTGCATTCTTGTAGACAGCTACTATCAAAATTTCAGCCGAATTGGACTTATGGTTTTGTTTTGACCGCGTGTGGAAGCGGGCGGGTCCACGGATTTTCGAAAAATGGAAAAAGAGCAATATCGGTCGGTGATTCGATTCTTGTTTTTGGAAGGGAAATCGCGCAGCGAAATCAAAGACCGCTTGGATGCTGTGTACAGTGACTTTTGTTCTTTGATAACGATCATCAAAAATTGGTTTAAGAGTTTCAACATGGTCGTACGTCGGTTTTTGACGAGTCACGCCCAGGTGCCCCGAAAACGGTTAAATCGGAGGATAACGTGTCAAAAATCCACGATATCGTAATGGCAGACCGCCGGCGCCGATTGAAAGTGCGTGAGATAGTTAAGACAGTAGGCATCTTAAAAGACCGCATGGGTCATATCCTTCATGATATTTTGGGCATGAGAAAGCTGTTGGCGCAATGGGTGCCGCATTTTCTCACTCCGGACAACAAACGCAACCGTGAGACCACTTCATAGCAGTGATTGACGCTATTTAAGAGCAATCCGAAGGAGTTTCTGCATCGTTTCATAACCATCGACAAAACGTAGATCCACTGGTACACACCAAAGACCAAGGAGCAGTCGAAAGAGTGGATTTTAACCGGTGAACGTGCTCCAAAGAAGGCGAAGACTGTCCTATCGACCGGAAAGGTGATAGTCACCGTTTTCTGGGATTTACAAGGTGTGATCTACATCGACTGCCTGGAGAAAGGTAAAACGACCACAAGGCTCTACTATGCCAAATTATTGGGCCGATTCGATGCAAAATTGTAGAAAAAACGGCCCCATTCGACGAAAAAAAAAGTGATCTTCCACCGTGACAATGCACCGGCACACACCTCCGTTGTCGCCACGGCCAAATTGGTCGAATAGGGCTACGGACTGCTACTCTATCCACCGTATTCTCTAGATTTGGCTCCGTACGACTTCTTTTTGTTTCCAAACTTGAAAAAGTCACTCGCTGGGTGGAAATTTGAGTCGAATAAGGAGGTCATTGCCGCCACGGAAGCCTATTTTGTAGACCTCGAGAAAACGTATTTTTTAGACGGGTTAAAGAAGTTGGAGAATCGCTGGTTCAAGTGTATCGAGCTAAAAGAAGACTATGTTGAAAAATAAATCACCACTTTTCCAAAATTTTCATTTTGTCTTATGTAGGCTAAGTACTTATCGGACCGCCCTCGTACATCGTACATATAATAGGATCATAAAGAGTAGGAGCGTGACATCGTTCAACTTTATGCCAATGCCAATAAATTAAAACAATATTTTCGATTGCCGTCACAAAGATTTCAAAAAGAAAAGGTTTAAAAGTCATTTTTACATACACTCACATTATGCATGTGTATTTTAACAAAAAGATAATATCTATATGTTAAAAATTCATATATCTTGAACAATATTTTCATAGTTATGACTTATACTCTGATGACTGTAGTCAAATATGATGGATTTGGTGAAGTACCTGAAAGAACTTTATAAATATTTATGAGCTACATACATACTGACATTCTCTTCAAATGGAGCAATATCATAAAAAAATAATAAAAGACGTGCACAAAATCTAAGCTATGTCAAGCCATCTGAAGAGTGAACAACTCTACAATCACCAATCTGTATGCAATTTAAATACCGTCTTATATATAAATATATATATGTATATATTCGTATGGCATATCAGGCGCTATAAATCATAAAATTATTTAAAAAATACAAATCGTCAAAAAGATAAAATAGAATTGTAAAAAATTGCAAAATATTTAAAATTTGTAAAACGACTTTTTTTGAATTTATGTTTTTTTTTTTGAATTTTGACTCTAGTATCCCTCAGCCATATTCTCGCTTCGGTTGTGAGTATAACCGTCTTATACTACTGCTGTACCCTCACGGCACAGCATACAGCATATACTCGTACATTAAGGATAAAATCAAAACTGAATTGTAGATGCTAATGTCTTAAAGTGAGACTTTTTTAAAAAAAAACTGATTTTTATAGAACACTTGCAAAATGATGAACCTAATATTTACCGGGAACTCCACAGAGTAAATAGTGTAGTCTGAATTGAATTTATCATTAAACGAGAATAATGAAGAAAAACATTCATAATAATTAAAAGTTATTTCCAATAAATTTGAATCACAACATTTAACCATTAAACATTGAAAAATAAAAATATCATGATATTTTTCTACACCCACAATACATAAAAAATATATCTGGAAATATATGAGCAATCACTTCAATGACAACGCTACATGTGGTTTATTATTTTGGATAGTTTTATAAAGTACCTGATTTTCTCATTAAATGATAGTCGGGCTTAAGCTCTAGCGATTAATAATATTCGAAGGTTGTGTATGTGAGTGTATGTGTGTGCCAAAGAATGATAAAAAAGATACCTTCACTACTCTTGTACGTAATTCCGCCAGTTTCATAAAAAAAAAATCGAATAACAGCAACACGAACAATATAATTGTAGTGAGACAGGATCAAACTATATAAATACAAATACTAATATAAAGAGCATATTATTATTTACTTCATGGGTTGTAGAGATTTCCGTATTTTTATTGATATTTTGTTAATTAAAAGGCGTATTTTCATCGAGAAGAAACTTAACACAAAATAAAATTCAGTCGGAGGTGGAGTGGATAAAAATATAGGTAAATCTAATAGGTACTTAAACCAGAGCAGACCTTAGTCTAGTGGGGTAATATATTCCATAATGTTGATTTTTTTGTTTGTTTGTACACATAGACAGTTTTTGGAATAAATAAATAAAATAATTAAAAAAATAAAAGAACCCGAGGAATGCCTCAACGCAAATCTGATACAATCTAATATTAACTACATTTAATATTATTATTATTCTTTGGTTAGCCTGCATATTTGCATTATACCTACTAACATTATTTATTATTGTTTTCAGCCCTTTATATTACATAGTATAATCCTAGATTGAGTTTTCAAAAAATTGTCAATGGTAGCTTTGAATCATTAACATCCCATTGAGAATTCAAATTCTATTTTCAAACAATTAACACCTAAATAGTCTGTAAAATATACACACGTATTTTGAATTTAGTCAATGTTTTCAATTTCTCATTTTACTTCTCTTAGTATTTACCAGTGCAAATACACATTTAGCTCTAGACATGGACATACTAAGCGTACTCTTAAGCACGAAAAATGATAAGCGAATATTATCTTCACTATATTGTATAGCAAGACTAAAGTAACATCTGGGTTTCGTTATGCCTTTAGATTGAATAATAAACTGGAACGAGTTCATAAATGTTCGGATCCGGAGCGGATGTTCCGTTGAATATCTACAACACTCTTTATGTACATAACCGATACGGAAAACTACTGATAGCTAGTTGGAAAACTAAACAGACATATGCATACATGTTTACCTATATTATTTACAAACTATTTGTAACCGCAGCCTTGTGCAAAGTAAGATATAGAAGAAACTTTAAAATGGATTTCTAATTTGTCTTTTAAAATAATCTAGGTATTATTAAAAATAGTAAATAAACATTTGTGTTTCTTACGCTTCCAAAATACGTCATCTCCCAAAGTGCACTAAATTACCAAATATATGCCGAATTTGCTTTATAAAAGTTTCGATTGATGGCGACGGTTTCACCTCTCGGAGAACATATTTCATGGGAAAGGTGGAGAATGAGTGATCAAGTGTAATTCGTTAATTTTATCAATTATATTTTATTCGCATTTTTGTTACTTTTACACGACAATGTTTATGATGACCAGAAAAACCATTTACAAAAAATATTTTTTCGTTAAAAGTATGCCGAAAATTTAACATATATCTCTCTTATCCTCTATTCCTCCGTTTTCGAGCGCTATTATATATTATATATTTTTTCCAATGGCCCACTATATGTTCATGTTCATGTTCTTTTTCTGTAATGTAATGTTAACTGAATATGATTAACTCATTTCATGTTGTTTTATTTTTTTTTCTGTTTGTAGACTTTTCTTTCTGTTTGTACCTAGATGAAGTTTCTGGACACCTCAACTTAGTTTTTTGCTTCAAAATATATGTTATTTGTAAATTTTATATGTTCTCTTTCTTTTTATTCATTGTAACCTAGGTTAAGAAAATATTTTTTGTTTGTTTTATTGTTATTGTTTTCTTTTCATATAAATAAACATTTTATTATTTTGTATGCTTCTCTCGGCTAGAGGGACATCGAAGGAGTGTAGTCAAAAGATTTCACACACGGGGTTTATTTTGGCCGGCCAGCCCTTCAGGCTGCCCACAATGGCACCTTCGGTGTTTAGAATTCGGATAAATGTAAGTCCCCAGACTTCTGCGGTATCCGGGTGGACGGTGGGTTTCCTTCAATGTTTGTAGACTTGTGAACATGCTGATTTATTAGTAATATCCGTAAACTTCACTGGTCAATTATAGATTTAATATATTTATTTCTAATATGTACTGAATGACAGTATGTTTTGCTTGGATAATCAATAAAAAAAATATTAAAATCCATTCGATTTTGATAAAAAAAAAACACTTTATGATGTCAAAAAGCGATGGAAATGAGTATTTGAGAATGTATTAAGGGAGTATAAAACAATGTAAAATTATTCATAATACATACTACATGTTTGATAATCACAAAAAATGTATTAGTAAGGTATAGGTACCTACTTTAAATCGAAGAGTGAGTGAGGAGTTACGGGGATAAGTAGGTTACAATACAATATCAATGGAACACCAGAGTAAAAGGGCTTTATATAAAAACTCTTTATTGAGGAAGGGTCTCGAGGTCGTACAGGTTATTCATTAGGAAGGGAAATGGCACATCGACTATTTTCAAACGATCGTTCTATCAAGATATTTGAGTCAGTTGGAAGAGATCGCGCCTTTGCGATAAACTCACCTTCTGTATATTTATTGTATCTTACTTGAATGTTAATATTTTATGTAACTGTTTGTAATCAATGTACGGAAAAGAATGAATAAAATAAAATAAGATATTCAAAAAAAGTTTTTGGTGATCAAGAACACCTTTGTCATTTTTTCTTTATGTTGGGTTGAATATCTGGGAAGTTCGGTAAACCCATGCCCAGAATAGAATCTCAGATATATGTATTCGGGAGATCCGCGACACAAGCAAGCATATGCATTTATATTATATTGCTTACTAAGAGGTTTTTATGGTGTATTTGGGTTTATTTCAACACCAATATTATACTCATACACTATTGTTCACAAAATTATTTTATTTTATTATTCGTTTCTTTTATAAAACCAAGAAAATGAAAATTATAGAATCAGTTTTTATATTATTTATTAATAGATGAATCTGGATATGCAGTATGTCCAAATACATCCCAGGCACTCTCATAGTAAGCAATATGAGTTTTTCAATTAAAAGGACAAACTTATTTAACCGATTTATAGCAACGTCTCTCATATAAATTTAGCATTATCACATACTATCGATTATCAACGAAATTTGACAGAATTTTTAATAACTCTGGTGTTTCCCCATATGTACTTCACTTTCCGTCAAGTTTATTTATTTATTTAGTTTAATATGGTACACAACAGATGGAAAACATAAATATATACAAGCAAAAACAAGAAAACTAAAAAAAAATAATATAAAAGCACTATCATAAACACTTCACATTTTTTCAAATATATACCTAAGTATATATTATTTCGAATATACATTTTCTTTAAAAACTTTATATCTGCTTCATTTATAATTATTGATTAATTAATGGATTTGCCTAATTCATTCAAGTGATATTAAGTACGATTGTGAGAGGTTTATAATAAAATTTGGTCGATTGAGCATTCACATATTTTTTCGATGGTATGTTGTTATATTATACCTACCGTAAGTACATACACACTTCTTGATACATCGATATCCGCTAGAGAGTATGTAAGCTTACGCGACCTATTTGTAAGGGATATATCATTTCTCTATATATATATGTATCTATGTAGGTCTAGGTATACTATATTATAGTATGAATGTCAGAGGCGGAACAAGGCTTTTAATATTGCCCACGCTATTTCACTTTTTTTCAAATAACCATTGTTTTGATTATGGATAGCAACCTCAATTTATTAAAAAAAAAACACATCGAAGACCAGTATATACGTTGCAAAATACAATATAATCAAAATATTAGGTCGGGGGAAAAGTCTTTTCGCATTTAGTTTGTATAAACTTGTAATAAAGTATCTTTGGCTGTACTATTTGTATCTGGCTGGTTTTCATGCCATTAAAAAGATGACATTTTAAAAAAGAATCAAATTACGAAAATTTTGTATCCCGCTATTTTTCATTTGTTTTTCTTTTTGTCAAAATGAGTAAATCGAATGAAGAAATTAGATACATTTTAAAATTTTATTACAAAAAAGGAAAAAATGCCACGCAAGCCGCGAAAATTTTTGACGTTTATGGACCTAATGCAGTGTCAGTAAGAGTAGCACAAAATTGGTTTAAGCGTTTTCAATCCAGTAATTTTGATGTCAAAGATGCACCTCGCTCTGGTCGCCCTGTTACGGATAAAATGGACGCTATTTTTGAAAATGTGGAGCAAGATCGTCATTTCAACAGTTACGACATAGCTGAAGAACTTGGAATTGACCACAAAACAGTTTTGACCCATTTGAAAAAAGCTGGGTACATAAAAAAAACTCGATATTTGGGTGCCACACGAGCTCACTGAAAGAAACCTAATGAACCGTGTACTCATTTGCGATTCTTTATTGAGACGCAATGAAACCGAACCGTTTTTGAAGAGATTGATAATTGGTGATGAAAAGTGGATCACGTATGACAAGAACGTGCGAAAAAGGTCGTGGTCAAAGGTCGGTCAGGCTTCACAGACTGTGGCAAAACCTAGGTTAACTTCCAATAAGGTGATGCTGTGTCTATGGTGGGATTGGAAGGGCATTGTTCATTATGAGCTTTTACCGCCAGGTAGAACCATCGATTCGGATCTCTACATCCAACAACTGATGAGATTAAAGTAAAAAGTTGAGAGAAAACGGCTGGAATTGATTAATAGAAAGGGTGTGGTCTTTCATCACGATAACGTTAGACCACATACATCTTTAGCCACTCAAAAATTAAGAAAGTTTGGCTGGGAGGTGTTAATGCATCCGCCATATAGCCCTGACCTTGCACCTTCAGATTTTCACCTGTATCGGTCTCTTCAGAATTCTTTAGACAGTGTCAGATTAACATCAAGAGAGGACTGCCAAAATTACTTGTTGCGTTTTTTTTTTTATCAGAAGTCCCAAAATTTCTACAGCAACGGGATCATGTCTCTACCTACAAGATGTCAGAATGTCTACGAACAAAATGGCACATATATACTGTAATTAAATGTAATTTAACTTTGAAAAAAAATATCTTGAATTTTCATATAAAATGCGAAGAAACTTTTTCCCCGACCTATTAGAACAAATATCCAAAGCGCCAACGTATACTATGAATCATAGGAAAATGAGGCGCATTTCGCGGAGAATTTTATTGATCAATAAAGTATTATTATAATCATCCTTTTAATAAACATGCCAGAAAACACAAATGCTGCATAATATGTAACAAGGGAAAACATGGTTTTAAGGTTAATCATAATTTTTCTATGTTAAAGATTGAATTGAAATTTGTACGCTTGGCGTCAAATTTCAATAAAAAATAATTTATTTGAAGATTAAATTTTTCTATGGCTTTAATTGAAATGAAGTTCAAAAACGTATTTGGCTTCAAGTTTGAATCAATTATAATATGCTGTATATATTTTCGCTTCATTTCTTTCATAATAATACATTACAATCATCGGGAATTCGGTGTTTTTTTTGCATGTATGGTGAGCACGTCACTGATGTATTGTATGTAGGTATCTACTATCTACGCGTAAAGGATAAAACTTAAGAGGGAGAGCAGAAAAGAGAAATGATATACCTTCTATATAGAGAAACGTATAATAAGAGAAATAATAAATTCGTCATTATTTGTAAGCTGCGTTGGTCGTAGTGGATGCACTTTTATTTAAAAAAAAATATGAGAAATGAGTTTCTTCATGCCAAAACCTTTTGAATATGAAATCAAAATCGAAGCATGTGAATAAATGGGATATTTTAATAACATATACATATATATTTGAAACAACAAGGTAATGCAATTTTAATTACATTCTTCATATATAATATACAATGTGCGCATAAAATAAAAAAAAAATCTCATTAACTAACACATAACACTTCCGAATTCACAGAGAGGAGCTTTAGCGTTGCGGGGCCAACTGCCTGGAACCGATTACCAGCGTATTTAAGACAGAATCAACTCACTGCAACATTCAGGAGTAAGCCAGGAGTAAGCCGAAAACACTGCTTTCAAGAAAAGTCACGGCGCCCTTGAGATGGTCAAGGATCATTAAACGGCGCCAAATACAAATTGTCTAAAATATGTAATAAAATGATGATAATAGCATAATGTTTACCAATCAATATTTTACCTCTATTATTGATACAACCTGCCACGGAAGTAAATATTAATGTAAACAAAATAAAGTTATATAATATGTAGTTATATAACATTGCTTTGTATCACGGCAACATTGAAGTAAAATGTAGCAACGTAAGGTGAAACAATGTGAAATATTTCATACGAAAGGAGAACGAATGAATGGTTGGAGGGACAACATGTTTTAGTATGTTTACATAGAATTTAATGAATATAACGACTACAAAAACAATAATATTATATCGGACTTAATTACAACTGCGTATCACACTTAGGGGATTCCCGGGATTTCGGCTTTACCTACAGTTGATTTCGGGATTCTGGGAAGTTCCGGGATTGTATTGGTAATGTAATGTGGTAACAAAAAATCAGTAAACCATGTCGAAATGAGTTTTTTTTTTATTTATCTGGCAATGAATTTATGTTTTAAATCTGCAAAAAGTCGCTTAACTAAAATTATACTTCAAACTACTTATAAAATAAACAAACAAGGCACTTTTGTATATGATTTATAAAACTAACAATTTAACTTTTCTTAGATTCTTAAATTGTATTCTTGTATTTGTATTTATTTCATAGTTTTAACCCAGAACAGTTTTAGTTTTGTGGGGCAATAAAATTCTACAATGTTATTTTAAATGTTCAACTTAGTAAAACTTATTTAGCTTAATTCATAACAAAAAATACATACTACAGGGATCAATGTTCAAACTCGTATTTTTTTAATTTAATTGACCAGAGACTATCAATTATTTATTTGAATTAGGTCAACGAGTGATTTTTTTAAGCTATTTTTTAAAATATCAAATCTCTCAAGCATTGTTAAGAGACTATTCCAACGCGATTTGCAGTTAAACAATAAATTAAGCTCTCTTCCATGTTTCTTTTCAATATGGTTTTGAAGCATAGCATCATTCTTCAAAGATGCTCTTTTGAAAATACGAACCACTATGAACTTTCTTTACGACTTCATTAATATTCCGGTCTATAGCCAAACTCACCATTACCGGTTTTAATGACTAATCCTAAGTCCAGTTCTTCATTATCATCATCCAAATCATCAATAAAAGGCGATATCCGTTTATGTATTAAATAAATAAATAAATAAAATATCATCACTCATGTTGGTTCATTGGCAGGTATTTTTCTATACAGTAAATCACAAACGGGTAAGTGAATACCGCGTGCAAAACAAACTAGTAAATTCGTATTACCAAGTTTTCCAACCTTCAGCATAGCATTAGGAACATCAGTAACTATTGCCACAATATCGGCATCTAGTGAGATATCGAACTCAGGATGGTGCTCTTTTAACTCTTATCCGTTCCCTAGGATAAAGTCAGTCAGACGATCTCTACGCCCTGCGCGGCCTCCATACAAGTACTATGCAAATGCTCACATTCCGCGTGATTTATTTATCGTCATTTTACCTATTTAATTACATCATAACACAAAGATTGTGTTTCAATAATAGAAAGGACACATTCAAAATTTGGAATAATGCTATGTTATTGGTTTTGAACATCACAAAGATCTTAAGATGAATAAAAAAAACAATGCGTTAAATAGACAAAAAACACAATACAGTATATATCATTTGACTCAAGTTGAAATAATACACAGTACAAGATGTGTAAATGACAATAGATATATTATAAGAATAATATGGAATAGATTGATTCATTGTTTTTGACATTTTTTATAAAAAAGGTATGTATTTAAGTACTTAGCAGAGTCTCAGTAATAAAAATAGGGTTGTAAAATCTTAAAAACATTAAAATGAATGAAATACCATGCAGACAGAAAACAATGATGACAATAAAAATAAAGAACTAATATAAAACAAAGAAATGAAACAATAATGTGCAATTTATTGTTAAATGCACTAGTGAAGGATGACTTAAGTATTCAGTATGGTTTTCAAAATAATTCTTTGTGGTTACGCAATTTAGAGACTACCCAAAAAATGATTATCCAATAGCATTCAAAAAACCATTGTAAACTATTATTCAAAAATAATGCACACTTCAGTGTTAAAAAAAAGAATAGTCTATTGTTATTATCGTAGATTATTATTTTTGTATTTAGAAATACATTCTACATAGTATTAGTAAAACTTAAATGGTAGTCTTTGATTTTTTTATTTATTATTATTGAAATAAAAAGTGCGAATTACTACGTGTTACCCGTATTTCATTATTCTTTTGATTTGACATAAGGTATGATACCCATAATGTAGTTTTTACGGCACGGGAAGGACAACCTGTATAATAATTTAATGCAGTTAATTTAGCAAGTAACCGTAAAACAATACACACTATCATCTAAGTATTTTATATTACATGATTCATAAGTTGTTTGTAATTTTGTACTGACACGGAGAGGGCGACTTGTATATTTATCACACATAGTTCATCTGCTGATTACCCTATTTGTGAGATATATTTTGATAGCACCTATAAATATATATGTTTTCTATGTTCACCTGCAATACCTCTCTATTTATGTATGATCCACCTAAATAAAATGTTTCTTGAGTACATACAAATACTTGCAGTATTTCATTACCTGAATTATAACACATTTATTATTATTTTTTAATCTCCATCATAACTGGCAATATCAATTTTATTACCAAAATTTAGCACTTTTAACCAAATCGTTTTTCTTACTGAAAAGAGCGCTGATTTCTGTACAAATGTTGTATCACGATTTCATATGAGAAAATCCATTTTCATTGCAAGTATTGCTTCACTAGCCATTTCATGCAAGGAAACAGATCGAAAAAACAATGTTTCGAAATAAATGTCTGCCATTTGGTCCTCTTTGTCTATTCCATGTGAAATTAGCGTGAGAAGAAAGATTCTAATTCAACAAAATGAGATCTTATTGAACATAAAATCTTAATAAATAATGATTATATTGAAATCATTGCAGACAAATACGTAATATTATTTGAATAATTTAATTTATTAAATTTATGAATGTGCACATGTAAACATGTATTATGAAGGTAAAAACATATAGTATATTATGTCCACATTTAATAAATTATGTTTTTTTCCCACATTTTTGTCAGTAACACTGAAAATAGGTCTAATAATGACAAGTTTGAGATTTTATAAATTCTGTCGAAGATTTATTATATTACTAATGACTACAAAAACTATTTTTTGCTGTAAAAGTATTACCTATAATAATGTGACTATAGACAATAAAAAAACAATTCTTACTAACATAATTTAAACATTTTGTAGAAGTCATCACAGCTGGAATTCATAAAAATATATAAATGAATACTTTACTCAAAACAGCTGAAATGTGTTGGTGATTTTAGCGGCCCTAGAGAACGGTCTCCGTATGATTTTTGAAAAAGTTAAATAAAATCGATTCTAAGAACTATAATCCAACTTTTTTTTCATAAATAGTTTACTGACAAATCATTCCAGGAATACTGAAAATTATTTGGCGATAAAGTGATATTTAGTAGTATTTTTATTGATTTTCAATCGATTTTTGCCGCGGAGGCCCCAAAAAACGGATGGCGGTTAAGATACTAACACAAGCTTCGGCTGTCAGTGATTCATTGATGCGAATGAGTCCCAAATTCTTGACTTATTGTATAGTTGTATTTATTCCGTAATCCCAGGATTTCTTAAATTTAATCCCGAAAATTTCGGGACTAAAATACGACCGGGATCCCGGGATTCGGGATCCCAGGATTGAATCCCCTAAATTCACACTTGACAACAATCTATCAAAATACTACGATATTGACAGAAATTCATAGAATACATTTCACGCTATCGAAATGAAACGTACGGAGTATTTTATATTTTATTTATTTAAAATAACACACACAGTATTTTATTTTAAGTGTTGAAAAAAAATACAAGTTCATAAAAAGTATTTAAAAAAAATATGCATAAATTTAAAGGACCCTGATTTATGTTTACATAGGTACAAGACATTAGTTTTGACTTTTTTGTTATATCATTTTTCTAATTTATTAAAAAAAAAACAGGATATTCTATTATTTGAAAGGTACATAGTAAACCTTGAACCATTTGTGTTTTCTTACATAAACGACGCACATTCTTCGAAAATTTATTAAAATTTTAATCAAAAATCATACTATGGACTTTCCGAACTGTTCATATGCAATGTCTCACATTCAATAAAAGTAAAATAAACATGTATTGGGGACTATTATTCGAATAGAAAATTTACAGTTTTGATGATGTATTCGGATTCACTAAGCTACTGGTAACCCAGAGGATTAATGAACCCTTGAAGATAAAATATACTTTGTACGCAAACGTTATTTACCCGGTCGTAGTATATATCTATAAAAGTACATAATATATGTAGATATACAATACGTACCAACCTTCCAAAGTGTAATCAGTATGAGAATAAATTTGCATATCGCCTCTATATTATGTTTTAAGGAGTATCAGAGTTCAAAAATGTGACGTGAAATAAAATACGTACTTTTTGGTGTCAGAATGTCATCTCAGATTATTTATTTTTTTATTATCCGTAATGTTTTCAACATTTATTTTAATTTTGTAAGTTTGTAAACCTATATCAAAGATTAGTTTTAACTTATCATTTCTATTAAGAGACTAATATTAGACATATTATCCTATAGAACTGATTCTTTGTAAAGTATATTTTTTATTATTTCCATATCATGGCAATGAACTTCTGCTTTTTGTAAAGGTATATTTGACTCGTTTCTCTATTGAAGTATGAACAGACCATCGTTAGAAAACTATTTGCATAATTAACTCATTTCTCATTGTTTTTGACTTGTTTGGCTACATATTTTTTTTAAATTTATTTATTGTTTAAAACAAACAATGAACAACATTACATTATTCAGTACATTACATTATGGATTGTGATATCTCATGTGTCTCATAAAAAATTTTTAAGCATTAATATTTAATAGGGTTGACTGGAAGACGTTGCCTAGCAACGAGTCCGCCTTTTGGCCTAATTTTGTTAATTGTCACGTTTTGTAATGTTGTACTTTATTGTTTATGTATTTGTGTAAATTTATGGTCAATAAAGTTTTATTTATTTATTATTTATTTATTTAATAAACAAAATGTCCCAATTCTACTATTTTTTTTTATTTTTATTTATTTTTATTTATTCATTTAAGTACATAAGACAAACTATAACAATAAGTAATTCATTACCTTAATATATTTAATAAGTAACATTTTTTTTCTCACTCTCCAAACAGTAAAAAGTTTACTGGTATTAGGAGAGTAGGGACATATTAAATATAAAACAAATCAAATGCATACAAATTTGAAAACTATTTCTACAAACTATTCTTTTACAAATTAAATTATACCTACTACAATTTAAAAAAAACCTAAATAATAAACTTTAAGAAAATATATCCAATGCTAACACATTTAAAAGCTATTTCCAATTTTTTACAGATTAAGATTTACTAACCTGAATAATAGGTACTATATTTATTTGTTTATATCAATGTTTACTCAAATCTTCAATTCACAAAAATGACATACAACCCATAAAAGTGTAAACTTTGGTATTTTTTCTTTTATTATTGTAGAAAGATGAGAAATTATTGTAGTTTTTTTTTGTTTCATAAAACGGTTTACGATTTTTAGTAATAGAAGAAAAAGTCTTAATTGTATTTTAAGTCTTAATTGTATGTGGGTGTGGGTGTATGTGGATGAGTGTGTTTGTGTGTGTGGATGTATGTGAGGGTGCGTTTGTTTTCCTAATATTGTGGGGACCTGAACATGACAAATATACTGATTGTGGGGACCAACCCGTTTACGGGGACGTCCCCACAATATACAACCCATAGCTTCAAAGGTACGTATCGAATCCTCGTGATCTGATTGGTCTGCTGGCAAAATTTTAGCGAATTTGGTTGAGGACCCCAAAATCAGTATTTTTGTCTAAAAAAACTAACACAAACCAAAAACGTAGTTCGAAGTGTATCCACCACGTGGCGCCACCAGTCGAATCCGTGTATAATTAAGTACGTGAAATCAAAGTGGGGACTCATAATCAAAGTCCTCACTTTATATGAAAGAAGTACGATATCATTACACTTTGTAATAAGATTTGGCAACGTCGCATATTTTAACTTTTCTTTTTGTCATACTAACTAGAAATCAAAAAAGTTGACATGAGGATATACACCCTTGTCCGTAGTTAGAGTAAAGTGGGGACCTTTATTATTATTATGCAAACCATATGATTACGTATTTTCAACGTTTACCAATTTATGAGTGAGATATTTAAAAAGCGTAGGAGGCATGCGTGGGGGTCCGAATGAAAAACACACAAAATCTGATGGCCATAAAATGCCCCCGATTTGTTACCACGCTTAGGTATAAAATATGGGTAAACCAGGTAAATAAAAAACATAAAAAAAAACAATAAAAAATCTATTTGATAAAAATATGCCTAAAACATATACATACCTACACATAAAATAAAATAATATTAATATGCAGTGAATTACAAAATTAACAAAACAAGAGAAAAATCAATTACATCTTAATTATATATTTTAGTAATTATTATTTTTTAATATTACTATTTTGATTTATCTTTGTTGCGGTTATAGATGTTATGTTTTTAGATGCTGTTTAATGCAAAAAAATGTGTTATAACAAAACATAGTAATAACAACATAGTACAAAAACATAGTTATAACAAAAAGCATTGAGAAAATATAACATTCTAGTTTACTTTGTTCCCTTGATTTAATTAATTATTGGAATATAGGTACCTAAAAATTATAAAAATAAGCAAAAAAATACATAGTCATTGATTGATTGAGGCACATTAAAAACAGGTATGCTAAAATAAAAGTAAATAATAAGACAGGCATAATGATGCCTGAATAGAAAACAATACAAATTATTTTCAATTCTCCCTTAAAAATAACTATAAAAATATTAAATAGGTTAACGTGAGCTCCCGTGGTAGTACTTTGCCACGGCTAGCTTGGGGGCCACGTTACAAGAAAAGTTCCTCTTAAGTAGGTGGGTACTAATATACAAAATAAAAAAAATAATAATTATAATTATAAATACGATTTATTCAAGGGAATAAATTATATGCTTGGACCAATGCAAGATAAACACAAACAATAACACTGACGTGTTCACACAATAAAAAAAAAACATGTAAGTACTATTATCATATAGTAATAGAATATAAGTAATGTACAAAAATTATAAATAAAAAAACAATTACTTCTTCGTTGCGCTGGCTAACCGCGAGGGCGCGACCCTCAGCGATTGTAGTACAATTAACACAATGTCTATATATGTGTCACGAAGAATCCAGTTGCAGTGCACAAATATAGTTCCCGATGAACAACTTCACAATGGAATATTTTATCAATAGTCTATTAATCACTCGTCGAATATATGATATTGCAATCAAATTAAAAAAATAGTCTCAGATGATAATAATGAAATTCACTTTTCAATTTATTTCTCACTTTCGATGAATCACTTCTCACTTAGGTATTTGTATATCGTAAATACCTAGCAGACAAGGCGAGTACTATATCGGTGTTACGCGCACGGATGTTGAAAAACTTCTGAACTCTCGTCCTTGAACTGCGCTGGCTTATATAGTTCTCCGGGGCGGCAGACAGAGACAGAAATAAAATTGTTCTGTCTCCTTCTATGTCCTTGTACTTTTCTTCAATGGCAGTATGAAATCGTATGTATTTTAAATTTGATTGCTTTATCATAGTATGAAGAATATTAAAATGATTAAAATGCGATGTTTTTTCTTTCTTGAAGTTACAGCCGTTTTTCGGGAAATAATTATCAAACAAGATTATTTACATACATTTGAATTATGGAACAAATACTTAACTTATCTTAACATATGCAAAATTATTTACAATCAATTTTCACCTAGATATCTTCATCTCTAAACAACAATTTATTTAATTAAATACATTTTCATGTTCTTTTGATATACATAGGTATCGTAGGATTTTAAAACAATAGTTATTGATCCTATACCTACCGATACTTTACATACTCGATCTACTTTAAATATAAAAAAATCTCAATTGTAACATATCTTCATAATATCTTATTGAAATCATTAAATATTATTAGTGTATACCTCGGTCTATCAACAAGCAATTATTTACATATCAAACATTATTATTTCTTATAATATCCAATTATTTACACACGTCCTTAATCAAGTTTATTATTACTTTTGTTTTTAAATATGCAAAACTTTCTTTATACCTATCTCAATGCCAGATATTAAATCCAAATTATATTTTTCAATATAATGACAATATCCCATAAGTCGTGTGACTTGATAGATATTTATTAGATGCAATGAATCAGTGATACAATTAATCATTGGATGAACACATCTATATAATTATAAAAAAATTAATTCTTTCCATACTAGTAAATATTAACTACCTACTATATTATTTACATTTTTACATATTTAAACATTTCTTTTACTCAATTATTTACTATATGCAATATTTACACAGGTTAGGTATATTTTAGGATCTCTCATAATGTATTATCACATACATCATATCAAAAATCATACAAAATAAATTACAATTAAAATATTACTATACCTAGCGCGGACATTAGTCATTATTATTAAACAGGTGTAAAAACAAAACACTTTGTTAAACAAAAGGGAATATCATAAAGCCATTAAGATTTTTGTAGAAAAAGTTACAACAAAATAAAAATTACCCAGCGGCTAAGTGAGTAGTCACCAGAACTCTCATTGTTATATGGGATAGTTATAATCCTGCCATTGTTTATGTAACTTTCACTAATACATACAATAGTATCTAAGTGCAGGTAGATATATAGGTACATAAAAATAGATGCATCAATATTTGGATTTTTCTAGACTTTCTTGCGAACTCTATTATTTGAAATAAATATTCCCGTATCAACAAAACAATATTATATTCATCATAATGTTTTCCGTCATAATTAATTAGCAATGCATATCAAGGTACATAATAAAATTACATATTTATACTAATAATTTATTTTTTCTTATTTTGTTGAGGATATAAATATTATGTTTCAAGATCCTCATAATGCAAAAAAATGTTGATGAAAATAATGGAATATAAAACAATTTGCAAAAATACATAAAAAATTACAATGTCATTGATTGATTGAGGCACATTAAAAACAGATATGCTAAAATAAAAATAAAAATAATAATAATAATAAGAACACTATTGATCAGAAAAAAAAATCATGAGCAATTGGCGAGCTTATTGCCTGGAGGCAATATCTTCCAGCTAACCAAAAAGTAAATAATAAGACAGGCATAATAATGCCTGAATAGAAAACAATACAAATTATTTTCAATTCTCCCTTACAAATAACTATAAAAATATTAAATACATAATAAAATTACAGATTTATACTAATAATATATTTTTTCTTATTTTGTTGAGGATATAAATATAATGTTTCAAGATCCTCATAATGCAAAAAAAATTGTTTAAACAAAACTTGATATTAATAAAAATTATTGTAAAAATATAACATCAACTTTTTTTTCTTGTTAAGATGAAATTACTTTATGGAATATAAAACAATTTGCAAAAATATATCATAAATTACATAGTCACTGATTGGTTGAGGCACATTAAAAATAGGCAGGTTAAAATAAAAGTAAATAATAATACAGGTATTATTTGAGTAAGAAACAAAGCAAATTATTTTTAGTTCTCCCTTATTACTAATAAAAAAGTATTAAAAACATATTAAAGTTACATATTAACACTACTGATTTATTTTTTGTTATCTTTGTTGAGGATATAAATATTATGTTTTTAGATCTTCATAATGCAAAAAGAAAATGTTGATGAAAATAATGGAATACAAAACAAATTAACAAATAAAATAAAATAAATATTTATTATTTTGTTTTGTGTTACTGTTGAGTATGACTAATCATAATAATCATCAGACTTGCATCATCAGGTGCTGATCTATACTCAGTATAGATCAGCACCTGATGATGCGAACTCGGAGTCCGCGAAACCGGTCGTGCGTTAGTCATACTCAACAGTAACACAAAACAAAATAATAAATATTTATTTTATTTGTTAATTTAAAATGAAGTGTTACAAAGTAAATGCCGATACAATTAATGGAATACAAAACAATTTGCAAAAATATATAAAAAATTACAATGTCATTGAATTATTGAGGCATATTAAAGACAGGCATGTTAAAATAAAAGTAAATAATAAGACAGGCATTATTAGAGTAGAAAACAAAACAAATCATTGTTTAGTTATTCCTTATTACTTTTTAAAAAAATATATTGCATAATACAAAAAAGAATTATTTTTTAGAATTTTTTTTAATTATATTATAAACGTAAGTTTTGATATCTCTCCAGCGTCTTCTACTTAAATCTTTTTCGTTTTTAAGACATTCTTCGCATTCCTGTTTATTTGGTACTTTTTTTCTCAGCCAGAACACAGCCATTTGTCTGTTCATTGCATCTTTTTCCGCAGGTGTCCACGGAATTCTTTGGAATTTTTTCATTTTTTTGGTTTTGGTGTTTTTAGGTTTTGGATCTTTATTAGTGCTTTCTAAATCTGCAGTTATGCTCTGGATTTCTGTATCCTCCATATCTATCATTCGAACAGATCTCTCTTGGGTTTCTTCACTAAGTTCTTCACCATGTTTTCCCGCGAGCTCCCCTTGAATATCGATTGTGTCAAGATTCTTATTCTTGTTTTTGGATAGATTGCCAGCATCTAAAGCCAGCAATAATTTACTGACTTTCGTCAACTGTGTAACCTTTTCAGGCAATCTGTAATATTCTCTATGGACGCGTATATCGTGTCCCATGTAATTAGCCAACGAATCCATTTCATTATCCTTCAGATTCAATAATTGAGCTGCAGTTGCTACTTGCTTTCTCAATTTGGTAGAAGTTATACTTTTTGGATTCTTAACACCACTCTTTGTTGCGAACTCTCTCAGCTTATCGCTTCCACGGATAAAGTTCAAAGAGTTTTGTAAAGGGAATAAGTAAGGGTTATCATGGAAAATCCCAGCATTATCTCTATTTTTAATGAGGATCTCAATCTGACTTGCCACATCATTGGTTAGTAGAACGGGAACTTTTCTCCCCCTTTTCCCTCTTGTTTCAATCCTCACAAGATTGTTATATATTTGTTTTTCTATATCCGTCAAACCCAATAAAAGTTCTTCATTCAACTCAGAAGTGTCTTTATTTATGTAGGTTTGTAAGAACATGCGTTCTACTTCGCCTGTCCGACGTCTGTTGAATAAAATTGTCTGCACCAAAGTTACTTCAGATAATTTTGACCAATTTTTAGAAATTTCAGTGTTATCTTTTACCAAATTCTGGTAAACGTCTGCTTTTTCTTTTAAATAATTAGTTAATGTAGAAATATCTGATGCCAATGGTATCAAATCCGGCTTGTTCCATTTTTTCGTATATGTTGTAGACAAAGCTTGGCTCGCCACATGATTTTTAAAATTCATATCAATTAACGATACGAAGTCATCCAGGTGACCTCTTGATAATAAATCACCCTTAATTATAAGGTCTGATTTTTTTATACCTGCACATTGTTGAATTGATGTCCGCAGTTTTAATGGTAAAGATGGAACACCATATGTTCCATCTCGTTCATTGTATTTTCCTAAAATTTTTAATGTCCTAACAAAATCATTATAATATTTTGGATGTAATGAATTGGATAAATTAATAATTTCCGGATTGTTTTTTCTTAGTTCGATCAAATATTTTGCTATTTGCCTCATTCGTTGAGCAATATATACGTGCAGATGTTTGTTATTACCCAACCTGTTGAATGATTCAGAGCCAAATCGTAATATGAGACTGTCATTTCTTACAACGTGATACAAATTATCTTGCCTCATCTTTGAAAGGACTTCATTCCGAAGCCCTACATTCGTATCATTTATAGATACGGGTAAAGTCATTTTACCAGTACTGATACAGCAATTTTTAATATCGTGTATTTTGGCACACTTTTTCTTGTGTGCATAAAAATACTTTTTATCGAACAAACCGTGACAAAATCCACAAGGTGTAAATTTTTTAAGGTTTTTTGTTTGTTTAGATCTTCTTTTTGGTATCACCGTTCCTTTTCCACTCATAATAATTTTAGAATTATGCAGAAAATTACCTTTTTGCCTTATATCTTCTATTGAGGCCTTTCTCTCTTTTGAATGAAGAGGTTTATAAAGAAATATAGCAACTTCTTTTTCATTGCTATGCCTTGATTCTAGGTGTCGAGGTAATTTCGATACTAATAATCCACAAAAAAGACAAGCATGTTTTTTGTCATATAATCGTTTTTCAGTCGGCTTACTTGCCTCTACTAAAATGTTATCAGCGTTACTATTATCTTTGTCGCCAATAATCTCATTTACCGGAGTGAGTGTTTTGAGACGGTTATTGTTATCTTCATCTTCGATGATTCGTTCATTAACTAGCGTGAGTGTTTTAAGACGGTTATTGTTATCTTCATCTTCGATGATTCGTTCATTAACGGGAGTGAGTGTTTTGAGACGGTTATTGTTATCTTTATCTTCGGTGATTCGTTCATTAACGGGAGTGAGTGTTTTGAGACGGTTATTGTTATCTTCATCAAAAGGAGTGATATTGAAACTTAAAATATTATCTTCTCTGTTAATTATTATTTTATTAAGTTGATTTTGTCGCTGACGTGAAATGTTTCTGAAAAAAATAAATATCAAAAATAAATACATATATCTTAAATATATCTAACTTGTGGAGGGAGGCTCTGACAAACTAAGAAATTTCGTAGCATGGTGGGTCATTTCAACAACCCTGGGTAACCCATCACTCCGAATTTTTTATTTATTTTTTCACACGTTTTTACAATCTATTTATGAAACAGTCCTATTTTTTTGTATAGGCTTAATATTTTCCAAGTTATGGAAGTTCAAAGTTCATCTACTAAGTGAAATTAAAATAATTTATAGAAACATAATATTGAGTTGCAATGTACATATATTTATAAAATTAATTACCTATATTCAGACGGGCAACTACACGTCATGTAGCGTCATGCAGTGTGTGACTTAATAATTTAAATTGCGTATCCACCCGAGTGGATATATTGAGTTTTATTTATAAATAGCCTTATATCTATATTGACAGTTCAAAATACGGAGATGCGCAGACAATAATTTTTACAAAAAAAAATATAAATACTGTTGATTTCTTCATTCACTGTTTCGGTGTTGATATAGTAGAATTCCATATTGAAAATAAACAAGCGTTTTTTCTACTATTTGATTTTTATTTGAGAGAGACGTCTTTCATCTGTCAAATACATTGTCAATATGATGTGTCCAGATAATGTCCTTGACAGACGAAAGATGTCTCTCTCAAATAAAAATCAAAAAGTAGAAAAAACGCTTGTTTTTATTTTCAAAACTGTTGATTTTAATATTCTCTAGCAAAGAACGGTTGTTGGAATTTGCTATTTATTTTAAATTTCATGGAAATAAAAAAAAATCAAAATATACCTACCAAAAATTATTTTAAATAAGCCCTACTCTGAAGGTCAAGAACTGATGTAATATTAAATACTTTTAAAATATTTTTATTGAAATTCACATTTTATACTTTTATCTAAAAAATAACGGATAAGAAATTCTTTAATAATTATTATTAATGTATTAGAAAATCTCATCTATTATAACTAACATTTTCGAGAGACATTGCCTTAATGAATCCATTTTTTAAATAGTAGGTACCTTAACAGTCAACAAATAACGTAGTAATACCTATGATGACGATATATACTCTGAATATTATGTATAAAGTATTTTTTACAATTTTCTCAATTTAATATTTGTTTTAAAAACAAGAAATAAACATGTTTTTTTGTTTAAATAAATATTTATTATGATTATTCAGAGCTATAATGATATATTAAATCAAAAACAATATTTTTCAAATCGTTAAGTATTTGAAAAGAGTGAATAAAATATTTGAATAAAAATATCTATAAATGTCAGGGTAATTGTAATTTTTCTGACATGCCGACCACACCTAAAACTATCATATTTAATTTCATTTGGTAGGTAAACAATGAACCTCCATAACATGGAAAGTATTAATCCTAGACGGAAAACATTGGGATTGTTACATAACTTAAATTTCTTATAACCCTAACATAAATTTCTTTGATTCATATATTTCAAGTTAAAAATACCCAAGGACAAACTTAATTATGATTATTTACAATCATCACTTAGTATTGATAGTCTTGAAAACAAAAGAACAATTATTTATGATCTTTTACATTTGCATATTATTATAAAAAAAATTGACACCCCTGATTTACTTCTCTGCATTTATTTTCGTGTGCGTGGGCGATGTAAGAGAAGTCACCAACCTTTCTATTGTGACTCCTATAGCAAAAACTATGTCGGACATACAGTCATCCCTCGATTGCATCACCAAGGCATCAAAATTTATATCATATCTAACTTTATCACTATGGTATAATAAATCGCTAAAAATAATTTCTTCCATCCAACCAAAATAATTATGCTAGGTTGAATACCTAACTTACTCAATGATAATATTAGATAAATAAGTAAATAAAAGTTTATAGAATAGAATATCACTTTAAAGTTTTTTAAAATTGAAGATTTATAATAAATATGTTTTGTAAAAATCCTAATTTTATTATAACGTAATGTATCATGTGTGTAGGTACATCCCGGCCGCAGACGAATCAGGGGATTCCCAGATTAAGCGTGTGCAGCTGTGTGCATTAGGTTTTGTTAACTTTTCACTTTTATTTTCGCTTTCGATAATTTTATTATTACTTGTGTACCTACAAAAATCTCCTATACAACTATTTACAATATATACGTGATAAGATGGAAGAAATCACTAACAAAGTGATGATCTCGCTACTGCATATTATCGCAAGTGTACATGAATATTACTTTATTGTTTTTTTATGTAATTGATAATGTACGACCAGAATTAAAAAAGCAAATAATTAAAAAATATATATATTGTATTGGGACCGGCCATTAATAGAAGAATTTAAAAAACTTTAAAGTGATATTCTCACCATTACATGATAATAAAAACAATAAAAACTTACTTAGTAATTGTAGAATCACTTTCACTTTCTGAATCTGGTATAAAATCGGACTCACTATCCAAAAACGGCTCTGACTCGCTGCTCATATCATCGAAATCATAAACGGCAAGATCGGCTCCTTCATTTTTATTTCTTACATTATTCTAAAACAATAATTATAATAAATAAATTCTTTTAGCCCTGAATTAATATAAGGCCCTACATAAAGCATAATATAATATTATTTTTAAATCTATAAATACCTACCGTAATTTCTTCTTCATTGACGACTGTTGACAGAGATTCCGGTGAAAGGGGTCGATTGCAAAACCAATTTTGTTTTTTCTTTATCTTGTTAGATCTAGAACTATCCGACTGAAATCAATAATATTATTGTTATTAATAAAAATAATGTTTATAAATAATAGGTAGGTATATTCAAAACACATTGTGCAATATAAAGGATATTATTCATGTTGGGCCAATTTCTAAATGTACCATCTATATCCACTGAGAATAAATATACTTACATTATGTTTTCCTTTGTTGTAACTCATTTTTAACACTATAAAAATAACATATATTAGAAACACTTTTTAATAATTAATTGCGGCACATACGAACGGCGCAACCACAACACATCCGAACAGAAGGCAATGGAAAAATAAATACCAAAATTGTTCCGTAAAATACTGTGATGAGATGAGATCGATGCAACGTTGCCAATGTTACTTGGTGTGTAAAAACTAAGTACGAATCAGTATGTAAAACGGGGACTTGGTGTAAAATGCGTACGTATTTTTAATAAAAGTAGGACCGTCCCCACAATCAGCTATGTCCCCATAAGCCGTATTTTTGTCCAAAACTTTGATCGCTTATATCTCTGTCTCACGAGAATCTTTAAAAACGCCGAATAGAAGTTCATGTTGGAAAGAGATAGGGGAACGCTAAAACTAAGTTTACACTCGCTTAAATCAACTAGAAAGGTGGGTCCCCACAATGATGATTTTTGTACAGGTCCGCACTTTACTCTAAAAACAAACAAGGGTGCGTGAGCGTGTGTTATGTTATGATTAAATAAAGTAGGGAAAATAACCTTAGTAACTGAAGTAAAGAAAATTGAGCGCTGAGACAATGTAAGGTGAAAACTGACTCAGTCTACCTTGGTACGGGCTCATGCCCAGTTAGGTAGACATAAATGACTTATCTTTTAAAATCTGTTTTGTAAATAAAATAAATAAATAAATAAATAAATAAATAAAATAAATACATCATAACTTTTATAGCCCGTCGTCACATTAATTTAAAATAAAATGAAACCGTGTCAATATATGAATAAGAACGACAAAATCTTTTAGAAAAATAAATGCGTAGGTACTTGCGTGAAAAAAATACTAATAATCTCATTCCGTTGTAAAAAAGTTTGATACTCCACATGATAAAATACTCCATATACAAATTAAGTATTAAGTGGAAGGAGTATTAAAACCTCTCCTCAGTATAAAAATAATTCCTGAACATTTAATTTCAGTATTGTTGCATTTCTTATTACTTGTATATTTCAATTAACTATATAAAATGAACCTTGTTATTCCATACATTTCCTCGGTAAAGACCTCGGATAGAGTGTATTATTTTAACATCTATCTTCCATAATTACAGAGTCTATTGAGGACATAATTATTAACATGTCTACAAACCGTTTTAAATATTAAGACTCATAATCACAGAGACAAATGAAAAAAATAAAATAAAAGTACCATGTACAAAAAGAAAATTGTGAAACTTTGATTAAATGTTTTTCAGTAATGAGACTTCTCATTTTGTTTTCAACGGAGAGTTAATTTCATTAATGAGTCTCTTTTCATAGGTAAATGAATTTTTATATTTCCTGAACTTTTTTTATATAACAGATTTTAAATTTCGTCAATTGTGTAACTTATTGTGTAAGTTCAAAATATATGATGGAGGAGGGTTTGTGGGGAACTTCTCTATATTCCAAAAACAGGACATGAAACCGAAGCCATACAGATTTTATACAACTTAATTAGACAAAGCTCTCCTTGCGAAAAGAATGGTTTGCTATTTCAAATCTCGTCCAGGGAACCACTTATTAAGTTGGCAATGTTTTTCTAAATCTTTGAGGATAGTTTCGTAAGTTAAATTTATTTAATTATATAACCTCACACTGTAGTTAATTGTAAAAATAGCATCAACAATCAAAGGTAGTATTTTTCTTATTCGTGTAAATCATAGTGTAAATTGTAAAACATTTCCTCAATCATTGTGCATTGACGTGACGCTACACTACGGTTCCATTATCTATGATAGGCATGCTAAGTAGTGCATTATACTGGTACTCAATATGTAATACCTAGTCGTTTTCCATAATGTCATTTACAAAACGTAACTATGTATACGTTTTCTTCATTTATTCCACATTCTGAGATTTAAACAATTCTGGTGAGATTTTTTTTTTATTTATTCATTTAATAAAAATGTTACAAAAAAATACATATAACATACAAAATTTAAATAAAGATCACATAGAAAAAATTCACTCATCTGGCGATGCTAATATAGCTTGTGTCCAGACGGTGACGGAGATGCTACAAGGTATTTCCGTTGTCTTTCAATATTACGATAATATTTTCTGTTTATAATTATAAGTGCGAATGGAATAAGAATGTTAACAATCAAATTAAAAAAGGAAAAAACACAATGTGTCGAATCAAAAATAGTTATACATTTAAATATTCATAAACATTTAAAATAACTTCTTTCGTCTGCCCATTAAACGATTTTCTTTGGTCCAATTTACTTTGAGACATCTTTTTAGAGTAAGAAAACAAAACACTTGCATGAAACGATAATGCAGTAGGTATTGACCGTCATATTCAACCAATGGATGCACCGGGATGTGTCCATGTATTCGTGTATACACGTAATACGAAAGGATTAACTAATACATTGACACGGGGCAAGGTCTCGTGAGAAAGACTATACTTCGCTCGCTTTTTCAAATTCATGCAATTTCCCATAAATTTAGTATGATTTATTTCACTAAACAAGTGACCATTTTTGAGAATTTGATCTCTTGGTCAAGCTACGTAGTATCCAAACATCTGCGCTATTTTACATACCTGCCTTCTTTAGATAAATATACTCTCTTTTACAACTATTCCCTCCTTGAAGAAATATTAAAGTTTTTCAATTTGATCCTCACACGTTCATTAGGTATGTTGAGTATATGTACGTTTCTCCATTTATTATGTGAATAAGGATTGATTAATACTAGGGCCCGTACCTCAACTCCATTAAGTGGAAATGGGGCATGTAATGCGACACGTAATATCTATTACGGGGAGCTTCTCACGCAACAAGCTCCTTAGAAATGTTACACGAAAAACTCGACATTATAAATCATTTAGTGGCGGACAATGTTGCTTTCTACGCCATGGTAATTTCAGTGAATTTTTCATCACAAAGATTTAACAATTCATAAATAATTATACAGGTAGAATGAATGAAGTTTATAATTATAGCCCATGAATGAAAATAACATGAATGCAAAATAAAATTTTACCTGATGGATCACATTAACCATTTAGAATTTACAAATTGTTCGTTCGCCTCCGAATTTTTTTCTTTCATGATAATAATATTATTGTAACCGATAAAGTGAGAGAGAAAAACATTGTGTATGTACTAAAGTTAAAAATAATTTCCCCTCGAATACTATTTCCGGGTTATATTCATTAAAAAATATCAATGTCTGTAACTTTATTAATTTATAACATTGTAGTTTGTTTAAGTATCACGGACACGTGGCTTCAGATTTAATTAGCAAAAGGAGCATTAATGATAACTTCATTAAAAACAAAATGTTTTAAGGAGTATGAATAAGTGTAGGTGGATGCATTGAAGACATGTACATTGTACGTACATAAGACGTATTCAAGAAACCTGCCTTTTACAGGATACTCGAAAACTTCTGTAAAAGAATAGAAAACAAGTCATGTCGATATAAAGACACTTTATATCTTGGGTTTAGCGATAAGGTTCGCCATCTATCCTGAATGCCTTAATTTTATGTTGACACGGAAAGGATGGCATGCATATTTATAACATGCAGCTTGATTGGCTGGTTTTCACACTTATGGGATAAGTCATTATTATATTAGGTTCAGGAAGTGTATTGCTTCCAACTTGAGTGTGTTTGGTGGTTGAGTTTGTGTGTGTATAGTTTTTTTCTTTTTAGTAAGTATGTATATTTTTCTTTACAGTAGTTTAATGTAACATGCGCATGTTTAGTGTGAGTCCGGTTAAACTGGACTTGCATTGGTGGAGCGCTGTTTCTTCATCTCCAATTGTTACCTTTTTGTATATGTGGTTTATAATTTAATATGTATGCTGTAGACACGCCTAATTGGTGGGTTGGCCTGATCAGATCAACATTATTCTCTCTCTTTTTATTTTTCATATACGTTTTGTCAACCTACTGTGTGTGTCTCTAAGTAATAAATAAATAAATAAAAGTCTCGATGGTATAGTGATAGTAGTAGATAAAAGAAAACCAAATTTGAAAGTTTTTATATTAGCGAAGTATTCAGTATACAGATACACTATACATACTCACTATTGGTGAATAAAGGTGTTACGTTTATTATACATGTAATGACGGTTTGTATATAAAATCCCTGATGAACTGAAAGAACGGAATTCGTACGGGTCGTAATATCGTGTGAGCTACTTTAAACTTTGTTTTATAACCAAGTACTCAACTTAGATTCTAATGGACCTTTAGAGGAGATTCTAAAACACTAGATGATTATTCTAAGTAACATTGCGTCAAGGTCAGATTATTACAAGAGAGAATTTTTCGGCATGCACAGAACGTGTCGTGCTTATAGTGGAGTTTGGATTTAAGTTCTCTCACTTTTTATTGAACTAGTTAAGTAAATGTAAAAATTGGAACAAAGAGTGTAGTAACATATTTGTAAATTCATAAGATACTTTACGGTACCTATATAGTTCCTATAAAATGATAGGAAATGACTGCAGAGGAATAGTTTTGTATGTATATGTGATACTTTTGATGAGAACACTTTTCATTCCCGCATTCATTATTATTATACGAGTAACATCCACTTAACAGAGTCATCGACAATATAGAAAGAAGGGGCTCTCACTCTACATATATTATATAAACATGCAATTTAATGAACATATTCGTATTGTTTCCTATACTTGGAGTTTGAAAGAATAAAATAAACAAGACCAATATTAAATAAAAGATTTTAGTTCAAAAATTAAAACCTCTAGTCTGGAAACAAGAACGCAGGATTTAAAATTTAAATGACGAAGTATATAACGATTAGGCAGATGCCTTTTCAATCATAATATCTGTACCAAGGATAGGGTAGATCAGAACTATAGCTATAAGCCTGTCTTTTGAATTATTTTTACATTTTGTTCATTGTTTATATACGTATTTACTTACCATTATAATTAATAATTCATGGACGACAGGTTATTAACGTAAGGCGAGATACGTCGTGTTAAAATCGCTTAATTGATATAAACCTCAATTAAGCTATAAACTTGCACTTGGTACATTGAATTGTTCAATTGTTAATTTTAATTATTGATGTTGTAATCAATGTACAGTAACTAGAAATTTAATGTGAAGTACTGATTTGATTTCCGCAGAAGCGTTCTGATTAGAGGAGGCTAGTTTCTGTCCTGTGCTCTCGAGAGGAGCGTTCAAGGGCGAGAATAGGTATACCCGATGACTGTGTGTAAAGTGGAAATGAGCTTCGGTAATAAAACGCTATGAAATGTTCATGATACACCAAAATGGGAAGACGATGATAATAATTACCTTGTAAACCAACAGATGGTGGCATTCGATAAAAGCTACTTGACAGACAAGGTTAATTTGTTACGACAGTTTATAAGGTAAATATTTTACATGAAATACTTATGCTACATACAGACATATACAAATTACCTTAATATTATTCTGTACTGGAATATTTCCATAACGTTGCAGGTGCTTTGTGTCTACATATAACTAAGTTATGTACATGGATAGCCATTTGTGTAGACACCTACTACTGTACAAGGTAAATGAAACGATAACGCATAGTGTAGCGTGTACTGAATACCGGGATACGGAAGCGATAAGAATAATTATTGTAAAGTGATAATACCATTAAATTCATATTTACTTACGTTTATAATTTTATCAGGAGGTCAAACAAAACTGTTGCATAGCATTAGTTACATATATCCATTCGGATACCATATTGTGAAATAAGCTCACATGGTGAAATTCATAACTGTAGATTGTCAAGATTCTCGAACACAATCGTAAAGATGGATTCTGTAACGTTTGCTCAACAGATGTCGAACATTGTGATTTGAAATCGGAAGAGGTGAGATTGGTGAACGTACCGTGAGTAAAATACACTTTAACTAACTTAACCCGATTAGTAACCATCGGAAACCTTTTCTGTTTCATACTAAAAGGAGTTTGAAAATGAGGTGTTTGTTGAGTTATACATATTCTTAATATCTTCTTCACTAACGCAGAAGTAAGAATCCGACAGTAGGCGAAAATTACGTTTGCCTAACATTCATAACATTTATTCATTCATTTATTGGATTACTAGCGGCCCGCCCCAGCTTCGCGCGGGTATATCTTAGCCACTTTCAAACGAAGTCATTTGAAAGAGGCTATTGTACTTTTGTATATATACATATATGGTTAGATGGAAGAAATCACTATATAGTGATAATCTCGCCACTGCACATCATCACATTTTTTCTTGTGTATATTGCTTTATTTTATTTGTTATATGAATGATGATGTGCAAGAAGAATAAAATAAATAAATATAATGAGTTACAATCCATTGGATTGGTCTGCAACGAGTTTTGACTTATTTCTCCACTCCTCCCTATTCTCAGCCAGTCTCTTCAACTCCATATATGAGCGACAGCTCATGTCCCTCTTCAGTTGGTCCATATAGGCGTCTCTCGGTCGACCTCTGCCATTTGTGCCTTCGGTCCTGCCCTCTGCGATTGCGATGAGCAGTCCTGGGTGCCTGATGTTGTGGGCAATCCAATTAGCTCGTTGTTGGCAGATTCTTTTGAGGAGTTGCCTTTTTTCGCCAACCCTGGTTAACACTTCTTCGTTTTCGACGTGGCAATGTTCGCAGTCGCTTCCTCCCTTCCAACGACCATACATTTTGTTTTATCTTTATTTATTTTCATGTTGTACTTTGACAACAGTATACTTTCCATTTTTCCTAAGGCTTCGTTCAGCTACATCTCGGAGTCTGCGAGCAGTGCTATGTCGTCAGCATATCTAGTCATGTCGACCTTTTTCCCATTTATTTTTACTCCTGTCCAGTTCTTCATTTCTTCTCTGAGTTCATCAATAGCTCGCTGTATATAGCAGTTAAAGAGTGCCGGCGACATTGAGCAACCCTGTCTTACACCTTGTTCTACCCTCGCTTCTGCGCAGCTCTCTCCGCTTTTAATTACAGCCATTTCATTCTTGTATAGGCTCCAGATTGCTCTTCTGTCCTTATAGCTCATTCCTATCTGGTTTAGAGTCTTAAAAAGTTGTTCCCATTCTACTTTATCGAATGCTTTTTCTAGGTCGATGAATGCTACATACGTGTTTCTATTCACTGTTATTCTTTTTTCAAGAACAAGTCTTACACTCAGAATTGCATCTCTTGTACCTGTCTCTTTGCGGAATCCAAATTGATCTTCTGAAAGTGTTTCGTTGATTTTACTTTCCGCCCTTTTCATTATAATGTTGGTGAGTATCTTAGAAGCGTGTGATATCATGCTTAATGTTCTATGTTGTTCGCACTTTGTCGTGCCTGTTTTCTTAGGTAGCGCTCGTATCAGACATTTGGCGAAGTCCTCAGGTATCTCTCCTGTGTTATATATTTTGCAGACAAGCTTATACAAAGTGTCAAGCATGCCGCTTCCTGCGCATTTAAGCAGCTCTGATGGAATTAGGTCAATACCTGGTGCTTTGCCGTCTTTCAATTTTGATAAGGCATTATCAAATTCACTTCTTAAGATATCATCTCCATTATTTTCTTTGTCATATTCTGTTTCCAGTGCTTTGCTTTCCTCAAGTATGTTCTTTCCTTTGTTAAGTTGTTCTAGGTATTCTTTCCACCTTTTAACGATCAATTCATCCTCAAACAGTAGTTTGCCGTTTTGATCTTGGATAGCACATCGTGGCTGTGTCTTATCATTGAAAAAATTCTTGACTTCAGAATATGCGGTTTCAAATTTCCTTTGTTTTATATTTCTGTTGATATTCCTGCATTTTTCTTGCAGATAGCATTCCTTTCTCAATTTGGACTCCCTGTTGATTTTGTTTCTCAAGATTTTATATTCCTTTTTTCCTTCTTCTGTTCTCGAGTTCTTTAACCTCCTTCTTTCTTCAATCATTTCTAATATATCTTCCGTAATCCATTCTTTCCTAGCTTGCGGCTTTCCTTTCTCTATTACCTCGTCTGCCGCTGTGGTTATTTTCTCTTTGATTTTCTCCCATACTCTGTTAACACTTTCATTGCTCTCAAAATCGCAAACCTTAGTTTTTTCGTCGTATTTCTCTTTTACTTCTTTTGTTTTTAAAAGCTTTAAGTCCCATCTTTTTGTGGTTCTCTTCTCGAGCTTTTTGAATTTCAGTATGGTTTCCGCCACAACCATATTATGGTCGCTATCAATGTCAAACTTTTGTATATTGGATAAAAAATGTCTTTATTTGTCAAAAGATTTTTATTGGTTGTCGCGGCTCCTCAATATTGGGGAGACTTACGTTTCCAGAAGCACAGCACATACCATTAGGTTCATCGGCCCATTTTTTGGCAGAACACTTCGAAAAGATCTTAGTCATGGCTCCGATTTGGACGGAAGACTGTTGAGCATAATAAATATGTGGATCATATCTGAAAGCTGATCTGTTACTGTGAGCTAAAACTCGATTACGAACTCTAGTAAAAGGACACTTATTGTGGCATAGCTATAAAAGTTACACATTTTTATGTATGCTGTCGCGACACTTTTTTGTAAATAATGATGTGTTCTGCAAAGTTGTAGTACATAATTTTATTCTATCATCAATAGTTTTCGCAACGCACGCGATATAAAGAATATTTTAGGTATTTTTTTAACATCTTGAGTTACATTATTGGAATTTTAGTAAGGATACCTATTTAAAAATATAATTTAGCCTATATCACCCGGGGAAAGTGTAGTTTCCCAACAGTAAAAGAATTTTTCAAATCGGTTCAGTAGTTTTGGAGCCTATTCAATGCAAACAATCAAATCTTTCCTCTTTATAATATTAGTATAGATTACACATTTGTATAAAACATTTGAACAGCGATAATTTATAGATCACAAGAACTTTATCATGAATAAATCATACAAACAATATGCTTCCATAGCTTATATTCAAATATACACAAACGATATGCAAATTATTGAAACACATTTTATAGAATATCAAATGTTGCATTTCCGAAATATTATACTTTACCCGTTGAAGACATTTTTCATAGAAATCACATATATTATCGAACTTTCAAATACAATAGAAATTGTTTCAAATTCAATTTTTTTCATTCATAAAATATTTACAACATATTTATATCAATAATACTACATTATCTACGTAACAATTAACAATGCGTTGGAGTTGCTGCCCCACTAGGTACAATGCACCTGTGTTGGGGCTAACAACAAAAAACATAAACATTACAATAGTACAAAAAGATGATAGAAACAAATAACATAAGACATAGAAACATAAAAGACAAGAACACTCACAACTCTAAACCAACAAAGAAAACATCTCCCTACATCGATCTCTACTCTCATCAATCAAAAAAACGGAGACCAAACTTTTAAACAGAAACCGGCCTCACACTTGTCGAAAACCCTCTTGTATGATAGACTGTATCCTCTCTAAGAGGATGCGTAATATTTGCCCTAACTCTATATCCTATAAGTACCTACATATAATATAAACAGTTGTCGGACCTCAAGAATTCTCAATTTCTTAAACAGCGGTTCTGTCGGACACAGAAAAGGAGCATCCTGAAATATTCTCACAACCGCCTTCTGAGCAACAAAAATATGGTTTAAGTGGACCTCGGATGCCGTACCCCAACACTCAATTCCATAAAGCAGCAGCGACTGGCACAGTGCGTAATACATGGTTATCAATTTGTTCATTGAAAGAACTGCCCTAACTGTTCTAAAATATATGCCAACTTACGTATCCGCCCAGTTAATTCTTTCAGATGATAGTCCCATATCATAAGCTGAACGATAATTATCCCTAAATATTTAATTGATTTACATGTAACTAGCAATTTACAATCACAAGCATCTGAAATTCGCTTACATGAGTGGATGCCGATTTTTAAATCATCACAGGGCTGTCCTCTCCTATTCAATGAGAATGTTATATACTTTGTCTTTTCTTTATTAAGAGTAAGCAAATTTTCCCGAAGTCAACTCTAAATATTTTCTATTTATTGAAAATGTATCAAAACAAATATACTCGTATGATGAATTTGATAAAAAAAGAGTAACCTACCTACATATGAGGAGTCTAATAAAAATGTGATGTAATTTAAAAATTTACATAATACAATAAATTGGCGATGTTTACATTACTTGTGCTGGAATAAGGTTGAAAACATTAAATTTGATATAATTGTAATATTATTGATGATTTCTTGTTGTTTACATTGTTAATAAAAACTTTTAGCTAATATGAAATGTGTAGTTCTTAGTTTATATATTTTTGCAAAAGGCGTAGATAAGCTATTTATTTAGTAAATCAAAAGTATGGACTATTTAATTTAACCATATTATTATATTGACGGCAAGCCTTATAACACTATGGGATTATAAACATTAGTTAAAAATTTATGCTCTACAATTTTTTTTTAAATAACACACTGAAACAAAGTAGATTATAGTATAATAATTTATGTAAAATATTTAATTGTATATACCTATGCATAAATATGTATGTACATGATGTTGAGATCAATATAAACGTTTGTAATAATAATGTAGCACTATATTATACAGGTTGTTGGGTAGCAGCATTTACATTTCCTAAATTTCATTCTCTCAATGGAACAATCGGAGATATTATCAGCGAGCAATTACAGACGTTCGTAAAACTACGCTAGGCAAATAAAATTATAATAATAAAGATAACGCCCCGCTCGTAAAGGGTAACTGTATTATGAATTTGATCTACGAGTATAAGGGAGACACTACACTGTAAATTATATAACATGCTTATCTAAATAGAGCTTTATTTTTTTATGTTGCATATTATTATCACCTAACAATACTAGGTAAGTATGAACAACATGTCATTTGAGATCCTTCTAGTGTCTAAGAACAGAACTATTATACTATTTTATTTCGCTCTGTAATTTTTCATTTCTGGTATGTACATGTGTCATGCACAGAAGAAATGAACTTTTTACCAAACAATATCGTGTATTTAGATTCTGGCATATAATGCATATTTGTGTTAACTGATTGACGTTAAAATAAGAAATTAAGGAAAAATATGAATATTTAATGTTGTTCTGATACGACCAACAAGCAATTCATTTATAACAAATCTATCATCTTTTAATATAGCATATTAATTACTAATCGTTTCTTTAAGTACAATTATAGGCTTTACGATTCGTCAATAAAATGCAGGTTTAAATTACTAAATACGTACGAAAGTAAATTGCCTGCCTTCAACAAGCATCGCAACTTAATTTGTAAATTGAAATACACTTTGAACCTGTAATTATAAGACTTTGGAAATCAGTAAAGTATGGTTGTTAGCATAATTTGAAAATAACTTAATTAAGTCACAAGTATACAAATAGGTATGCGTTATGTAGATATAAGCATTAACATACTAGTGACGAATATGGCAGACACTATGTGATTAAATATTACGCGAGTGGTAATTTAAATAATATTGAGATAACCTACATTTGAATATGTAATTATACAACAATTTCATTCCATTCACCGTTGTGGAATATTATGAACCACGATTAGTAAAGTCTAGTTACATATCTATATCTGCTTGTGTCTGCATAATATTTTTATTGAGCTAAGAAAACATAAATCTGCTTGTACATACACAACTTATTGACTTAGGTTAACATGTAAAATGTTGCATATTTCAATTAGTAAAAACAGATGAAAATTATATACATTTTCCTCGTGCTATTTTACGGCTTTTTGTAACAAAATCGTTATTTTGTATTTTTTAGTGTATAGCGAAAACAGATGCCTTCTCATTATGGTCATGCATAAAAACATTAATATTGACTCGCTCGTATTCACAATAATCGTGATTAAATTGAAATATAATAATTATGAAATTGAAATCGTTTATTGATTCGCGTAAATTATACAAATGTAAAAGTTAAGAGGTTCCGTGGACTATAATCAAAGAGTGGCTATCTATGTCTAGGGAGAAAATAATTCGCCGCATGGTCAAGAAAATATATCGAAATATTATATTTTTAACAATATTATACCTAATATGAACAATACGAAGATATGATGCATGTTTGCATTTGTGCGCAATAAAAAAAAAATATATAACGAACTTCAGTGTGTACATTATAAATTATTATAAATTATTTTGTACATGTATTCAACTTTATAAACAATTTTAATTTTATTTTTGAACTTAGAGTTATTCACAAAATTATTATTTATTGATTAATAATTTAAGTTTTAAGATACTATGGAATAATACAAAATATACTTGCATTTAAAACGTTGATTGGTTTATTTGACCAAGTTTTAGTTTTTATGTAATGTTCTGATTTATCGATATACCTACAATATTCTGATTACTGATTCTGATTTCTTGATTGAAAATCTAATGAATCTTATATTGATAAGTATGTTGAAAAAATACGTAGATACTCACGTGATATTTTTATTTATATATTCTTTTACTCTCAAGGACAGTCACTCGTTTGTGAGTAAAATAGTATATATTATGTACATACAAAGCATGACTCATCTAAAAAGTCTAGTCCCGTTGACCATACGATGATTTCTGTGAGGAATTGTCAATCTGCACAAGGTACCTATCTCATATCTTCTACTATTGTTTATTGAATCTCACTCATTACTGCGTACTATATACCTACTATATTTTTCAATTTATTTCATAACAACGTAATTATTTCTTCGTTATTTATATTACTATGTTACAATATATAACGCATTCTATTATTAAATGCTTTACAATAGCTTAATTATAACTATTTACTTGTATTTATGTTAATATCATTATCATTTCAGCTTACTTACTATTTCCACATATTTATCACCTCATTATATTTCTGTACTTACTTTATATTTCATTTTTATGTATTTTCCCCTTTTTCATTTCTATTTATCTATGTCTTATATCCACATCTATTGCTGAGCGTGTTCAGCCGAAACGTCGGAAATATACCCCTTCGGGCAAAATCCAAGTATAAGGAGTAATCCGATACATGATTCTTCGAATATACATATATATTGATATCATAGATGTCATAGAAAAAAAAATATGTTTAGGTAGGTATATTATGAACACAATGATTCCATTTCAACAAATATATGAGTTTTGACTCCATATTACCATGTAATGGTCATCGAGATCCAATGCATTCAACACATTATGATTATTTTACTAGCCCAGCTGATAAGATTTATTATTTTCCGTACTGCCGCGAATGCCCTTATCTCGATTGAAAAATGCTAAAAAACGAGAGAACGGTAATACGAGTGCTATGAAACAAATAATGTAGAATAGTTTAGTCAGTTGCATGAGGCCAGAGGCCTGAGTCAATAACACACTTTCGCGTCACGTTCCCGCTACGTTAGCGTTCGGGTGCAGACGATGTTGCGCCAAAGTGTTAATTTTCGTAACTATTGTGTATCTTAGCAACGAAATTGACACTATTGCTTGCAACTTCGTCTATACTCGAACGTTCCCGCTCCGTTAACGTTCGGGTCCAGACGAAGTTGCAAGCAAGTGTCAATTTCGTTGCTAAGATACACAATAGTTACGAAAATTAACACTTTGGCGCAACATCGTCTGCACCCGAACGCTAACGGAGCGGGAACGTGACGTGAAAGTGTGTTATTGACTCAGGCCTCAGAGGTTTGTTACGATTCGGACGACGTGACCGATTAATCTATACTAATATTATAACGAGGAAAGATTTGATTGTTTGCATTGAATAGGCTCCGAAACTACTGAACCGATTTGAAAAATTCTTTCACCGTTGAGAAGCTACACTATCCCTGGGTGACATAGGCTATATTATGTTTTCAAAAAAAAATAGGGATCCTTACTAAAACTATTTTTTGAATACCTATCTACCCGTGCGAAGCCGATGCAGACCGCTAGTAAATAATAAGACGATTCGGACACCACGTTGAATTCAAGCACTTGAGCGATTGTGGGGTGACACCCCTACCCTCCACACACATCCTGCCGATTGTAACCACTCATTAGGTTTTTAATTGTTTTGATTTAGTATTGTGTTATTACTGATGATGACTACATTGTAGTTGAAAACGTTGTAATAATTAAAACAATCTCATAGTGGAATGAAACAGTGCTTGATTTAATTTAAATATTACTTTTTATGTCCACTATACTATCATGGCATATTCTACAAATGAGGTTGAAAACAGATTTATTATTATGTAATAAATATGCAGATTTTCTCTCCTTTCAACAAAATAAGACATTCAGAATGATTGATATGCCTTATCGGTGAATTGAAGATGTTAATTATTTTATACAAGAGGTTTTGCGAACGCTTACCTATTCCAGGACACTCGAAAACTTACTTTTATATAAAAATAGAGAAAAGCTAACAAAACATCATCTTAAAAACAATAATGAAATTAATATTTATTTTTGAGGTTTAACTTCGCCCTGTATTTTTTTATTGAATAAATTTTATATTGTAGGTAGGTACTACAGAGTAGTAATATTTTTGCGCATTGTCTATCAGAATTTAAGTATACGGTAATACTAGAATTGTTTCGCCGGTAGATGGCAAAGGTTTGGTGAAATCGATAGCGATTAAAAAGAATCAAGCAACAGATAATACGTAGTATAAATACTCAATATAATAAATATATCTCGTAACTGTTTCATAGTTAACACTTCGAAAAGAAGTAAGATCTTTGAAATATTTGTGTTGATGATTTAAATGAAGTCCCCAACAAGGAATACGTCTCTCATTCTAATCCATGTTTTCGAGTGTCCTGTATATGTATATGTCAATTCACGATTAGGTATATCACCCATCCTTGTGTGGCACTAAGAGGACAACCTTTATGTTCATTATATTCCGGCAGTCTGTTCACTACCCCTATCTGCGGAGAATACCGTTATGGCATGAATGAGGGATCACTATTGTGTTTCATTTCATTGTGTAGAAATGGAATAGTATTTAAAATTTCCCGCTCCTCATTTGAAAACAACTTCAAATAAGCAGTCAAATGTTTAGCGGTGTTACTCGGAAAATAAAATATAAAGGAATGAGGTGTAGGTAAATAAAAATATTGAACAATAGATTTACACTCGAAGAGAGGAATCATTTCTCTATTAAGAGTATTTTGGTGGAGTCAGAAATTGAAATAACATTTTAGATAATATCTACTTTTGTTTATAATTACTATCGCGTGAATCGAAACTTATTGATCATTTATTAAATAATATTGCCTACCTGCATAAAGCAATTGGAGTTTAATTACTAAAATACGAAGTCTTACATTTTTTGTGGTGACAGGTTTACTAATATTCACCAGAAGTTATGAATATAATTACTATGTAAATTCTTGTTGTCTAGATAAAATATAATAAACTACTACTACTACTACTATACCATCACGGCATATCCCACAAGTGGGGATATCCCACAAATATAATAAAACTAATAGATAAACGAGGAAAAATACAACAAATTTTATAATTATAAGACATTATTAGGTCATATTATTGTTTTCGTGAGTCTGCTACCTAAACTCTGTGAAATATAATGAATCGTTTTATGTTTTACCACACTGAGAAAAATACTAACGAAATTTCACAACGAATCATTGGTAAGTACTATTAGATAAGGACCAGAGATAGTACAAACGATTCATTAGGACGAATCTATAATATTAACTTTTCGCAAACAAATTGTTGGTAAATTTACCAACGACTTGTTTGCGATATGCCGTGTACAGACAGCTGGATGCGAACGTCAATCATCAAGCATCAAGCAAAAATCTTAAATCTTTCGGCGACAATTCGGAGCATTCTCCGAAGAAATATTCGAATGAATGCCTTCGTTACCATTCCATGAGACGTAACGAAGGCATTCATTCGAATAATTCTTTGGAGAATGCTCCGAATTGTCGCCGAAAGATTTAAGATTTTTGCTTGATGCTTGATGATTGACGTTCGCATCCAGCTGTCTGTACGCGGCAATAGGTAAATATTATAGATTCGTACTCATGAATCGATTGTACTATCTCTGGTCCCAATCTGATAGTACGTACCAATGATTCGTTGCGAGTATTTTTCTCAGTGCAATCATTCTATAAAATACTCCGGGTTCTTCATTCTCTGTAACAAATATTTATAAACTATATCACACCAATTGAGATAATTATCGTGCCTGGGATTGATATACCTACCTGCTGTTGATCTTGTATATTCCCACGATTTTTATTTTCTCTTATTACATGATAATGCACCCGCAATCAAATGAATTATAAAAATAATATGATATTCAACGCGGTTACATTTTGGCAGGTTCGATATTTCCTTCTCACAAAATAAGGTACGAAGTTCTACTTACAAATCATAAAAGAGATGAAAAGAGGAGGTGACATACCGCATTGACATCTTTATGAGTAAAGTAGCTATTAAATGTTCTAGCATATATTTTATTATTATTAAGTAGGTATCATCGAATCAAAAATACTTGTGTTTACAAGAGAACAGAAATATAATTTTATTTGTCGAGAAGCATAGTATGTAGGTACATATTATATTTCAAATAATATCGCAGTCTTTTTGGTGTCGGCTTCAAAGAAGTGTTACAAAAGAAATTAGAAATATCGTTTTTGTTTATTTTATTATTTCAGTAAGTAAACTTCTCCTTTGGTAGGGTAGGGTAGAGGGAGAAATTACCCTACCATAACAATTAGATGTTACAGTCAAGGGTAGGATGTTCAAGAATATTCAGGGTTCATAATGAAAATAAGGATAGGGTAGGTAAAACTGTCCTTCCGTATTCTATTTTTTTTATTTATTAATTTATATATAATTAATTAATATATAAAACTATAAAAGTTATAACTTCTTTCATAAAATATTTACACATTAATTTCAACTTAATTCAATAATTATCTAGTTAACTGCATACATTACAATCATAATTAAATTGCTAAGATACCTTTATCGATTTGTTTTAAACTTAACAAACAAACATGTATGAATATGGGCTTGCAACCCGAAACACATGTATGAATATGGGCTTGCAACCCGAAACACGTGTAACTGACAAATAAAGAAATTTAAAACTCTAAAGTATTTTTTACTTATAATTTTTTTAAACTTTTACTTAATAGATTACGTACACATTATTTGAACTTAATTCTATGAATATCCAACAAACTTTATACATTTTACACTTAAATTACTTACATATATATCTTTTCAAATTTAAAATTTTTGTTTTACATATTGCATACATTTTCTCCGAAAAGAGGAAAGACTCTGAGATTCTTTTACGTCTACAGGAAGATCGTTATATAATATAATACTTTACAGAATAAACTATTCAATGTTCCTGTTAATCCTGCTTTTGGTATTCTTAAATCACTTCCTCTTCTCGTAGGGTATCTATGATGTTCGTAATTGTGTGTCAAGTTCTGTCCCAGGTAGCTTGGCAGTATACCCTTAACTATTTTATATATAAAAACAAGAGTATTCAAAAGTATACTTTTTGTTTACTCGTCATGTAGTTTAGTTTTTCCAACATTAATTTTATTTTAACATATTTATACCCTAAAATTCACATACTTACTTGCCTATTATAATCGTTTTTATTTTGGATGCATTTAATTTCAGTTTATTTCTATTAAACCATTTTGCTATAACATAAGATCACATTGGATAATTGTAATCCGTCACTTACACTATCGCTTATAATATATATTAGGGTGTCATCTGCAAAGAGTTTGATTTTATTATTATTATTTCGTATGCAAGCGACCCCTGTGCATAGAGTTAACTAAGAGCTATAGCTCTGCGTCTAAGTTATTAATATATTCGATTGCCCGTGGCGACACCCGATGAATCTCCTCTATACCGCCGGCAAATCTACTCAGGGAACAATCCTCCACAATATGGTTCATCGTGATATTGCGTGTTTTGACACCTTTGGATGCCTATAGACTGGCAACTAATTATGATATAAACCTGGGAGTGGTCTTATTTTAAAGCGGTTGAATAGGGCTTTACTATGATATGCCACAAAATAGGGGTTAAAATAAAAAAAAAAAAAATTAAAATTTTCCAAAAAATGGCAATTTTAAAATTTAAAAAAATTCTCAAAAATAGTTTGTAATGTCTTAATATAGTATAGTAAAATTTTATCATGGGATCTCAATGGGATCAGGAGATATAGGGCTTCAGAAATGCATGCATCGTAAAATTGCGTGTATTTTACGATGCGTGTATTTCTGAAGCCCTGTATCTCCTGATCCCATTGAGATCCCATAATAGAATTTTGGTATATGTATTAATACATTACAAACTATTTTTGTCAATTTTATGGAAATTTTTTAATTGTCACTTTTAGAAAAATTTAATTATTAAAATTTAATTTTTTTTTCAAACCGTGACCTCTATTCTGTGGCACATCAGATTAAAGCCCCATTTAACAGCTTTAAAACGAGACCTCTCCTAGGTTTATATCACCACTGGTTGCCAGTCTATAGGCATCCAAAGGTGCCAAGACATGAGATTTTTTCATAAAAATTGTGATTTTTAAAAATTAATAACTTCAAAAATAATTGTGCTACATAACTGAAATTTGGTATTTTTTCATAAGTCTATGATATATTGCTGCATAAAAAAAATCATGAAAATCTGAGACATCAAGTCTGAATCAGTGTGATGATTTGACAAGGAATAACCCTGCTGCCTTCACGACACCCGCGCCGCCGAAGCCTGCCACCGTCCCTCTACGCCCCAGCTGATGTCAGGTTGAATCCTGTACGAAACGTCGGGCAGAAGCCAACGGTCTTTCTCAAGACCAACTAAAAAGCCTTTCTCAAGGCTACTGTACGTAGAGTACCCAAAAACGATACTTTTATATATATAAATAGTTCGTCGGTAGCCTGGAGGTAGAGTCTCGGCCTTGTGAAGGGGTCCGGGGTTCGATCCCAGATGCCGGCAAACTCCCCTTTCACGACACAATCTTTTAGCTTACTGTGAAAGGTGTATAAGGTTGTATTTGAATTTTTAACAAAACCCAGATATATTTTTTTATAAAAATATATATATAATATATATTGAGTACATTAAGTATCAATGATGACATTTACTGATACAATTATAAAAAATATCCTTCAGTATCTTAGACAAAATGTCTTCCTCAACAGAAGTTACGTAGGTACGTTATAATATTTGCGTTTCACAGATTATTATTGTAATCGCTTGACCTATTTTCTTCTAACTTTACCACGTCGAAATTCGTACATGATAAAACGTGTACAACAGACAGCACTGTATACTAGTGATGTAACGAATGTGAGATTTTAGATATTTGCGAATGCGAATATTTGTTGCCGAATAGCGAATATTGACTTGCTTAAATTTCTACAATTGCTCAAACATTAAAATTTCTACACCCCCCCCGGCGCCAAATTTTCAAAAGTCCTCAGTTTCCGTAAAGAATATTTTCTTGCAGTATCTTTTTCTACCATGTACCGGGTAAGTATCTGGTACTTTTACCAAATATCTGATTCATTATTACCAAAATAATATTCGCATATCGTGAATACGAATATTCGTTACATCACTACTGTATACCTAGTGTTGTGGAATTCTCAAGAAATAATTTTTCGAGAAATTTACCGAGAAATTTCTCGGTTAATTTCTCGAAGTAGAGAATTTTCGGAGATTTTTTTTTATTCAACAGTATAATAATAATAATTACTTTATTCACTCAAAAACTAACAATGTACAAATATTGAAATGTTGAGACAATTTATCACCAATATGACTACAATTATGGTGTATTTTGAGGCAAATATATTTTTTATTGATCATTTTTACAATGTTCATAAAAAATGTAATCAATATCAATAAAAAATGGCAATGTGTAAAAAGAATATACTTAGAAGAATAGTCTGTAAAAGGAACAAATATAATAAAGGAAAAATTTTGATGTTTTTCAGTTTTACGTAAGATTCATTGTTCACTTATTAGTAACTAGTTTTTTTTTTTAACCCGGCATCGTTTGGGTTTAAATAAGCAGATAACAGCAAATACATGATTTATTGAAAAAAATGGAGTAAGCGCTTACATAAATAGAAGTAATAAAAACCTCTTCCCAATGAAAAACACGAAGTTTGAAACCTCACATGATCATTTTTATTTAAAAAAAAATGTTAGGTACCTACATAGAAAAAAGTGCTAATTACTGATGAAAAATCTTGATGTTTGACACCCCACATGCCCATATTTAAGTTAAAAAAAATTGCAGGTACCTACCTACATGGAAAAAAGTGATAATAACCTCTGATTTGGGCCTTAACCAGCTCCACAAATTTTTGGATCAATTAGGTTGGCTGAGAAGTGTACTGGGCGAAAGGTCATAATACTACTTAGAAAAATTATGGAGAGAAATTTCTCTTCCATCAGAGGAGAAATAAATTTCTCGCTCTCGAGAAATTTCTTTGGAGAATTTTCTCTTCTCACATCACTATATATACCTATAAGTATTCTTACATTGTACATATAAACTTATAGTATGCTTCCTAGTGCGGAATGAACAATAATTCAATTATTGTGAGAACAGAGTTTTGATTGCTACATTATTTTTGATCTATTAGATCAGGGGTTTTCAAGCGTTGAAGCCTAAGAGCTAATCATGATTATTTCAGTATGCTCCAAGGGCCACAAAATTTTTGATTTTTCTGTTCTTAACTACATTTTTTGACTAGTCGAAGAGTGCGCGACCTAAGCAAACATAATCTTTTTGCATTTCAATTACTATTGTGTGCTGTTTTTACACTTTTTTTATTTCAAGTTTTCTGCATCATCATTTCTATCGCTAAGCTTTACCTTGCAAGTAAATAAAACAGGGTAATTATCATTCTGTGTTTTCTTCTTCAAGTTATCACAACAATAGTAACTACCTACAATAAGACATTTGCTGTCGCGAGCCGGATTAATGACACTAGTTTTAAGCTGTTGCGGGCCGGATTGATGGCACTGGCGGGCTGAATTTGGCCCGCTGGCCGTTGTTTGGAGATCCCTGTAATAAATTATTATATTATTTTTCCACTATTGTTCAAATGAATTCGTCCGTATATAATAACGTCAATTTATTTATAAAGATTCAATTCTTTGATTTATTGAAGAAATACATATATATTAAATAATCATCAAGAGCAAGTGAATGAGTATGTCTATTTGGGAAGTCTGTTTGCGAGGGATGGAAGATTTGATAAGGACATTGAAAGAAGAAAAGTCGCCGGTGCTAGAGTGAATGGTGCACTTCGACCCAATGTAAGCAAATGCAGTGTGTCGAACATGGCAAAAATGCTAGGGCACAATACCATTCTGGTACCGACTATGTATGCAAGCGAAACTTGGACGTGGTTGAAAAAGGATGAGAGTGGAATAAATGCTGTGGAGATGCGTTCACTGAGAAGAATGGTTGGTAAAACGTTGCGAGATAGAGTGAAGAATGAGGATATAAGGAGAATGAGCGGATGTGAGAGGAGTGTTGTGGACAGAATGCGTGTAAACAAGTTGAGATGGTTTGGATATGTTGAGCGAATGCAAGATGAAAGGATGACGAAGAGGATGTATTTATCTGAAAGAAGGGGTGTGAGGAAGCGCGGACGTCCAAGAACCACGTGGCTTGATCACGTGGACCAAATTCTTAAGGACGGCCGTGTGTTAAGTAAGAGAAATCGGCGTGCATGTATGAGAAACTGGATGAATGTAGAGGAAGCGAAAGAAGTATGTAAGGATAGATCTATATGGCGTTCCGTTCTCTCTGCCTACCCCTCCTGGGACATGGCGTGAGGGTATAGTATAGTAAATAATCATCATCATCTTCGTCGGTCCCTCAATTCTTAGGATCGTGACCATCATGCTTTCGTTCTGTAGACCATCTGTCTTAAACTGTTGTGATCTTCCACCATGTGCAAAATCCCTTGCAAATAATTCCACAAATAAATATTTCAAATTGTTTAACTGTTGAACGGAACAAAGTCAACATAATGTATCTAATAGTGAAATTCTCATCTATGGCCGGTTTCAATAATCTATCTATCCGCTACTGTCGATTGAAATCTATTGTGTTCTATATTTTAAATCATAGATTTCAATCGACAGTCACGGATAGATAGGTTATTGAAACCGGCCAATAGTCTATTTCACATTCTGTTGTATTTTTAAAGCATAATATAAATATACCATTATTACAAAAATGTCGATTTCTCGAATGTGTGATATTTCGACTTGTTGTGACGGAGCTGCATGGTCAAATACATATAGGTACTAAAATATAATCACATACATAGAATTCGTCGGTATCCAATAGCTGAAGAGATAAGATAAATAAACACGACAACAATGCGGAAAATGCTGTGATATATCATTAATGTATCTTCTTTTGGCAAAATAATACACATCTGTCAAAGTTAATTTAGTAATTATGGTACAACGTCAAAACTAACTTAATAATGGTTAGAAAATATGTCAATAACATTAAAACAATATAATTATATATATTTTTCAAGTTTGAACATAATATGTTCATAATAAGTGAACTTACGAATGACAGAATGTGAATTGTGTCGACAAATAAATAAAAGAAAAAACGACGAAGAAATCATTGGAGTACGCTAGAATAACTTGCTATATATGTAATAGTACCTGATACCTGACTGCCTTCACACTTGGCCAACTTCCAACGTATTTCAAGTTGATTGCAGATTAAAAGAAATAATAATCTTACTTACACAAAACTAAAGAAGATATTATAGACTTATATAATATGTATTTTAGTAGTTTCTAGTAGGTAATACTTTTATTTTTAGTCTACGATAATTAATTAAACGTCTTTATGTTACTCACTAACACTTTCTACAATTTGGATGTGATATAAGATGTAAGGCATGAAGGCTCCCACACTATTTCTTAAATTAACAAAACTTTCTAAGAAATATTGATAAAAAAAAAAATTGTGTTGATTTCATACCACGAGATATTAATAATTATTTTTTCTAGTTTTGTTTTGCATTTTTTGTAACACAGTTAAAAACTCTTTCATCAATATCAGTTATTTTAGAAGGATTAACTATGTAACAGTTACGAGACATTTTGAATGTTTTTTAAATATTCCACAATGCACATCCGTTACTTGATTTTTTAAAATCGCGATTTTAAAAAATCAAGTAACGGATGTGCATTGTGGAATATTTAAAAAACATTCAAAATAAAAACTCTTTAATGAATATTGTCATAATATGTAGGCATAATATGCTCTATAGGTAGAATTCTTTAGTAATTTATATTACTATCTATCTATCTATTCCCTCACGCCGTATCCCAAGTGGGGTAGGCAGAGAGAACGGAACGCCATATAGATCTTTCCTTACATACTTCTATCGCTTCTTCTACAGTCATACAATTTCTCATGCACGCATGTCGGTTTCTCTTACCCTAAATACGGCCGTCCTTGATAATTTGATCTACAATCTACATGATCTACATGATCAAGACATGTAGTTCTCGGATGCCCGCGCTTCCTTACACCCCTCCTTTTAGACAAGTATACCCTCTTTGTCATTCTTTCCTCTTCCATTCGTTCCACATGACCAAACCATCTCGATTTATTTACACGCATTCTATCCACAACACTCCTATATTACTATTTAAAATAAATCCTTTTTCTTTTTCTATTTATTTATTTTATTCTTTTTGCTCATCATCACACACATAACAAAATCAACAAAGCAGTTTACATAAAAAAAATGTGATGATATGCAGTGGCGAGATTATCACTATATAGTGATTTCTTCCATCTAACCACGTCATTTTAACACTAAACAGAAATAAAAATAATAATAATAAAAACTCAAATAAGAAAAATCTATATCAGAAGTATTAGCATAATACTACATACAATTTTAATATCTAGAAGTATTGACATAAAAATACATTAATTATCAATAGGTATTGTAGCATGATATTATTATTGGTGGTTTAATTTTTCTTATCAGCCACATTTCGCCTTATGGCAACACCGCAATGAGTTGTCAGAAGTCAAACGCGTTATTGTTACAAAGTCGGAGAAATAAAATACTGACCGGCAGAAAACATGTGAAGAGTTCACTTTTTAAGAGGACTCCGGGACAGTTGGAAGACATACGTCTTCGGTTAGGAAATTTTCTTTGGTGTCACCTCGTGGCGACCAAATATAAGTGAACCAATGTCTTGTAATTAGAACATCTGATCGGGAATAACCTCAAAAGAGGATGGAGATGATTACGTGTAAATAAAGGCAGTGAAAATTATATAAATTGTGGGACCCGGACACTCGTATATAACCGCAGATATCGTGGTAAGTCTCTTAAGGCTATATTTTAGATAAATCACAATATTAACTTAAATTCAATACAGATGAAAAGTGTTCTGTCAGTGTCTAATAATTATGATGATAATTGCCAACAGAGGCGGTTCTAGTTCCCGGGTCGCAAATTGAGCTGGACGAGTCGCCTGCTTATCCGTATCGACGGAACCTTACAGAAGGGGATCGTGAGCGCCTGGCACCCGTGACGAAAGATCGGATGGTTTGATAGTATGGACGGCCGTCGATGGAGGCTACCCCGTCCGCAATGTAATGCAACAAAGATCCAATAAAAGGAAAACGTTTGTATCTGAACATCCTGTGTATTCATCAGCCTTGTGCCCTAACCAACCAATCCACGACCTCTGAAGACACATGCAGTGAGCTAGCCGAGACAGGAGAGGAAATACGCTACATTAAATGGCGCCCAAGCTTCTTACATACATATTCCAGTAATGTCGGCGTATTCTTACAACACGGGGTTGTTATGGAGCACATGGCAAAGAAGGATTGAAAAGGATTTTTTTCTGTGGGTTTGAATAACATACAATGGGGGTAGACAATTTTTTCCAATTGTCACGGAGTCAAATTTTAGTAGCTTAAGTGTTCTAAATGATTTTATCTGTTTTTATATTTGTGTCAGGCATCACATGCACATGTACATATATAGCAAAAATCAAATTAAATTGAAAATATAAATTGTCACAAAATAAGAGAAAAAAAATACACCCATACCTAGCGGTGTAACAAAAATAATCATACCAAGAAGAAAAATTAATTATAAATGTATTAATATAATACTTTATGTGTTACAGAAAAATTGAACATTACTACATCAAGGGTATAGGTAACAAAGGAAATTTGAATTGATTTTGTCAAATTGCAAGGTAATTGCTATTTTCATAAGTACTTATTTTTGGTGAATTATTTAAAAAAAAATCAACGAACTGATAAACGATTCACAAACCTATGTTCTCTTCTAAATGATTCAAAACTTGTAAATGAAACAATCAATTTTTGTTTGCATTGTCCATAGTTTATAAATATTTTATCATGCTTTATTACATTAATATGACAGTATGCAACCCATGATACACTGTTAAAATTTCATTAATTTTCCCATAGTGTAAATGAGTCACTAAACCTCTCTGCTTTTGTTACAAATATTGTTGTACGGGTGACTTGATGAAGTACTTTATTTTATCGAATATAAACTTCTTTTAAAAAATCTCTTCTAGCAGCAGACACCAAGACCAGACAGAGGATGTGCAGTGCAATGCCACATTAGTACATGATACCACTAAAGATTACACAAACCGTAAGTGTTTAAACATGATTTATATGCATCTTTCTCTCAAGTCAGGATACCTAAAAGTTTATTTTAAAATTACGTAACGAATATATCACAAAACGCCATCTGTGCAATGTTTTATAGGGTATGGCTAATACTGCCATCTATGTGACTATAACAAAAGGTCGTACCAGTGAACTGATTGAGTTTCACTACTATAATTTATGGTAAAAAGTCAATAATAAAAATTCGATATTTATATCGATAAAACAGAGTCCGTACACTATACGTCAAAAATAAAGCAATAATACACATATAATAACAATTAACAAATACATAAAAATTTGTCAAAAATGTCTGATACAGATATTGAAAGTGAAAATACTAAAAATTCTGAATTAAATACAGAAACAAACACAACTATGGCCTCTACATCTAAAATTACTGTCAAGGCACATACTAGAAAGAAAGCAAGTAAGAAACCACTCATTAGATCGTCAACATTAAAAAGCCCACATCAAAATAAAAATGACAATTACCACGTTAAGACATTTAACCCTCTGAAGTTGGGGATACATTACACAGGTAATTCAGATCCAATATTGTTTATTCAACGGTTGCAAGAGTTATCCGGGGTTTATGATATAAAGTTAAACTCATTGATTAAGTATATGCCAGTTCTGTTACAAGACTTCGCATTGACGTGGTTCAGAGCAAATGATTTTATAAATTGTTGGGAGTCTTTCAAAACTAAACTAATCACACAGTTCGGGGATACAGACAGTCAGAGAACTTTAAAGTTAAAAATAATGACAGCTACACAAAGTGATGATGAAACCGCCTCACAATTCATATTGAACGTCATGGCTAAAAACAAACTATTAGAACATAAATTTAGTGAAGCAGAATTGTTAGAAATAACTATCCATGGCTTATCAACACACTATGCAAGCATCGTGGCTGCCACGACATTCACAAGCGTAGAAGATTTAATGCGATTATGTACAAAATTCGAGTCCTTTTCAAAGAAACCTTCATACAGCTCTAGCCATTGTAGTAAAATAGCAGAAATGTCAACACCACAGCCTTCGACGAGCACTACAAAAACACCAGTACAAAATTACAATGAGTGTAACCAAGTTTGCAATGTAGTAAAAAGAGAAACAGAAGTAAATAAAAATCATTCATACAGAAATAAACCAATTTTTAATAATCAACTTAGAAATACAAAACAAAATGGAAAATTTACATATTACAACCGTAGCAATACTAATTTCATTAAAGAAAACGATTTTTCAAACACACCGACTCACTATTCTTGTTTTTACTGTGGAAAGCCTGGACATTTCCAAAAAAATTGTTTTTTAAAATATCGTCAAAGCCAATTTCAAAATAAAACTAATAACAATAACTCAAATGAAAAATATCGTAATAATGACAATAATATCTCACAAAATAGACAGAGACAGTTTGACACTAGCCGACAAAAAAACGAGTAGTCAGTCAACCTTCTCAAGAGACCAGAACCAGCGAATGGAATGGTTGGCTGAAATACGTAGGCCTCTTTTATAAAACATATCAGTTAGCACCACTTATATTTGCAAAACAGGGCGATAAGCGCCCATACTTGGAAGTAGAAATAGATAATGAATTGTTCTCAGGTTTACTAGACTCAGGTGCTTCAATCTCTGCGATAAGTAGAAACATGGGTGAATATTTCATCGCAAGAGGACATAAACCAAACCCAACAGGCTACACAATTTCGGCAGCAAATGGAAATAAGCTGAATGTATTAGGTATATTAAATATTAATATATCATGTAATTCTCAATCTCATGCCATACCTCTATATATTCTAGATGGACTCCAACAGGATATAATTTTGGGGATAGATTTTTGGGATACATTTCAGATTGCACCAGAATTAATCAATCAAATACGTTATACTAATACACAAGATATAAATGAATTAGGAAAAATTTCAGGAAAACATACATTAACTCCGGAACAACAACGCCGATTAGAATTATTAGAACAGGAATTTAGAAATATTTCCTATGAGAAGAACGGATTAGGATGTACGAACTTAGTAGAACATACAATAGTTACTACAGGCCCCCCGATCAAACAAAAATATTACAATCTCAGCCCCGCAAGACAAAGCTTGGTCGAGAAGGAAGTTCGAGAGATGGTACGTCTGGGAGTCATAGAGGAATCGGACAGTTCATGGAGCTCGCCAATAGTTATCGTAGAGAAAAAAGATGGATCTCCGAGGTTTTGTTTGGACTCTAGAAAATTAAATGCTGTAACAAAATCAGACACATACCCTATGCCGAACATAAATCACATTTTATCAAATTTAAGAAATGCAAAATATATCTCATCGATCGATTTATCAAAATCATATTGGCAAATTAAATTAGATCAATCATCAAAAGAAAAAACAGCTTTTGCGGTCCCAAGCATGGGACTTTTTCACTTTTGTAGGTTACCATTTGGAGCCAAAAATTCAGGAGCAGTCCTCCAACGATTAATGGACAAACTGTTCGGCCCTCAATTCGACAAAAATGTTTTTTGTTACGTAGATGACTTAATTGTCATTAGCTCGGATTTCGATTCGCATATCAGCTTACTAAAAAAGGTAAAAGACACATTGCAAAAAGCAGGGTTGACGGTTAAGTTGTCTAAGTGTGAGTTTTGCAGAAGTCAATTAAAATATCTAGGGTACCTTATTGACAAAAACGGATTACGACCAGACCCAAGCAAGGTGGAATCGATCGCTAACTTCCCAGCTCCAAAAAACTTGAAACAACTACGTATGTTCCTAGGAATGGTAGGTTTTTATAGACGAAGCATTAGAAACTGTAGCGAGATCTCAGCTCCGTTAAACAAACTATTAAGAGTAAAAAGAGGTGAGAAAAAATTTATATGGAACAACTCCGCGGAAGAAGCTTTCACAAAGCTTAAAAATTCATTAATAACGGCACCGGTATTAGTGTGTCCAGATTTTAATAAACCTTTTTTACTCCACACCGATGCTAGTCAACATCAGATCGGAGCAGCCCTTCATCAGGATTTTAACGGAGAAGAAAAAGCCATTGCATTTTTCTCAAGAACCCTATCAAAAACCGAACAAAATTATTCTGTTTCAGAAAGAGAATTGCTAGCCATTTTGGAATCTATAGAATTTTTCAGACCATACATTGAAGGAATGAAATTCAAAGTAATAACAGACCATGCAGCTCTACGGTTTTTGACAAAAATATCAAATCCAACAGGTCGCCTAGCAAGATGGTCAATGCGACTTTCTCAATTTGACTTCACAGTAGAACATAGAAAGGGAAGTAGCCACAGAGTCCCTGATGCATTGTCACGTATTCCAGCAAAAATCAGTGAGATAAATATGGATTCTAATATAGTTGATCCATGGTATGACAGAGTATTTAACGGCTGTATAGAATCACCAGGTAAATTCATAAACTACAGAGTGGATGAAAACATACTGTATAGGCTAATGAAAGATGACAACCCCCTCACACAGGAATTCAGCTGGAAAGAGGTGCCTAGGCGGGATAACAGAGAATCGATTGTGGAAAATTATCATAACACAGGACATCCAGGTACGTTTAAAACTTTTAAAAACATATCAAGATACTATCACTGGCCACGATTGTTTAATGATGTCAAAAAACATGTAAAGAAGTGCGAAACATGCAAATTATACAAACCTAGTAACCTCCCACCTGCAGGAATTATGAAGAACAGGAAACGTGTAGACCGTCCAGCAAAGATATTAAGCATAGACTTAATCGGACCACTAACAAAATCGTCAACCGGATTCACATTCATTCTATCTGTCGTCGATGTGTTTTCTAAATATTGCTGGCTTTTCCCACTACGTAGAGCAACTTCACAAGAAATAATAAAACACATTGAAAATAAGATATTCCTTCAGGAGGGGGTCCCGCAGGCAATAATTACGGACAACGGTACAAGTTTAAAATCAAATGTCTTTAAGGATTTCATGACCTCTTACGGCGTACAGAAAATATTCTACACAACCTTATATTCACCTATGTGCAATAACATAGAAACTTTTAACAGAACAATAGGCTACACCTTGGCGATATTCGTAGACAATCAACAAAGAAAATGGGACACGTATCTAGATTCAGTACAGTGCACACTAAACAACACAGTAAATTTAGCCACGGGTTATACGCCAAATCTGCTAATGAAAGGTCGCGAAATAATTTTAGATGGACACATTTATGGTAAGGTCGTAGACACCGAAATAAAGTCACCACAAAATTTGCAAAAAGATAGAGAATTATATATAAAAAAGATGGAGGATTTAAGTACACTGTTTAATATTGTCTCGGAAAATCTCTCAGAAGCATACATTAAGAATGCAGATTATTATAATAAGGGTAGATCAAATAGGAATTATGTAGAGGGTGATATAGTTTATCGTAAGAACTTCATACAATCAAACAAATCTCAATATTTCTGCACTAAACTGGCACCACGATTCATAAAATCACGCATAGTAAAAAAGATAAGCGATATAACTTATGTTTTAGAAGATGTAGAAACAAAAGCTATAAATAAATACCATATTAAAGACATATGTAAAATAGAAGATTAAGGGCTGAATGAATATTTAATTTTGTTGTATGTTTGTGAAAGCCGTGGAGAATCCGGTAAAGAATTGATCTCCCACTCTTTCACGCAAGTTTTCGAGTGTCCTGTAAAAGGCAGGTGTTCGAAAAAAATAAAGACATATTACATCTTAAAAATTCTGGGATGGGACGTGTCACCCATCATGAGTGTCTTGGGTTTTCATTGACACATTGAGGACGGCCTACATGCTTGGTACATGTGGCTAGTCTGCTGGCTTCCCCACCCGTGGGTAAAGCTGTCTTAGTTTAATAATATATAATTTGTAAATATAATTTTAAGATGCATGTTGTATATATGTACATAACATTAGTTAATGTCAATGGAACATCATGTAATCCCTCGGATAAAGGAGTGCGCCGTTGGTATATGGAACTTGGGAAGATCCATACCATACACGGATGATGTTTTTTTTTTGTAAAATATAAATTATTTACAATAATATATCATAAATAAAAGTATAGTTTTGTTATAAATACAAATATTAAAAAAAAACAAGAGAAGGTAAATTGAAAATTAAAACAAGCATTTATTTATTTAAAGAAAAAAAATAAAATTATAATGACTATATGTGTTGAACAAAAATTTACAAGATTAGAAGGATTAAGGCATCTGGCATGAGGAACAAATCTATCACACATTAATTGATATGTCAAAATACAAGAGGAGAAGCATGTGAGTTATAGTTGTATGGATAGTTGAAAGTAGAAGGTGGCCACATTGAATGAGGAAGAATGAATGTGAGAGAGAAAGTAAAAATGAAAGTAAAAAAGGAAGATGAAGAAATGAATTTGAATGAAAATATGCAAACATCACACAGTGATATGCTCACCATGCCAGATCGAACAGTCCTTTGCGTATTTGAATATTGTAGGAAAGCGATATAATTATATGTGTAAATTTCAGAAAGGAAAATAAATACAAAGAAAAACCTTCTTTGGGGTACCTCTTAATAGAGTGACCATGAATACACACATAATTTACACAGAAACTGTGGAGAGAACAGTAGTTCCTCTAATGTCAACTCTTTCCAGAGTGACTGGAAGATCGTGTATAGGCGTATAATTAGATAATTAACCGTCTTAGGGTTAAGAATAAGCTTACGTTTTTGGCGGAGAGAAGTAAATTGTTGATTACAAAAATTAACAAGAAAAATAAACCATCGTTATAATTCCTTTAATGTACTCGTAGTACATATATTGCTTTTAAAAGAACCAATTATAATATTAAGTTGTAGGTTAACACAATTACCTTTTAATTAATTAGTATTAAATGTTCAAAACTGGAAAAGGGTCTTGACTTGAGGAAGGATGTATCGTTTTGTTACCGATGAAAATCATTTTATTTTATTCTAGGAACGTGGCATGCACTGAACATTCCTGACTGAATATGTATATGTGCATGTGTGTAATATTTTAATTATAGTGTGTAAAGATGTATTGAACATGTAAATGTAAACACATAGATTGTGTAAATCAAATATATGTATTATATAACTTATAAGTATTAACATTCCGTTGAACTGGTTATCCAACATATATAGGCCAACATAGTAATGTTACTATGATTTTTTAACATGCATGCGAAATTCATGAAGTTAAAAGTTCTAATTAAAATGGTATAATATGAGTTACAATGTATATATAAAATGAAGATATACCTATGATAAAACATAGTACATAAATGTAGGTTATATCTAGCAATTTTTTTTGCAAAGATAAATTTTGTTTATTTATTCCCTTCGATTAGGATTAAAACAATTAAATGTATGAATTGTTATTAAGATTTTAAATTAAGCAAGCACACAGATGCATTTAAAGAAAATGTACATACAATATGTACTAAAGTTTTTTTTTATTTTTTAATATGTCACTAGGTTAGGAAAGGAAGGGATAAATTTTTCCCAGAGGAATATATTATCATGCCTTGTTTGCTACCTGGGTGGAAAAATTTCTCGTAGATTTCCAACATGAGAGATAATTTTCATCCTAATATTTAACATTTGCAGTTAATAACTCCTTAATGTTTCAAATTTTTTTTATTTAGACATTTTCACATGTTTAGGGTACAAACCTATGTTATTGTTCTTCTGTGTTCCCTTGGATTTAAAAAAATATATAGTTGTAAGACATTGTACAAGATATGCCTCGTTATACATCATAGAGCATTGTGAAGCATACGTGCACGTTTCACAATGGTTTATTTTTAGGGGTTTAAAATTTCCACACAAAATCGTGTTCACCCATCCAAATGAAAAAAAAAAAACACTAAGTGTGGTGGCGTCCATTGAGGTACTGAGAGAGACGGGTTGATGTATAACGACGCATAAAACTGAGTTTATTTAGCATAAGTATGTATATATATATGATGTGATGATGATTTTTTTTTGAATTTGTAAACAGACCATCCGATTTTCTTTTTGCGTGTCAGGTGCATAAACGTTTAGTTGTATCATAATGATAGAGAGAAAAAAAAAAAAAAAGCATTCTGTTTTTTTTGTTTTTTTTTGCTTAGGGGGGGAATTAATGTAGCATGATATTATTATTGGTGGTTTAATTTTTCTTATCAGCCACATTTCGCCTTATGGCAACACCGCAATGAGTTGTCAGAAGTCAAACGCGTTATTGTTACAAAGTCGGAGAAATAAAATACTGACCGGCAGAAAACATGTGAAGAGTTCACTTTTTAAGAGGACTCCGGGACAGTTGGAAGACATACGTCTTCGGTTAGGAAATTTTCTTTGGTGTCACCTCGTGGCGACCAAATATAAGTGAACCAATGTCTTGTAATTAGAACATCTGATCGGGAATAACCTCAAAAGAGGATGGAGATGATTACGTGTAAATAAAGGCAGTGAAAATTATATAAATTGTGGGACCCGGACACTCGTATATAACCGCAGATATCGTGGTAAGTCTCTTAAGGCTATATTTTAGATAAATCACAATATTAACTTAAATTCAATACAGATGAAAAGTGTTCTGTCAGTGTCTAATAATTATGATGATAATTGCCAACAGAGGCGGTTCTAGTTCCCGGGTCGCAAATTGAGCTGGACGAGTCGCCTGCTTATCCGTATCGACGGAACCTTACAGAAGGGGATCGTGAGCGCCTGGCACCCGTGACGAAAGATCGGATGGTTTGATAGTATGGACGGCCGTCGATGGAGGCTACCCCGTCCGCAATGTAATGCAACAAAGATCCAATAAAAGGAAAACGTTTGTATCTGAACATCCTGTGTATTCATCAGCCTTGTGCCCTAACCAACCAATCCACGACCTCTGAAGACACATGCAGTGAGCTAGCCGAGACAGGAGAGGAAATACGCTACAGTATATCTATGATTTGAGGAATACGCGTAAATGGTCAAGTGCTCTATATACTTCTATCGCAAATTTCTTACTTCGCTTGTATCTCACGTAGGAGTAACCAATTGACTGATATTTTATGTTATTTTAAATTTTACATGACAATTACTATATGATTCGGTTTTATGACAAGTTTTCCACTAGATGTATTTAATTATTATTCAATTTTATTATTCAATTTATTCAATCATAAACAATACCTCAAAACAGCAACTAAGGTTGCTGGTGTCAGAGGCGTGCAGTATTACAAATCTGGTAAAACAATTCATAAATTTAAATTATTTGATATTATAGTAAAATATAAGACACCAGATAACTTTAAAAATCTCGTTACTTCACGAACGAGCAGATTGAATAGGTACTAATGAAAATCGAGATTGTTCGCGGAATTATAAAGTGATGACAACCGTGAATAATTAATGCAAGTGTGTTGCAAGTAAAGAAATATTACAAATTATAAAGTTGTTACGATAAATATAATATTTACTTCGTTTATAAACACGTGTTTCTTACACTGTCTAGATATTTTATTAAACCTACTTGTTAACTATAATATTATTATGTTAGCAGCCTATGTAAATAAAGCTATTACGTACTACAAAACACTTTAAAATTACATGTAATTATGAAAACATGGACGCAATAATGTACTTTTCGGGTGAGCTATTAACATATTGGATACATTTTCATGGAAATTTACACCCTCCCACAGTTATTATCATTATGTATAGTATTTTGTTTGCATATATCTATCAATTTTATTTTATTTCATTTTCATGTATTTTATTTTATTTGGGTTAGTTGGAAGATATCGCAACTCTGCGATAAACTCGCCCGTTGTACAGATTTTTTCATGCATGTTGTATATAATTCCTGTTATAATATTCTGCACAATAAAGTTTATTATTATTATCTCATATCTCATTTATTTAACAAAACAATATTTGATTCTACATTTTGAACACAATTTAAGATTAACAATAAAATTTAAAAATAACATTAAATAACAAAAACCATAAAATATAAAAATAAATTTATGTAGGTATATTCAAAATGTAGAACCCCAACATTATTCGAGTTGATTCTTCCATGATGTTCTATGAAATAGTACAATCATGGGAGATCACTTACAGAGCTACAGAGACAAAAACCTTCTTATAATCCTGGTGGACGATAGAAGTACGGCCTTCTGCATGCTGTATTTGAGCCTGTCATCTACTCCCAGTTTTCTGAGATTGCTTGACAGACTCTTAGGTATTAAACCATTCACAGACAACACTATAGGCACGATGATTGTGGTAGGTGTTCTCCACATATCTTTGATTTCGTGAGCAAGATCAAGATATTTTATTATCTTATCTTGCTCAGCTTTATTTAAATTTTCATCGTGCGGTATAGTGACGTCTATGATGTATAGAGGTGGGAATAACTGTTATTTCAAAATAACGTTCAACCAGTTATCGGTATTTGTAAATAACAGTTATTAAAAAATGTTATTTAATAACGATCAAATTGTAAAAAAAAAAAAAAATTTAAAGAATCCGAATATTATTATTATCTTATCAAATGAAAACATTTGCCTACCAATGCAAAGAATAAAATACATAAAATACGCATAAAAATTGTATTTTATGCATGATGTGCAAGATGAATAAATAATTAAATAAAAAAAAAATCATTCCGAAATAATATATCACCAGTTTAAAATCAAACAAATATTATATTATTCAAAATAATTCTTTGATTATAATATAAATGTCATTAGAAAACTTGTACCTACCAGCTACCTCTAAATAAACGAATGACTACGTTTAAACGAAATGATTGTGTTCCTCCAAAAAATTCAAATAGTTAGTTCAAAATAGTTCAAATAAACACAATTAAATAGTTCAAAATAAAAACAAAATAACTGCCATCGTTATCAAAACATCCGAAGTTATTAAACCATATGAAAAAACTGTTGTCGTTCAATAACGTGCTATGTTATTGAAACGTTATTGAACGACGACAATAACAAAGTCGTAACAATGTGGTACGTTATAATATAACTAAACGTAAGGGGGTGTAAAGCTAGTTCGCCTCCACGTGGTGCACCCTGGATAACGCTAAATGAGCTAGCACATAGGCCGCCAGAAAATAGTTACCATCGATCCTGGCGTACATCACATCGTAAAAGAGAAAGAAGAAAGAAAAGAAAAACAAGAGAGAAACTATAAAACTATAATACTAAATACGAAGCAAACTTTTATTGAGAAAATGCGAGAATCTGATAGCGATACTGGCCCTTCACAGGGCCCGATGACAAAAGATCTCGGTGCATGCATCCGTATCTGCCAAATAAATATAGAGGGGATAAGTCATGCAAAATGTAACATACTAGGACGAATACTTACTGAACAAAACATAGACGTAGTCGCTGTTCAAGAAACACACACGGAAAATGAAGAGCAGCTCACTCGAAGAGGTGCAATACCTGGATATGACATCATTGGCGCCACTTACCACCGAGCTCACGGAGTGGCCACATATGTTAGATCTGACATAGAAAACGCTCACATACAGCTGGTGTCTGATGCAGACAATGTACATAATGTAACTATCAGGCTGGGAGAGAACACTATTAGTAATATCTACAAGCCACCATCATCTTCATGGCCAAAAGATACCTTGCCAACAAACCCCCACCCTGCCATCTATGTGGGTGATTTTAACAGCCACCACACTCAGTGGAAATACAGATCAAACAACGAAGATGGAGAAAGACTGGTGAACTGGGCAGAGGATCACAACATCCACCTTATCTTCGATGCTAAAGACCGCGGATCATTCCGATCAGCTGCTTGGAATCGCGATTACAATCCTGACCTCTGCTTTGTATCAACCAAGGACAGCAGACCATTATCATGCCATCGCAAAATTCTTTCAGATTTCCCACACAGCCAGCACCGCCCGGCAATCATTGAAGTTGGCATTAAAATCCCACTGATATCGTCATACCCAAGACCGAGATGGAACTTCCGGAAGGCAAACTGGCCAGCTTTTTCAAGGGACCTCGACAAGTGCCTCAGATGGATACCACCAAAAACAACCTGCTACAATAGATTTGTCGGTGCGATTATCAGCGCAGCAAAGAAGCACATTCCTAGAGGCTACAGGAAGCAGTATATCCCAGGGTGGAACGAAGAAAGTGAAACTTTATATAATGAATTTATTCAGAGTGGTGAGCGGGAGATTGCCGACGAGCTGATCACCAGCCTCGATGCGGCACGTAGACAAAAATGGATTGAAACTGTGGAAAGCATGGATTTCAAAACATCAAGTCGTAAAGCATGGTCTGTACTCCGTAAGCTTGGTGAGGGAGGAAAAACTGGAAACTCTGGTCAACCAATATCACCAAACACAATAGCCTCACACATAGTGCAAACATCTAGGGCCCCTAACGTCAAAACCCACACAAGGAAAGTGAAATCTGACCTCAGGACTTTAAAGAGATCTATTGTTACAGAGAACGCCCCATTAATCCCTTTTACCAAAGAAGAGACTAGGAACGCAATAAAGGAAATGAAAACTGGGAAAGCACCCGGGTTTGATGGTGTACACACTGAATTTCTGACTCACTGCAGTGAATATGCTGTCAAGTGGATGACACGGTTCTTTTCGGATATTCTCTTATCAGGCAATATACCAGACAAGATGAAACGTGCCAAAATAATCGCCTTGCTGAAGCCTGGCAAACCACCGGAAGAACCTAAAAGCTATCGACCCATTGCTCTTCTCAGCGTAACATTCAAACTTCTCGAGAGGCTCTTGTACAATAGAATCAGCACATTGATCCTGGAGAGGGTACCGGTGGAACAGGCAGGTTTCCGTCCAAACCGCAGTTGTAGTGACCAAATCCTCGCGCTCACTACGTACATCGAAGCAGGGTTTGAGAAAAAACTGAAAACGGCTGCAGCATTTATAGATTTATCAGCAGCGTACGACACAGTTTGGAGACAGGGCCTTATTTGCAAACTTGCCCAAGCTATACCATCTCAACAAATAGTGACACTCATAAACAACATGCTCGCTGGCCGCACCTTTCAGGTAATAATGGGAAACACCAAGAACAGAGTGAGAAAACTGAACAATGGACTCCCACAAGGATCGGTTCTGGCCCCACTCCTTTTCAACTTGTATATCTCAGATATGCCGCAAACAACTTCACGAAAATTCGGCTACGCGGATGATTGGACTCTCGCATGCCAGCATCGCACATTCGAAGCGGGAGAGTCCACTCTATCGTCCGACTTGGATATACTCGGAGAATATTTCAGAAATTGGAGATTGCAGCCCAACGCAAGTAAAACTGAGACCACATGCTTCCACCTCAGCAACAGGGAGGCCAACAAAACTTTAAATGTAGCCTTCGAAGGGAAATCACTAAACCACAACATATATCCTAAATACTTGGGAGTGACGCTTGATAGAACGCTCTCCTTCAAAGAACATCTAAGTAAACTCTCTGCAAAAATTAAAACTCGTAACAATATCATCCACAAACTTGCTGGCACCTCCTGGGGTTCAACTGCGGAGACGCTGCGCATATCTGCATTGGGCCTTGTTCATTCAGCGGCGGAGTATGCGTCACCTGTGTGGATAAATAGCACTCACACTGGCCTTGTGGATGTCCAATTAAACAATACCATGAGGACTGTCTCGGGAACAATAAGATCCACTCCAATACACTGGTTACCAACTCTAAGTCATATTGCACCTCATGACCTCCGAAGACAAAACGCACTTGTAAAGGAATATGAGAAATTACTTAAAGATCCTGAACTGCCGAGTGGCCCAGATCTTGAATACCTCATAAACAACAACAGGCTCAAGTCAAGAAATCCTCCGCTAAGAACAGCCAAACGCCTGCATGACTCTGACTTTGACATCATAGACACATGGAAGATCAGATGGGAGGAAGCTTCAGAACCGATAAATCACTGCCTGCCCTGTATTTCAATGAAACCGCCTGGATTCGACCAGCAACGTAAACTCTGGTCCACCTTAAACAGGATCCGAACAGGGCATGGCAGATGCGCCGATTTTTTCCACAAGTGTGGCTGGTTGGACTCCCCCGGATGCGACTGCGGAGCAGAGAAGCAGACCGTACGCCATATTGTGACCGAGTGCGGCCTTAGAGCGTACGCGGGAAACTTCAAAGATTTCTTCGTGCTGAATGAAACAGCGACCAAATATATTTTAAAAATTGACCTTAACCTTTGACAACCAGACCTATCTGTGCTATTTTTACTGTTTATGTCCTATAAATTCTTTGTCATGTGATGTAACTTAATGTCATACGATAAATAAAATAACTAAACGAAAACGAAATAACTATAGTCGTCGACAAAAACGGAATAATGATAACCTTGTTATAACAGTTGAATAACGTCGTCGTCGACAAAAACGGAATAACGATAACCTTGATATAACAGTTGAATAACGTCGTCGTCGACAAAAACGGAATAACGATAACCTTGTTATAACAGTTGAATAACGTCGTCGTCGAAAATAACATTTATGTTATTGACAAGAAACTGTTAGTTTAGTTATTTTGAAATAATGAGTTTAAAAATGAGTTATTAGTTATAACGGCCAACTCTAATGATGTATGTTTTACGGCATCTGCGATCAACCAACACAATATCTGGTCGATTAGCTAGAATAGTTCGATCAGTTTGTATTGGTCGATCCCAGTAGAGTTTAGTGTCATTATTTTCAAGTACCGATACTGGACAATAATAATAATTATTATTATTTCGTATCTATGAAAGTACACTATGTATCTACTACAACATAGTGCTGTGTTTAATTATTCAATGTAATACAAGTTTTCAATAATTACCTATGTATACTGTAGGTAAGTAAGTAAAAATTGTCACTAGTTTGGTAATGGTATGAAAAGAAAAGTTTGATAAGCTAATATAACTTTGGACGAAATAATAAATTATACATAAACACTTTTCCAAATGTGTAAAAAGTTATCAACAACAACAAAAAAAAATAACTCTTAGAAACGTACCAAGGCACACACATCGTCCTGATAGCCATATTATTATATAATAATTATGTCGCGGATGTTCTTATAAATTTCAGATATTGTTTAACACTAAGTATCACGACATCATCCGTGATTATCTACCTCTTTACTGTAGGTACATAATTATTTTTCTCAGTGATAGCTTCTTTACTGTACAGCTTATCTAATGAAGTCAGCTAGCATTAACTTTAAGCTCGATAACTATGACCCTTCCCTTTTTATAGCGAAAAGATGATGACCTTTCTCAAGTCTTTAGAAGTACTACCTTCTCTCTAACAAATGTAAAAAAACTCCAAGCACCATGCAAGTCTTTGCTCCACCAGACTTAATGAGTTGTATTGAAACACGGTCCTATGGCTCTATGAACTCTACGTCCTTAAAATAATATTTTTTTATTAAAAAAATTAAGTTTAGAAAATGATAACAGCAATATTATTAGAAATCATCACATTGCTTTCAGATTTGTTTACTTAGGTTTCTCCGTGTATTTTACATGCCTGTTAGTATTTTTGTTATAACACATATTAAATACAATGTTTGTCATAAAATTAGATTGACATATTTTCTATTAAATTGAATAACTTTGCAACTGAAAACCTGTATTTTTTTTTTTTTTTTTTTTTTTTTTTATACAATTCACACAGACCGAGCTAGTCCCAAACTAAGATGAATCTTGTATTATGGGTACTAACGCGACGATACACACATATACAATGCACTAAACACATATACATGTAACACCCAGACCCAGGACAGTCTGAAAAAGGTCATTCTTCATTTTGCCCTGGCCGGGAATCGAACCCGGGACCTCGTGACTCAAAGGCAAGTGCGTTAGCCTCCGCGCCACACCGGTCGTCAATAAATAATAATATTAAACAATCATAATAAATATTCATTTTATTTGATAATTTATAACGTTTTCATCTATTTTGTATGCATCCAAATGCGTTAAAAAGTACTGAGCTAGTTCGTGTCATTTTGTTGTCACCAAAAGTTTGCAATAAATATATATTGGTAGCATTTTTTTTATCCCGTGGAGTCTTCGGTAAATTGGACGTTGAGGTATGCCGCCTATTCCAAATGCCTTTACTATTACTGGTACACGGAGGACATATTTGCTATTAAAAAATGTGGTGATTGAATGGATGTATTTTTAATGTATAAAATTACCAGACCTGAAAATACGGTAAGCCACTAATATACAATAAAAAGTATTCAATATTTTGGTACATTGTGATGTAGAGAATAGAGATGTAGTGCCAACATTGCTCATGTTAGCTAACACAAGATGTATTGCTATACAGTATACAGGTTCATAAGTATATCACGTACATTAAATATTATAGTTCAGATCTTGTGAAAGCACAAATCGATTTTCAAAATTCCTAACATATTCAGCTGAAGTGAATTTTTACAAGAATTCTAACACTTACGTGAGAAATAATTTTACTACATACCTATTATGTAGGTTGGTACAAATATATAACTATTTTATAAGCCATGCCTAGGATAAATATTTAGACGTTAGCCGCTAAATCGTTTGTAATTTTCTCGTTGAATACTATTCGTTTGAGATATAATACCATAGTATCAATATTGTGTTAAATAGATTCACTCGATGTCGATGTATTATAAGATATTGTTTATGTAGCGACCTATGTAGTATTATTGTGTTGTACCGATTAATGTTCCGGACATGTCTCCATTGATCACCCCCTTCGCTTTCATAGTGTTAATACTCCACAAGTGCTCTACATACTTATCTTGTGTCATGTGTCGCGTGTTCCAATTATTTTATTTCTATATCAATTTGAATTGTACTACTTACTTAGCCTTTACAGCCTCCATTCGCATATAACGCTTCGTTGTAGGAAGTAAATATGTTATATTATGAATTATTATGTTACTGGGCGCCATAATATGGTTAGTAATATTCTATTAAGCTTTCTTTTATGAATAATACCACGAGACAAACATAATAATGTATTAGTATCTACATATTATGTAAGTGATGATTTATACGAATCCATGTACATATGTATGTATTTATGATGCATTCTAGAGATAATAATATTTATTATGTAAAAATACTTAATCCATTTCACATCTCTAGACATGAATAATAAAAAAAACTAATAAAGATTTTTTAGTGACGAGGTTTTTAGACAAAATGTATTTTCTCCTTTCAGACTTAGAATATTTTATTATTCATTCAGTGTGTTCTGTTATAAATATCAACAGCTTTAAGTGCACCAAAAGATAACCTTTTGCATGAAAAGAAAACAGATTAATAGCCGCGGAAAAACTTACAAAGATAATTCAACATCATTATTATTTCCATTTGTTTGTTAGAAAGTAATTAATAGCGTCTGTGTATACCTCTAGTAGTATTATACATAATATATATCAACATCATTATTATTTCCATTTGTTTGTTAGAAAGTAATTAATAGCGTCTGTGTATACCTCTAGTAGTATTATACATAATATATATCAACATCATTATTATTTCCATTTGTTTGTTAGAAAGTAATTAATAGCGTCTGTGTATACCTCTAGTAGTATTATACATAATATATATCAACATCATTATTATTTCCATTTGTTTGTTAGAAAGTAATTAATAGCGTCTGTGTATACCTCTAGTAGTATTATACATAATATATATCAACGATTTCACACATATATCTAATTATGTTTTTGTTGTTATGAAGTTTCGTCGATTATTATGATTGTGAATGAATTTCAATATAATGCTTATGTTCTTAATGTTTTTGGAATGAATTTTGTTTTTATCTTTGATAATATATATGTGCCTCTAAGTGAATAATTGTAATGATGTAATTTGATCAAGTAGGTATACTTTGTAATGCAATGTAAAAAGACTTACGAGCCGTTTAATGTGTCATATTAATAACTAAATAATTATAAACAAAAATTGGGTATGAGAGTATATTGGAGGGGGTAATTTGGATATAAATTATATAATATTATATTGTTAATTATAAGATCGAGCGTCTTTACTTCTGTCTCCATGCAAACGCTTCTTGCTTCCATTACATATTTCATCCCAAAACTTTCGTTCCACATTCTTCTCGTACAACATTGCTTACTACGTACTAATCTAGTAAAGACATCATAATATGGTAATTTAAGTGTAATTTAGAATAAAGATGAAGATTTTATTATATTCATTGTGACATGATTGTTATCATTTATGTATTTGTGTCATACTATAGTTATTGCGGCTGGATCTGACACCGTCCGCATGACTCCTACCTACAAACATTCCGTAAGATTCTCCACTCAAACAAAATGGGTGCATAATTATTATTATTAGGTTATTCACATTTTAGAATAACCTAATAATAATAATTCTTCCCACTTATCGTAGTTTATATGGATCAGTATAGATAGCTCACTTATTTATAATGTAAAGTAAATATAAGCACATTATAAGCACAGATAGTCTGAAAAACAAATTTTGTATATGTCTTGCAGTTAATGTTTTAATGATAGCTCACTTATTTATAATGTAAAGTAAATATAAGCACATTATAAGCACAAATAGTCTGAAAAACAAATTTTGTATATGTCTTGCAGTCTATATATATATATATGGACAATTTGTAAAGCGCCGTTTACTCATAACATGACCTCAAGGGCGCCGTTTATCGTATCCATCACCCGAAACTCCCAGCAAAAAGGTGTGTCTTCAGTCCTCTTTTAAAACTCTCTCCATTCACCTCCTCTCGCAGACACAGAGGCAGCTTGTTCCAACATCTATGTTTTCAGCGATGAGGTTTGCCACCCATCCTGAATGTCTTGATTTTATATTGGCACGGAGAGGACAGCTTGCATGTTTTATATGCAGCTGGTCTGCTGGCTACCCCACTTGTGGGATATGCCGTGATGGTATAGTAGTAGTAGTAGTTAAATTGAAACCTCCTATAAAATGGAAAAAGGAGTAAGTAGCGGGCCAACTGCATATAATAAACAAACAAATAGTTTTCTCCGTGACAATAAAAGTTCAAGATATTGAGAGAATAGCGTCATGTTTAACATACCATTTTCACATTTACGCCTGTAAAGGGGCACAACATTGTTCATATTTCCTGTATTGTTGTATCTTTTAAGATGTATATGTTGGGCGTGTTGGCATATGTTTGATTGAAATTAATAAATAAATACCTCTACCATTTCAAAAAAGAGTTCAACGTAAATTATTTACCGGGGTTTCCGGGGAATGGATCCAGCAGATTATCCATCTAAATGGCGCCGATCAGCTAAATTCAATATTTTATCGACTGCTTTTTCGAATACCTATTTAATTTTACATTTACACCATTGTACTAAAAACAAAGCACCTAACTAGGTAGGCAGTATAATAATAATAATAATACCTAGTTACCTATTTTGTAAATATATTTGTATTCATACAAAATTGAGTGACTATTATAGTAGTATGATACAATGCGGAAGTCGGTGACCATCCCCCTCCTCTTTGTTGTTACACTTGAAACCAGTTATTGTTCATTTCCATTGAGTGGTTACTTTGGTTGTTTCATAGGGAGATCAAAATTGACAATTTCCAGGTGAGAATGGTGTACATATTATCGTTATTATTAACTACCTACCTATTGTCTGCCGTTTGACACCAGAGTCAGAGTCGAACTTTTATGCGATTTAATAGCCGCCAACAAACGTCGCGAACAATAATAAATAGATCTTCAATTACATTTCCAATTTCATCTTAAAGGAATGTGCTATGCAATAGCAATATAGACGTTTGCGTTTGAATGCTTAGCTATTATTACAAACGAGTCCGTCCTTTTGATAATATTAAACAATTTAAACACATCTTGTGGTGATTAGATGCAGTCTGTTATATGAATGTGCATTTATATTATAATATGAAAGACTAAGTCTTACACATTACACATTTTTATCTGAAATGCATGCTTAAAACCATCATGCATCATCTCCATGATCGAAAGATCATTTGATGTCAAGTAGGAGATAATAATACAAGGTTTCATTCATTTCACCGCGAATAGTTAGGCAGAGACTTGGCTGATATCTTCGCACACGGTATGAGACATGGGCGTTCGTCAGATCAGAGGCCTGAGTCAACAACACACTTTCGTCTCACGTTCCCGCTCCGTTAGCGTTCGGGTGCAGACGATGTTGCAAGCAAGTGTCAATTTCGTTGCTAAGATACACAATAGTTACGAAAATTAATACTTTGGCGCACCATCGTCTGCACCCGAACGCTAGCGGAGCGGGAACGTGACGCGATAGTGTGTTGTTGACTCAGGCCTCTGCATGGCTTGCATGGCTTAGTCTTTGAGACAAGCATATGATTACTGGCAGGATCAACCAGGGAACTGCGCTATGTCGGCCCGCGCGCGTACGAGTACACGCGCGAGCGCACGCACTTCTGCTTAAGCGTAGTGTTTTAAAAAAAAACACACAATCGCACGGACGGCGTCACCCGGTCCGGCTACGCTATTATAGTTCGCGCATACCGCAATGTCGCATGTTTTACTATTATATAAATAATAAATACACACGCACACGGTATCGCATCTGTATTTGCGTTCGATATTGTGTCGTCGCGGTGAGGACACGTGTCGAGAAGGGGCGTCGTCATCCGTCGCCCCGGCCGTTTAAAATTTTGACGTGTTTGTCTCACGAGAACCGTTTCAGATTTTTGTTTATTTATTTTATTCTCTTTGCATATCGTCATTAACATCAAAAATTATATACATATATATATATTCGAAAAATCTTTTATCGGATTACTCCGTGTACATGGATTATTACCCAAAGGGGCATGC